>CM046030.1:37950239-38292284 GCA_025215565.1 Flaveria ramosissima
CAGTAGCAAAGCAGCTGCAGCCAACCAGGAGGCTGTCAACAATAAAAGAAGAGTAGAAATCATAGACAACTTGTCAATCTAGGATCTGTGAGTGAAGATGTACTCCTGCTACCACTATAGGATTTAGTTGAGTTGGAAAAGGCAACTTTGCGGCAAAAACAGCAAAAAGAAGAAGCAGCAAGGTTGGCCTTAGAGGAAGAAAGGGAGAGGAAAGAAATAGAAGCTGATCAGCAACTTAGGAGGGAAAGGATAACTTTCCTAACCTCCAGAGGTTTCTATCTAGAAGAACTATCTCCACACAACAATGATACGATCTTATGGCTCTTCAACAAAGAGCAAGATCAAATGGAGAAGGAGAGAAAGAGAGCTGCAAAGGAGAAGCTGATGTTGAAGAGGAAGAAGGAAGAGGAAGCAGGACTAGCTGCTACCAAGAAGATATGTGAAAAAGCCTGGATGAAAGACTATCTCCGGGCTCATGGCTTCTCTGGCAGGCAGGTGGGTCCTATGTCTGAGAAGACCCTCCAGCGACATGTCAGTGACATAAAGGCTGACATTGGCTCGGGGAAGAGGAAGGAGATGTATAGAAGGGGACAAGGGATGATCTTCAAACCAACTACTCAACCCCAACCTCAAACCCAACCACTACATGAACCAATTCCTTTTCCATTCCCCATCAAAATCGAACCAACTACTAAACCTTACACCCCTGAACCTACACCATCATCCTTACTAACCTCCTCACCTCAACCACCTAAACTACCCATCATCCAACCCAAAACACTAGCCAGAACCCAAACACCACAATCTACCCAACAGCCTCCCAAACCATCCCCTTAGCTTTCTAAAACTCTCTTCTTAGAGGATTTCAAGGCAATCAAGACAAAGCTCATCAACTTCATAACCCTGAGCGACATCTCCTGTGAGGAGGATTCTGTCAAACTGACTTATGTTGATGGATCCTCATGTTCCCTCACTAGAGATCAATTTCTTGATCTGCCTAGAGGAACATTGGACCAAGCTTCAAATCTCCTTGGCCTGAATTTAGATACTTTGAATGAGGAAGAAAAGAAGCTAAGGAGAAGGCTGGTGACTCTGCTGGATACCAAGAAAGGTGATAGGGTGCCAAGACAACCCCTTGTGCCTAGAAAAAGATCATCCAGTGGAGGTTCGAAGACTCTTCTCCCAACTTTGTTGTTGAGAGAGAGAATGGAGAGCTCAACAGGCTAAATGCCTCATTTCTACTACACTTAAGCAGATTTGATTTTGCTGAGTTAGCAGAGAAGCCACTCTCCAACCTCTCAAACTCTGAAGTAGCTGCTCACATCAGAAATCACCTGGGCAGTCTTCATCTGGCCGAGCTGACCGCTAGGACCAAGATTGAAGAAAAGTTGAAACTGAGAGAGGAGGAGAAAAGGAGGGGATCAACAACCAAAGGCAAAACCTTTCTACAAATGGTTGAGGGTCCTAAACTTGAATCCATAGTTAGATGGGAGTATGACTATAACTCCCGTTAACTAACTCTTCTCAGGGGGGCACAACAAAGGGTACATATCATTCAGAGTGATAGACTGGATCTCCTATCCACTAATGACTTGTAAAAACTTCTCAGCACCACTTCGGGGAAGAATAAGGACAAAGACAAATATCTTTTATCCCTGGTGTTGAAGGTTTTGAGAAGCACAGACAAGTGAGGTTTTGGTAGCATCAACCTAGGGGGAGTTTGTTGGATCTAGAAATGCTGGTGCAACCAAAACCAAATCACTTAGACTATTTTAGTGAAAACTAATAAAGGACTTCCGAAGTTAAGTGTGGAATTTCAAAGGAAAAGGAGCTCTTCCGAAGACAAAGTGTAAGATCAACTTCCAAAGGAAAACACCAACTTCCAAAGACAAAGTATTTACTTCCAAAGATCAAGACTTAGAGTGAAAGATCAAAAGTCAACTTCCGAAGTATGAAAGAAGTCCTCAAGCCTCGAAAGTATAGTAGCCTCTTGCGAAGTATAAGTGGCTTTGGAAGAACTTCTTCTTCCGAAGCCAACTTACCTTTGGAAGACACTAATATTATCCAGTGGACATAAGTATGGTCTCTCTGACACTCCACTGCAGACCTCTAAGATACTACATGGCGTTTTCTCAAAAGCCATGTAGTTGACCATACTTTATTCCACTGTTTTGCTTTATCAGTTAGTAGAGTTGCCAACTTTAGTTGGTGACAAAAGGTAAGTCATGGACATGTCATGACTACCATATTTTAGATAATACTTTATCTAAGATACCTTAACTTTAGCATTGTAGTATATGCTTTAGTCTTAGGTTTCCTATCCGGCTGTAGGATCTAGTATATATAGTTTCTCATTGTAACTCTTGTTTCATGCTTGTAACAGTCTTATAATACTTTGAGTTGAGAAGTCATATATATAAGTGCCTTGCAAATTATTTCCTTGTGTTCTTTGCTACTTATTATATTATTATCAACTCTTAGAAGAGATTCTACTACATCTGATCTGAGTGTAGTATAAGTGAGTTTGAGAGAAATTCAAGTGTTAAGTAACAAAACCCGATCCTGCAATTTCCTAAATCAGTAAAAAGATCATCATGGTTGTTTAATATAGATGCACTAACAGAATCAATTAACTCTGGTAATTTGAATAATGCAGGATCTGATGATACATTTTATCTGTTTGTTCCGCCAAATATGAATGAAGTGTCATTATCTGCTGATCCTCCAAGAATACACACATCAAATTTCTTGGAACAACGAACAACAACTAATGACAATGATGCTGCACAAGTCCAGCAAAATGGATGCACGTCCTTAGATGGAACACTTCATCAGCAGCTGCTAACTCTGATCCACAGATGTGCATTCTGTTGATACATGTATGTCCCTAGATCAGGATATGAATGTAATAGATCTTGTTTGTCTGATTATGATGTAATGTCTGGAATGATTAATGAAATGATATTGATTGTTTGTGATTTACAATGTTTAATATTTCATTAATGAGTCGATGTTTAATTGGTTAATTAGGTTTGTGGTTGTTTGACTGGTTACACATAATGTTATATTAATTAATACATTCAAACTTAACACAATGAAGTTCTCATGCGAATGGCCCATGCGAATGGACCACACGCATGAATAACTTCATACGAATGACTAAGTCGCACGACTGAACCAGGAGACTGGACCAGTCGTATGATTGTAACATAAGATTGGCTCAGTCGCACGACTGAACACTCAGTCGCGCGGATGAATCAACCGCATGGTTCAATCGCACGACTGAACCATACTAATGGTTCAGTCGCACGAATGAACAATACTAACCTATAAATACAACCCAATTCGTGCAAAAACGTAAGCATTCATTCTATTTCGACTCCAGACGTACCCTAGCCATCCAGAAGCCTCCTAGTTCGTTCTCCAAGTTCATAGAACGTAGTAGATCGATTCTCAATCGATTCTTAACGTTAGATTCAATACTTTATTGATTCTTCGTGCGTTCTCACTGACTGGATCGCCAATCAAATAGGATTCCGCACTATTTGATCTGGTTTACACGTTAATCATTCGGTATTTCGTTCAAATACCAGGTCCTAACAAGTGGTATCAGAGCTTTGGCTCTTGATTACGTGTGATTCAATCAAGATTGATAAAAAGTTTGTGTTTTTGCACTAAAAACGCAATCTTTTGTGTCAAAAGTGATCTTGGGCGTTCCCTGCTCATCGAGTTTGAGTTTCTACGGACTTAGGCGATTAGAGTTGGCGAAATTTCAAATTTTTACGGGTAAAACACGCTTAACCTAGAAATTTTCGCAAAACAGCAGCTTCAGTCGCACGAGTGAGCCATTCGCACGACTGGACTTCTTTCGCATTGCCCAGACGCACGATTGGACCTAGTCGCATCTCCATTCGGACGATTGAACCATTCGTTCGCAGTGTTCATACGCATTAGCTTCATTCGCACGAGTGAACCAATCGCTTAGTTCAGTCGCACGATTGAACCAATCGCATAGTTCATTCGCACGGATAGCCCATTCGCATCCTTCAGTCGCAACAGTTGACAGTTTGTTTTAGTAGACTTAAAGTTATTCGAGATGGAAGATCAAATGTCAGCCTTTACTGCTGGGAAGGACTCTAGGATCCAGAACCTGCTGTTACTTGAGAGTGAGGTGGGTAATCATAATAAACCACCAAAGCTCTTAACGTTAGATGAGTTTCCCCACTGGAAACAACGTTTTGAGATCTACCACAATGGAGTGGATCCAAATTTGTGGGAAGCTATCGAGATTGGGTATAATATGCCGGTGGGAAAGTTAAGTATAATGCAGAGAAGAGAGTTTATGCATTGATTACACAGTCTATTCCTAAAGATATTTTCCACCAGTACTCGGAGAATAAGCAGGCCAAGAAACTATGGGATGAGCTGGAAACGAGATACGACGGGAATGCTTCGCTGAAGGCAATCAAGGCTAAGGAGTTAAAGAAGGAATTTGATAACTTCTCATCGATGGGAAACGAGAGTTTGGACGATGTTACAGATAGATTCTACCATCTGATGAGTGAACTGCATACACATGGGGTGGCTACTACCATGGAAGAAAAAGTTACTAATTTTGCAGACGGATTGCCGGAAAAGTGGGCTTCATTCGTGTCTAACCTTAGACAGAATGAAATGCTGGCAAAGCTGGATATCAATGACTTCATTGTAAAGCTGCGAGAAGAAGCACTTAGGATGAAGTACAGAGCTCAGAAGTCTTCGTACACTCAGAATCCAGCTTTGTACAATGCCACGCCTCAAGCTAAGACATCTGGAGCACCTCTCCAGACTGCATTTGTGTCTAGCTCATCGGGTCCTTCACAAGCTTCTCCTTCAGGATCAGACACGTCAGGGTCTTCTTGTACCCACTACATTGGATCCGAAGCAAATGCTACTAGACTGAAGACCGAGAACCTCGGTAATGTGACTATGGAAGTAGCTCGAGAGCACATGGATCTTTTGGCTGCAGTGGTTCATTCTTATGATGGACTTGTTGCTGGGAAGATTGGAAACTGCCATCTGGCAGATGAGGACTACGAGCAGGTGGATGAATGGAGCTGGAGAGGATGGACATATGTGGGCCTTAGCTAGTGCTGTCCAGAGGGCGAAGAAGTTTGTGAAAAAGACCGGACAGAACTTGGTTGCTACTAAGGATACCACATTTGGCTTTGACAAGAGTAAAGTGACCTGCTTTAACTGTGGAGAAAGGGGCACTTCAAGAGAGAATGTGTTAAGCCAAAGAAGACGGGTAACGGGAACCCATTCTCATCCTTCACTCGTCAAGACAAACAAGCTACTAGTTCTACTTCATCAAGCAAGGATCCAAAAGCCTTGACTGCTCATGATGATGAAGGACAGGACTAGAGCTTTAGGTTTGTCTCTCTAGGGGAATCAAACATTGCAAGTGTAGAAGACTTAGACGATGATTCCGCGAGTGAAGGAGATATTGCAGTTGAGATAGCGATGTCAAATATTGAAGAGACAACTACAACTGAGGTCAGCTACAAGCCTGAAGAAGGGACTTCCACAGCAAAGACAGATCACCAGAACCAGAGACATCTGATGCTACGTTGATGGCTAACTCTTCTGAACCTCCTCAGGTAAGTACCACTGACCAACTGTTTAAAAATCATGCTTGTTCTGATTGTGATACTTTTAGAGATAGCATAGATGAGAATTTGCTAGGTTATTAGATCATAATGATAACTTAGAAAGATTTGCAACTGTGCACAGAGGCTAGTAGAGTATTAAAACAAAATGAGCATAGTTACAAAGAAAAGATAGACCTTTTGACTAAACAGCTTAGGGAAACTGAAGTAGTTGCATTTAAACCAAGCTAATGACATTAGGTACTCTTAACTCCCTAGAAGACACTAAGAAGCAAAAGGCAGTTCTAGAAGTAGAAGTAAACTCATTAAAACAGAAACGTCACAGTTGGACAAGTTCATCACACATTGTCCAACACTTAGTGAGAGAAAGAAACAACGAGGAGGGTTTGGGTTACAAAGTGGTTCCACCACCACCTGAGACCTTGATGAACACTAAGAGTAGACCAATAAATAATAACCCCATCAAGGATCATGTGGTGTCTACTCCTCTTGTTAGTGATCCAGATTCCTCATGTTCATCTATTGAATCTGGAACCAAACAAAATGAGGCCACTTCAAAGGCAAAGGGCAAAATGCCCTGTGTTAATCTGGAAAAAGAATTTGAAAGGATTAATATAAAGTCAGGGTCAAATAGAGTCAAATCAGAACCTAAAAGGACTACTAATGTTAATCTTTCACAAGTTTCAAGTCAAAAACCAGTTAACCAAAAAGAAAAAGATGTTAAAAATGTTAAAACAATTAATTTTGTTAAACAAGAGAAAAAATCAAAAGAACCAGAGTCAAAACCTAAATTGAGTGATGTTACTAGAGTGTCACACACATCTCCACAAAGAAAGTTTAATCATAAAGTTGATAGCAGGTCATGCTACAACTGTGGAGAGCGTGGACACATTGCTTCCTATTGTCCTTACTATCAGACACCTAGGAAGAAGATTGAACTTCAGGACTCAAAACCTAGGTCTTCTAAGAGGAGTTCTTTAACTCCACCTAGAAGAACTAGTGAACCTAAAGTTCAACCATTAGCCAGTCGACTGTTTATCACAAACAGGCCTTGCACAAATCTGGCTTATGGAAAGAAGTCATCCTCTGTGTCTGATAATGATGACAAGAAGGAACCTGAGCTACCCTTACCCTCTAAGGGTCAATGGGTTGAATTCATGATGTGTGATGCCTCTGGGAAACCCCAGCCAGTTTAGGCTTGGGTTCCTAACCTAAACTAATCTTTTATATTGTATGTGCAGGGTTCGCTACAGTGATGAAACTAACACGTGGATTGTAGACAGCGGAGCATCCAGGCACATGACAGGAAACAGGGCTCTTTTATCAAACGTCAAGCAAATAAAGGAGGGCATGTTTCGTTTGCTGGAAACAAGGGAGGCTATATCACAGTTCAGGGAGAAGTGGGAAATCAGAAAGTTAAGTTTGATAAGGTGAACTACGTTCAACAACTTCAAAACAACTTACTTTCTATTTCCCAAATCTGTGATAAGGATTTAAGTCATATTCGACAACAAGGAGTGTTATGTGCTAAAGAAAGACTACATGATTCCGGAGGACCAAGTTCTGATGACAGCCTCAAGATATAAAGACCTTTATGTTCTGGATCTGTCAACAGCTTCTACAACGGATCATGAAGTTCAGTGCTTTCTCTCAAAGCCACTGAGAAGGACTCCATCTCCTGGCATAGGAGAATGGGACACATTAATCAAGGAAGATGAATCACTTGATCCAGAAGGATCTCGTGAGAGGAGTCAACGTCAAGAATTTCCAACTTCCTGATTTTTGTGTAGCTTGCAAGAAAGGCAAACAGACGAAGAAGTCTCATAAGGAAGAGAAAGTTCATTCAATAGAACTTCCTCTTGAACTTCTTCACATGGATCTGTTTGGTCCAGTCAGTACAAAGAGCATTGCAGGCGACTTGTACTGTTTTGTGGTTACTGATGACTACTCAAGGTTCTCTTGGATAATGTTTCTGAAGTCCAAATCAGAAACATTTGAGTCATTCAAGGAGTTAGTAACCACACTGGAATCTCTCTACAAGCTGAAGGTGAGACAAGTATGCTCAGACAACGGGACTGAATTCAAGAATCAGTGGATGGAGGCCTACTGCAAGGAAAAGGGAATTGTGCATCAATTCACTTCTGCCTACACACCTCAGATGAATGGCGTTGCTGAGAGAAAGAACAAAAGCTTGATAGAGACAGCACGGACAATGCTGGCAGACTCGAAACTGCCTATCCAATTCTGGAATGAGGCAGTGGCTAATGCATGTTATACACTGAATCGAGTTCTGATAGTCAAGCGCCACGGAAAGACATGTTACGAGCTACTACAAAGACGCAAACCGAATTTGGAGTATCTCGAACCATTTGGCGCACCGTGCACACTTCTGAAGAAGACTCAAGACGGTAAATTCAGCGAGAAGGCTGATGAAGGGATCTTTCTAGGATACAACATACCGAACAAGAGAGTTTACAACAACTCAACGGGTCTAGTAGAAGTGTGGTGTAATGTTGACGTTCAGAGATATACCACACCACCTAGTAGCAAAGGACCCGCCTACTTTTTCGACTATGATGGATTCTTCAAGTCCTTCAACATCCCTATCTCTCCTTCGGATGATGAGTTAGCTACACGGATGATGTATGATATCTTGAATACACCATCTCATGATTCAACATCATCTAGCTCACAGGGAGAATCATCTACTCAGTAAGGGGGAGTAGTCGACGACAGTGACTCCTCCTCTGAAGATGAAGCTGAAGAAGATGACCAGAACAGTCAGGAGGAACAGGTTCCAGTTCTTGAAAGTCCACAAGCATCTACCAGTGATGAACCTTCGACTTCGGAACCTCAAACTCCAACTACCTCAGATGCAGAACCAAATGTTCATAATCTTGGCTCTAAGGTAGCTGTTCCTACTACTCCAGGATCACGTCTAAACGTCTATCATCCCTTAGACAATGTCATTGGGGATGTCAGATCAGGAGTACAAACCCGAAATCAGCTATACTCAGCTGATTATGCCTCTGTTATGGAAAAGGGATATTTCATGATGGTGCTTATCGGTGTTTTGTCTCGCAGTTTGAGCCAAAATACGTCAGTGATCACTAAATGATGAGGCGTGGGTGAGTGCCATGCAAGAAGAACTTCTTCAGTTCAAGAAGTTAGGTGTATGGACTCTAGGTAGATAGACCTAAAGGTGCTAAGGTCATTGGCACCAAATGGGTCTTGAAATGCAAGAAGGATGACCAAGGGGTCATCATCAGGAACAAGGCTCGACTTGTGGTTCAGGGATTTCGCCAAGTCGAGGGGATTGACTACAATGAAGTGTTTGCACCCGTGGCAAGGATGGAAGCCATTCGTATCTTCCTTGCCTATGCATCGTACATGAAGATTAATGTCTACCAATTAGATGTGAAGAGTGCATTCCTTCATGGGGAAATCAGAGAAACAGTCTATGTCAGTCAACCCAAGGGATTTGAAGATCCTTATCATCGGGACAGAGTTTATAAACTCGACAAGGCTTTATACGGGCTTCATCAAGCTCCAAGAGCCTGTATTAGAAACTCTTGACTCATCTTGTGAAACACGGCTTTCGCAGGGGAGTCATTGACTGCACGCTGTTCATCCAAGAGAAAGATGGAGACCTACTGCTCGTACAGATCTATGTCGATGACATAATCTTCGGTTCAAAGAACGAAGATTTATGCAAAGAGTTTGAAGCAGTTATGAAGAAAGAGTTTGAGATGAGTGCTATGGGGAGATGAAATTCTTTCTGGGGTTACAGGTGGATCAGACACCAAATGGAATCTTTCTACATCAGACCAAGTATGTAGGAGACATACTTAGTCGTTTTGACATGGAGAATGCCTCCACTGCTGGGACTCCACTTGCTACTAATCATGATATAGCACCTGATGAAAATGGAGATCTAGTGGACGCCACAATGTACCGAGGAATGATTGGATCCCTCATGTATCTCAGTGCCTCAAGACCTGATATAATGTATGCTACGTGTTTATGTTCTAGATATCAGGCTAAGCCTAAGGTTAACCATCTGATCGGGGTCAAGAGGATATTTCGTTATCTGAAGGGTACACCCACACTTGGGTTGTGGTATCCTCATGATGATGACTTTGAGCTCACAGCGTATAGTGACTCGGATTACGGGGGCTGCAAGATGAACTACAAGTCTACATCAGCAGGGTGTCAATTCTTTGGGAGGAGATTAGTTACCTGGCAGTGTAAGAAGCAGACATCGGTTGCATTGTCAACCTGTGAAGCCGAAGACGTTGCTGCTGCAAGTTGTTGTTCACGAATCATCTGGATTCAACAGCAAATGCGGGATTACGGTTTAAAGTTTTCTTCTACTCCTATTTTTGTTGATAACTCTGCTGCAATTGCAGTAACTAAAATCCGTCCAAAATCCAAAGACCAAACATATCGCATTAAATACCATTTCATAAGAGACTGTTTTGAAATAACTTAATTGATGTGGTAAAATTAATATTGATTTTCAACGCGCTGACCTCTATACTAAAGCCTTTGATAAACCACGCTTTCCATATTTGTTAGAAGTCAACGGCTTCAAAAAGAAAAGTGAGGTTATTCCTGATGATGATCATGTGTAGTCCAATGCAGTTTAGTTAATTTTTCTTTTTTATTTTATTTCTTTATTTTAGTCTGTTTAAATTAAACTCATGTTTTTAGCTGTTTATTAAAATCCTAAAATAATAAACCTGTTATGATTTTAGTATTTTAGGGGGAGAATAATCAGCAATAACATTAAAAAAAACAAGGGGAAGGAGTGGATAGCTGATATAAGGTAGATCGTATCTGTGATACCGATTCAAAACCTTTGGAAAATGATAGTACACAGGAACCAATCAAAAGAGACTTTAAAATTTTAATTTAGAAAGATGCAAAATTCAAAGTATAAGTCTGTGTAGTCTAAGCAATATAAAAGGGAAGATGATAGAAAAACTGGTAACTACTAAGGTAACACAAAGAAAGTAGACCTAGAGGTTGCTAGACCACAATGATATGTCGGTAGATTCAACACAATAGATGATTAGACCTGACTGGTGATCTCAAGATCAAACTAAGTTGTTCAACTAACTGTGGGCTCTCATCTTATCACTGGTTAACACATCAACAATATTCCAATAAGGGGTATTGAGCATGTAAACGCCACAAATGTGTGCGGATGACCATAAATAGAGCAAAGCACGAAAAAAATGAAAGACAAACTCTATTAAGCTAATGACGTACGTTGTTAGTGCATTCTGTGCGAAAGAAAAATTAAACACTCTAACAAGGAGATAGGTTCTGTGCCTCTCTGCTGTGCGATGGCACTGACCTGAGGATAAGCATAACCTAGATATTCTAGAGTTCATTGTTGTTTGCCGCCTCTCTGCTGTGCGATGGCACTGACCTGAGGATTGCTTCTCTTTGAAAGCTCTAAGAATAGTCTCTTCTTGTAAAAAATACCCGTAGACCGCTCAAACTCCTGAGGAATGTTGATTACCATATAAGTGTGGGATCCACAAATGTTAGTTGAAATAATTAAACCTAAAACTATCATCAGTTTGTGTCAAAAGTCTGTGTATGGATTTAAAAGGACAAATATACTGACAATCATTGTGGCTGCTGTAAGGATTCCTTAAGTCTGATGCAACCCAAAACATCCAATGTGTCTCTGCAACATGCACTAAGTACTGAAGTAAAGAATGCTTCGGAAGTTTTACACAATGCACTAGAAAATACTCTAAGTGTAAAATCTTCCGAAGCCAAGACCAATATCTTCCGAAGCCAAACATGAAGTCTTCCGAAGCCTCAGAGACAAAGTCTTCCGAAGCTTCAACCTATGAAGACAGATTTCTTCCGAAGACTTTTAGTACACATGCTTTATCTGATGTACTGTTCCATAAAGCACCTTTCCGCTGCATCTCTGTAAAGTCACCAACTTACATGAGTTGGTGAAAAGGTCCATGCTTTTGGTAACTGTACATTGAGGTCTTGAGTCTGTAACTTTCTACTTTATGTACTTTATCCTTTTTGTAATGTATAAGGATGTGAGCTATGGCATGTCATAGTCACAAGGTCAAAAGGCAGATATGCCTTTTTATCCTACAATTGATTTTGTTAGTGTCTAGTCAATTGTATCCAGCTGGCTTTCAAAGTATAGCCGGCTGTAGGTTGTAGTATAAGTATTCCAAGTTCTTGTATCTTTCTTTATGCTTTGTAACACTTGTAAAAGAACTTGAGAAAGCAATATACTGCCTCCTTGAAACCCAACTCTCTTGTTCTGTCTCTTTACTTTACTTGTGTTCTTTGTATCAACTTGGTTAATCCAGTTCACTGTTTGATTAAAGTTTAGTTATTCTCCTCATTGTGTTGTTGTGTTGTAATTGTGTTCAAGCCCTTAAACGGTCCTGCAATTGGTATCAGAGCTTTCCAGGCTCTTGATATAAGATCTCACTATCTTAAGATCCCTCACACACACAAAAACTAAACTCTCCAAATGGCATCCATCTCAAAGACTGATATGGAGACTGGAACCATGAACAAATCCCCACTGATCACTCTTGATGATTTTGACACCTGGTGTATGAGAATGGAAGGTTTCATCAGGTCTCTTGATTCAAGAATGTGGGAATCTGTTGAGAATGGACCTTTCATACCCAGCACTCCTTCTGCTACTGGTGCTGGTATGATTCCAAAAGATGTGGCCAACTACTCAGATGAAGATAGAAAAAGAGTAGAGATTGATAGGAAGGCCATGACTGCTCTTCAGACTGCTCTCCCAAACTCTGTATACAGAGGCTTTAAGAAGTGCAAAACAGCTAAACAGCTGTGGGATGCACTGAAGCTGATGTATGAAGGCTCCTTTGAAGCCAAGGAGAACAAGAAGGATCTCCTGAAGCAGCAGTTTGAAAACTTCACCTTTAAAGCAGGTGAAACCATGACTCAACAATACTTCAGGTATGTTGAGATAGTGGATACCCTAGTGGATGGAGGAGTTCCTCTTGAGAACAGGGACATTGTAAGGAAGTTCATGTCCTCACTTCCTAGGCAATGGACACACTACTGTGTGGTGATCAAGAGGACTGAGAACCTTAAACTCTTACTCTCACAGTTATATGGGATTCTCAGTGGATACCAGATGGAGATGAACATGCAAGGTTCATCTGGCAACTCCAACAATCAAATGGGTTCAGCCCTTCATGTGGTTGAAAGGGACAGCATAGAACCCCAACATCATCTCATATGCTACCCTGACAACTCACAAAAGGGTCCTTTCATCACCTTCCCGGAGACACCAAGGGAGAACTTTACTCAAGGAAGCCCATTCCAAGAGACAAGTTCTTCTCAAGCCTTTGTGTCTACTGATGAAAGCTGTGGGAACTCTCTCTTCACTCTTGAAGACCTGGACTGTATCCATCCAGATGACCTGGAATACATGGAGATAGTTCAGCAGATGGCTCTCCTCACTCACAGAGCCCAAGAAGTTCTACAAGAGAACAGGAAGAAGGTTTCCAAGCAATGCTACCAGTGGAAAGTTTGGGCTGGATAAAAGCAAAGTTAAGTGTTACAACTGTAACCTTATGGGCCACTTTGCTAGGGAGTGTAAGGCACCTAAAACAAATGGGGCCAAACACAACCCAGACCAAACTACACTGACAAAGCCCCTCAAAATGAGAAGCCAAAGCAACATGCTGCTGTTGCTGTTGAAGAGGGAGGCTTTGACTGGAGCTTTCAGGTGGAAGATGCTTCTCCAAACCAAGCACTGATGGCTGACCATGATGAAGCCAAGGTATTGAACATCTCTGTACTCCTGAATGCATTGCTAAAGTAAATAGATACAGGTCCTACAACTTAGAGATGAGATCTGATCTTGAGTCATTAAACATATTAAAATCTGATTTTAGAAAGTCTGAAAATGATTACAAGTTAAAGATAGAGGACTTGGAGAAAACCATTTCAGTACTAAAACATGAACATACAGATTTTAGAACTCAGATCCAGGATCTCATAACTAAGTTGACTGAGTGCCAGGCTGAGCTTGTGATCAGCAAAGCCAAGGCAGAGAAGAGTGTTCTTGAAGAAGAGACCTTCAAGAACATGATATCCTCATCCCTGCACAACAAAGTGTGCTATCAAAATAGACAGGGACTGGGATCAAATGAGATAGCTCCTCCACACACAATCTTGTCTGTAAGATCTCCTAGGTGTGGAACTTGTGAAGATGAGCTTCCTCTCATAGATCCTATAAGTGAGGGGATGAAGAAGTGATAGTGAAGAATTCCTCTGAGAAGAGTGAAGAAGAGGATTCTTCCAAGGGCCACTATCCTTCTGAGGAGAAGAAATCTACTGTGATGACCAAGTCCAAGAGAAAGAACTTGATCAGGAAGAGCAAGAGGAAAGCAAAGAAGGCTCAAGAGATCAAGGCTACTTTTGATGCTAAGCAGAACAAGTTTTTATCTCTGCAGGTTTCAAAGTAGTAAGGACTGAAGACATCAACCAAGACTCCTCAGCTAAGAGTCTGGTTCTTGTTCAAATCATCTCAGTGCAAGAAGAAGACTGAGCTGCTGTGTACCACTGCTGCACAGCCTGGACCATCAAACTCCAAGAACAGTTCACAGCCCAAAGAACTGTCTCAGCATCTACCAAGATGAAGGTGGAGAAGGGATGTGACCAAAGCCAGTCTTGCTCTCAAAGGAGACTCCTTTGAAGAAAAAATGTTATGTGTCATGTGTGAAAGTACCTCTCACATTGCTAAGGATTGCCCATACAATCCTAAAGTACTATCCACATGACCAATACAAAGACTTCAAAGAGTCTCAAGAATTCAAGCTTCGGAAGGAAAGTCTGTTTCCTTCGGAAGCTCCAAATCAAAGAAAAGGTAAATGGAAAATTACCTTCGGAAGTAAAATTGGTCTCGGAAGAAAGGAGTTCTTCCGAAGCACTGAAGTCTGCTGCAGTGACTGTAGAATCTTCCGAAGGTCAGTCATCAAAACTTGTGAAGTCCCAAAAGCTTCTAAGGTTTTGAAGGTCAAGTCCAAGACTCCAAAGGTGGTGTGGAAGTCTAAGAAAGACCAAATGACTGAAGTTTCTCCATCAACAACAGCTGAAGATCCCCCTAGTACAACCATAGGATCTATTACTGTTGCATTACCTTCTATTACACTTAGTGAGCCCAAGACAAGTAAGGCTTGGGTTTCCAAATGTAACTAATCATTTTCTTTGTGCAGGAACAGCTCAAGACAAGCAGGAATGTCTGGATAATTGACAGTGGTTGTTCCAGGCACATGACAGGCAATAGGTCTCTACTCCATAATTTTGAGAGAATTGATGGAGGACCAGTTGCTTTTGGAGGAGATGAAGGTGGTTACATTTCTGGAAGGGGCAAGGTCACAAATGGTAAGCTCAGCATTGAGAAGGTAAACTTTGTTAAGGAGCTTGGGTACAATCTTTTGAGTGTATCCCAATTTTGTGATCAGAGTCATAACATGCTCTTTACTGAGCATGAGTGCATTGTTCTCAAGCCTGGAGTGGTCATTCCTCATGAGCATATCCTGCTCAGAGCCCCCAGGAAAGGGAACATGTACAAGATGGATTTGCAAGAAACATCTCCCTCTGGAGAAGTTTCATGCTTTCTATCTAAAGCAAATAGTGATGAGTCTTTCCTATGGCATAAAAGAATGTGCCATGTAAACTTTAAGAACATGAATAAATTAATTAAACATAATCTGGTAACTGGAATGCCAAAGAAAGAGTGTACAAGTGATGATCATTGTGTTGGATGCCTGAAAGGGAAGCAACACAAGGTATCTCACAAGCCTAAGGAAAGGAACTCCATCACTACTCCCCTACACTTGTTACATATGGATCTCTTTGGCCCCACCAGTGTAATGAGTCTAGGAAGGACCTCTTATTGTTTAGTGATCACAGATGATTTTACAAGATTCACTTGGGTTTTCTTCTTAAAACTAAGGATGAAACCCCTGAGATTCTGAAGAATTTCATCTTAAAGTTGAGAATCAAAGTGATCACAAGGTCAAAACCATAAGATGTGATCAAGGAACTGAATTCAAGAACCAAATCCTTGATACATTTTGTGATGAAAAAGGTATTACAAGACAATATAGTGCTCCTAGGACTCCTCAGCAAAATGGAGTTGCTGAGAGGAGAAACAAGACACTTATTGAAGCTGCAAGAACTATGTTGTCTGACTCTAAACTGCCCATCACCTTCTGGGCAGAGGCAGTTAATACTGCTTGCTATGTGCAAAACAGAGTTTTAGTAGTTAAGACACATGGTAAGACTCCTTATGAACTTTGGCACAAGAGGAAACCTTTCATTGGTTTTCTCAGGTCATTTGGATGTCCCTGCACCATCTTGAATACCAAAGATCAAATTGCCAAGTTTGCTGAGAAATCAGATGATGGACATTTCATTGGATACTCTTCCCAAGCTAAGGCTTATAGAGTATACAATCTCAGAACTAGAATTGTTGAGGAGTCAGCCAATGTGACTTTCAATGAACACACACCCTGTGGCTGGTTCTGGTCCTGATTGGCTGTTTGATCTTGATTTAGTTACCAACTGTTTTAACAAATCTTGTGAGAATGTTTCAGGATCTGCAGAAAATTTAAATACAGGTGATCCTGATCCAAGATTTGAGCTAGGAAGACCCTCAACTCATACATCTTCAGCTCCAGTTGGAACTACTTCAGCAAATGAGGTCTCTATCAGCACTAACAATGACAAATTCAGCTGATACATCTGGTATGCCTTCAAATTCCAGCTCAGAGGCTCTCAACCAGATAAAGATACCTCAATTGTAGAAGACAACAATGGTGATGGTGATAGTGATCAGGAATTCCTTGATGCTAATAACCACACCATAGATGACAACATCAATGATGTCACACACTCATTGGATCAAGTTAATCTTGATAAGTGTGTAATGTGGAGGGTGAATCTCTATGCCAGATCTTAATTTCTCAAATTTGAATCTTTCTCAGCAACTTGCTGTGATCCCTCAGCTAAGGATCCACAAGTCTCACCCCACCACAAACATCATTGGAGATGTTGTCACAGGGGTAAGAACAAGAGGACAAACCCATGAAGCAAATGTTTGTCTTCACTCTTGTTTCTTATCTCAGATAGAGCCAAAGAAAGTTGATGAAGCTCTAAAGGATGGAAGTTGGGTTGAAGCTATGCAACAAGAGCTGCTTCAATTCAAAAGGCAGAAAGTTTGGAACCTTTGTCCTCTTCCTCATGGGAAGACTACCATTGGAACCAAATGGGTTTTTAGGAATAAGAAGGATGATAGAGGAATTATCATCAAGAACAAGGCAAGACTAGTTGTTCAAGGATACACACAAGAAGAAGGGATTGACTACACTGATGTCTTTGCTCCTGTAGCAAGACTAGAAGCTGTTAGGATATTCCTGGCATTTGCTGCATCCAAAACTTCAAGGTCTTTCAACTTGATGTAAAGTGTGCTTTCTTGTATGGAGTGATTGATGAAGAGGTTTATGTCAAAACAACCACCTGGTTTTGTAGACCCTGATCATCCTGATTATGTCTGCAAGCTTGACAAAGCTCTTTATGGGCTGCATCAGGCACCCAGGAAGTGGTATGAGACACTATCTGAGTATCTTTGTAAACATGGATACAGGAGAGGTACTATAGATGGAACTCTCTTCATCAAAGGACAGGGAAATGACTTATTGCTGTTCAAGTATATGTAGATGACATCATCTTTGGTTCAACTAATCCAAAGCTCTGCAAAGACTTTGAGAAGCTGATGAAAGACAGATTTGAAATGAGTTCAATGGGAGAACTCAATTTCTTTCTGGGAATTCAAGTGAAGCAGGTTGAAGATGGCATCTTCATAAGTCAGTCAAAGTATGTTCAGGACATACTCAAGAGGTTCAACATGACTGATTGTAAGATTGCTAAGACACCCATAGCCAGAAACCACTCCCTTGGACCTGATCTTGAGGGGGAGTGTGTAGATGAACATTTATACAGGGCTATGATTGGGTCTCTTATGTATCTTACAGCTAGCAGGCCTGATATCATGTTTGCTACATGTATTTGTGCAAGATATCAAGCCAACCCTAAGATGTCTCACTTAATCACTGTCAAAAGGATTTTAAGATACCTCAAAGGTGCTTCAACACTTGGTTTATGGTATCCAAAGAATCTGACTTTAATCTGTATGCTTATACAGATAGTGATTATGGTGGTTGCAACATGACTGCAAAGTCTACATCTGGGGGGTGTCAATTCCTTGGTGGAAGGGTGTCTCATGGCAATGCAAGAAACAATCCTGTGTGTCTGCATCAACTGCTGAGGCTGAATACATTGCTGCTGCAAGCTGCTGTGCTCAAGTGCTTTGGATTCAAAATCAGATGCTGGACTATGGATTTAACTTCAAAGAGACTCCTATCCACATAGACAACAATAGTGCTATCTCTATCACTGAGAACCCTGTGCAGCACTCAAGGACCAAACATCAACATCAGGTATCATTTAATAAGAGATAACTATGAAAAGGGATTAATTAAACTAGTCAAAGTTCATACAGATGAACAATATGCTGATCTGTTTACAAAAGCTTTTGATGAACAGAGATTTAATATCTGATATCAGCTATTGGGATGATTAACTTTGAGTAGACTTTTCTTAAAACTAATTCTAATTATTTCTTCTTAAAATATGTGTCCTAAGTTGTCTAGTTCATCACTTTCATAAGCTCATGTTTTCTTTGGATGTAAAATTCTTTTTGAAGACTTTCCTTAGATTCTTGAAAATTTTCTGATACTTCGGAAGATAAAATTTTATCTTCGGAAGAAAATCATGTCTTCAAAATAATAACTGTCTAAGATTTTACCTTCGGAAGAAGTCTAAATCTATCTTCCGAAGCTTAAATTCTTATCTCAGACACTTATTTGTTTTTAAGGACTTTTTCCTTCCGAAGCAAAATTAACTCTCGGAAGCTTTGTTGTTCTTTATACAAAGCATTCAAGGGTTTATTTCTCTTCCGAGAATAAATTTCAAGACTCTCAGGAAAATCTTCCGAAGCCATTTTAGCTTCGGAAGCTTTTTCATTAAAACTTCCGAAGACAATTTACCTTCGGAAGCTTTTCGAATTCCAAGAAAACTACTTTTTGAGCAAAAGTAAACTACTTTTTCAGAGGTGGGACCGACTTCCGGATTTCAAAGTTTATCCTCTTTCATTAACTTTGGTTCAAATCCCTTTCACATAAATACCCAACGGTTCCCCCTCTTTCTCACTATCTTCCTCAATTCCACTATCCTCAACCTAATTCTCTAAACCGCCTTTGCTTTCTACCTTTCTTCACCCTTAAGCTTCTGAAATGGCCAACCTTAACCGCAGAAACAACCCAGATTTCTCCATGCAACTTCACAGGCAACATAATCAAGTTGCTCTGTTAAGCTCTGAGAAAGATGCAAGTTTCTCAGAGATTTGCCAATTCTTACTCTATCCAACTATTCACCTCCCTGACCATTGATCCTACTCTGTATGAGGATCACTTGCTTGAATTCTGGAAGACCTGCCAAGAGGTCATTATGGATGGGGAGAAGGCACTGTCTGCCACAGTGCAAGGGAGGACAATCTTCATCACTCCGGCCATCATTAACCATCATTTGCAGCTGGATGATGAAGAAGGTGAGTGTCCTTCCCAAGGAAGCTGTTAATCATTCCTTTGAGCAGATGGGCTATGAGGGAGATTTCTCTGTAAAGACCTTCAGGAAAGGAAGGTCTCATCCCAGTGGAAATACCTGCTCCATGTGGTTATCCACAGCTTATCAAACAAGCATGGTGGGTGGGACCAGATTCCTGAGGATCTCTCCTTTATAGTTCATGGAATGGTTCAGGGGGTCAAGTTCAGGTATTCTCAATTTGTTTATACTAATTTACTTGCAAACTTGGACTCCTTAGAGTATTACATGTTTCCTAGATATGTTCAACACATTCTTCAACTGTGAACTGGGCTCACAGTTGAGGGAAACAAGTAATATTCTTAAATTGGGACAGATGAAGCCCGGCATCTTTAAATAATGAAGAAGCCAACTGTAGGCTTCTCAGGGTAGAAACAGCCCTAGTCCCAAAAATGTTAGAGCTCATTGCTCAAGGTGACAACCTAGCAACACAAGCTAGTGTTGAACCCACACCTTCTTTTTCTTACCACTAAAAAGACCAAAATACCCTCACCTACCAAAGAAAATCCAAAAAACCCCTGCTCAGGCTATTGAGTCTGTGCAGGTCCCCATATACTCAACCTTACAGGAGGAAGTGGACACTAGAGCTCCCACTTCCCCTGAGGAGCAAACCACTCCCATTTCTTCACCTATCAGGGCTGAGGTTCCTCATGCTCACCCTGATGAGCTCACAAGCTCAACAGCCTTAAGCCTTCACTCTGAGTCTCAACACTCAAGTGAACAACCTTCAGGGGACAGTTACCATCCCCAGCCTTTAGATCTCAACCAACCAATTCCCAACCTATCCTTCTATACTGATGAAGACTTAGGATTCAGTGAGTACCATGAGTCTCTCTTCTCCTCCCCTACTCAAAGAGAGATGAGTACCTCTGACTCTCCTCAGTCTATCCCACATCAGTCACCTGTTACTGAGGTGGACACTTCTGAACATGTTCAGGATGTCCATATGGAAGAGGCTCTCACTTTTGAAAGTGATTACATCATTAAGACCTCAACCATGGCAACTCAGCCCACTGGCATCTCAACTGAGATTGCTAGTGAGCAGAGGAAAACCAGCAGCCAAGAACCTCAAGCTGGTGGTGAGAGAGAGGACTTTGGTCCAATCATCTCATCCCCCAATGATTCTTCTGATGAAGAAGAGGGAATTTGAGACTAAAGGTGCAGAAATTGTCAAAACATGCTCCTATTTAGTCTCTAAGGTTAGTCACCTGGAATCTCAGGTGACTACCTTACAAAACAGGGTCAATGATCAGCAACTTCAGATTTCATATCTAAAGGAAAAACTAGCTGGGAGACCTTTAGGAGAGCTCAACCAGGAACAAAGAAACTGTGGAAGTGATTGACTTATCCTCCAGCTCACCTATGCAAGTGGGTGATGCTACCAAAAGGGGGAGAAAGTTATTGCAACCACAGAACCTGGGAGTTCTTCACAGAGAATGGACATAGAGGACTCACCATCCTCACTTGCTGTTGTGCATTCTCAGCAACTTCCTCAAGTTCACATTAATGTGGACTCTATAGACTCTATCATCAGGAGTCTTTTTGAGGAAGGTATACCAAGGGCTGTCTCATCTCCACCACAAGGAACTTCAAACTACATCATTAGGTGGAGGTATGATGCTGACAGAAGAGCCCTTATCCTTCACAGAGTTCAAGGGCAACAAGAAGTGTTTGATTTTCAAAGCCTGAACTTCTATGAAAGATTGGATCTAGTCAACATGCCACTTGTCAATCCAAGCAATTCAAGACAAGCTGACAGATTGGCTCAAAGAATTCAAGATAAGATCCTTGTAGAGTTCACTCTAAGAAGGAGACTTAGGCAATCAGGCAATGTCATCGGTCAACTGGATGTTGAGGTGGACCCTAAGATTAGTTTCATAGGGAAACCTTGACTGAAGGCCCAGTGGCAGAACCTGAGACCCCTGTCTCATCATCAATAACTGCTGCAGAGGTTCAAACTCCTTCTGAGACACCTGCCGGTGAAGGTGTTTCTCAGCCTCTCTCTGGCCAGAGCATGGAAGCTACACCAAGCAATGAAGGCCAAGCCTCTATCCACCCTGAGTCACAAAGGTCTGTGGGTGACAAAGGGAAAAGGATAATGACTCCTGAGGAAATTGAGGAGGAAGAGAGAGAGAGGAAAAGGAAGCTTAGGGGAGAAAGTTCCTCTGGGTCATCAAGCTTTATGCAAGCTGCAATCAGGGCTCCCCCAGACCAAATACTCAAGATGATGAGTTAAGGGCAGTCAGGATTACTTATTTACTGACCAGGAACTATGATATTGATGAAATCATCTCCCTCCCCTTAGAAGAACTGAATGAACTGGCTGAAATGGAAGTGTCAAGAGAGATGAAAGAAAAAGAGGATGCAAGGCTACTTCTCCAATTCAAAGAGGAGAGGAGACAGAAAAGACTCTACAAGCATGCTCCCACTCTCTCTCCAGTTCAAGAAAGTCCTACACAGGAAGATGTGGCTCCACAAGAACCTCATGTAGATAAAGAAGAAGATAGGATCAAGATGATCAACTACCTGAATGCCACAGGCTTCTATCAGGCAGATGCACTTCTTCCCCTGTCCTATGACTTCATTGAGTTTGAGTACCTAAAGCAACTTGAGCTTGAGCTAGTCAAAGAAAGAAAGACAACCAAAAGGAGGCTAAGGGAAGAAGCTGCAAAGTCAAGAGCCATCATTCAAAAGAGTGTAAAGAAGTCTGCTGACAGACAAAGGATGATGAGCTTCTTAAAGCTATATGGATTCTCCGTAAGGAGACTTAACCCTATGTCTCTATCCACAATGGATGAGCATATAAGGGTGATCAAGCAGAAGATTAAGAGTGGTGAACTAATTGACTTGCACTCTCTTCCATGTCAAGTCCCACATGAAGTGGAGGTTAAGTTTGAACAACCTGAGACACCTCAACCAGGACCTCTAGCTGAGCCTCAGCAAGCTTCATATTCTAATCCAAGGCAGGGTCAAACTCCCTCTCCTTCTGAACTTCTGAGGGAGGAACACCCAACTGAGAAAGACAATGATGATCAACAAGGTGCTGGAGACCAGTCTTCTCAGTTAAAGTCATCTAAGAGGAAGAAGAGAATGGCTTCTAAACCAAAGAAAAAGAAGAAGAAGCCTAAGTCATCTACCTCTACACCTCAGGCTGAGTCAGATCAACCTGAGGAAGTGCATGATGAGGCAGCCCAATCAACTCCAATACAAGTGGCTCCTCTAACAACTGAGACACCCATCTTGTCCTGGACTTACTCTACCAATCCAGAAAGATGGCATGTAATCAGAGATCAAGGTGTTGAGAATGTCTACTCCTGGCAAGACATAATCAACTTACCTCTGCATGATCTTTTTGAGATGAGAAGATACTATGAAAGTCTTGATGATCCTGACCATCTAATGAAGAAAGGAATGGTCATGATTGTACTGAAGACCACCAACATCTGAAGATCTTCTAAGTGTTTTGGTAGCATCAGCCTAGGGGGAGTTTGTAAGGATTCCTTAAGTCTGATGCAACCCAAAACATCCAATGTGTCTCTGCAACATGCACTAAGTACTGAAGTAAAGATTGCTTCGGAAGTTTTACACAATGCCCTAGAAATACTCTAAGTGTAAAATCTTCTGAAGCGAAGACCAATATCTTCCGAAGCCAAACATGAAGTCTTCCGAAGCCTCAGAGACAAACTCTTCCGAAGCTTCAACCTATGAAGACAGATTTCTTCCGAAGACTTTTAGTACACATGCTTTATCTGATGTACTGTTCCATAAAGCACCTTTCCGCTGCATCTCTGTAAAGTCACCAACTTACATGAGTTAGTGAAAAGGTCCATGCTTTTGGTAACTGTACATTGAGGTCTTGAGTCTGTAACTTTCTACTTTATGTACTTTATCCTTTTTGTAATGTATAAGGATGTGAGCTATGGCATGTCATAGTCACAAGGTCAAAAGGCAGATATGCCTTTTGATCCTACAATTGATTTTGTTAGTGTCTAGTCAATTGTATCCAGCTGGATTTAAAAGTATAGCTGACTGTAGGTTGTAGTATAAGTATTCCAAGTTCTTGTATCTTTCTTTATGCTTTGTAACACTTGTAAAAGAACCTGAGAAAGCAATATACTGCCTCCTTGAAACCCAACTCTCTTGTTCTGTCTCTTTACTTTACTTGTGTTCTTTGTATCAACTTGGTTAATCCAGTTCACTGTTTGATCAAAGTTTAGTTATTCTCCTTATTGTGTTGTTGTGTTGTAATTTGTTCAAGCCCTTAATCGGTCCTGCAGCTGCAATCCTTGAAAGTTCAAATCAATGTGGAAAACTAATTGTACCAGTATGATTTCCTAAATTTGCTAACGACTCTGGATGAAAACCAAGAATTGAGCATCAAAAGGTTTTGATAACAAGTCCCAAATGATTTGACTTGCCTGTATGATTCCAAAATTGAATCGGTCCAGGTGTGGTCAATCTAAGTTGAAGCTGCCTATTTCGGAACCAAATCCAGTAGATTTCTATCTTAGGATTTATCTCTCACAAAAAGCCAAAAACAAGTTTCATATTTGTACTTTAGTTTAATCTTCTAATTTATTTAGTCTTTTAGTTTGTTTGTTTGTCGGACTACATCATGAAAATCAGTATGGGATCATCTCACTAAAAGGGTCATGTCTGAGATGACCATATGTGTTTTCAAAGTTTAAAAGAGTCACGTCTGAGGTGACAAAGTGTTTAAAAGGGTCACGTCTGAGGTGACAAAGTGTTTAAAAGGATCACGTCTGAGGTGATCAAAATATTTTCAAGTTAAAATGATCATGTCTGAGATGATCACATGCTCATAATGTTAAATTTCAATAGTTAAAAGGGTTTTAAATGTAAAATGGTCAAAATGGCAGATAATATCATAAGTCTAACCCATTCGCACGATTGGACCATAAGTATGGACCAACCATGCGAATGGGTCCCATTCGCACGACTGGACATGAGATTGAGCAATTCACCCGAATGGTCTATCAGACTGATCCATTCGACCGAATGGAAGGGTGCGAATGAGTCAGTCGAGACTGAGACTCAGTCGGTCAACTGAAGATGCGAATGAAAGGGTACGAATGAGTCAGTCGACCGACTGAACCTCAGTCGGCCAACTGAATGGGACTGACTGGGCCAATCGCACGACTGAGCTTTAGTCACCCGAATGAACTGAGTGAATGAGGCTAGTCGGCCGATTGAACTCAGCTTCAGTATTTAAAGGGCCACAGTCGATCGCATTTCACTCATCACCCTCAATCGCTACTAAATCGCACTTCTTACCGTTACTCTGCCAAAATTCCTCTAGACATTGTTTTCACATTGTTATTGATCTTCTAACATTCGTCGACGTTTATACAGGTAGATTGAAGTGAAATCTCACCGAAATCTGAAGAAAGGAAACCCTAATTTGTGATATTCGAGTGAAAACAAGAAACGGACTGTAAATGACCTAATAACCAACCTAAACTAAGCAAAATGTTAAACCGGTAACCCATGTTAAATCACTTGTTTTGGTCAAGATTCGAACAGCAGGCGACTGAACAGTAGGACAAGCGACTGGTCGTCCGGATGAACTCCAATCGCACGATTGAATCTTGCGATTGGGTCAATCGGCCGAATGAACCATGCGAATGAGCTCAGTCGGCCGACTGAACCAATCGCAGACTCAGTCAGCAGATTGAACTCAGTCGCATGTCTCATTCACCCTAATGAGCTCAGTCGCATGAAAGGACAACCGACTGACTTCAGTCGCATGATCCATTCGCACGAATGAGTCAGACTGAATTTAAACTATACACTTAGAACTGAATTTTGATGTATTATGTACTAATGGTTCTGTGTCTTGTGTTTCAGGCAAATGGCTGATAGATGGTCCATTAATCCAAAGCACAACATATGTGCTCATTTGGACCATACGACTCGGAATGGGGCCGAGTTCACAGAGATTATTGCGTTTCTTCGACGTTCTCGGATACATAAGGCCATTTCTACACCGTGTACGCCTTACAGGTCGTTACATCAGGCATTCTGGGAGAATGCCTCAGTTGATCGTTCTCGTGAGCCTTACAGTATACGGAGCTCCATTCATGGTCATGACATTGAGATCACTGCAGCTGACATCCGGAGAGTTCTTGAGTTTGGGGACGATACTGATCACCCCACCAGATTACATCCACTTACAGTTAGAGGCTGCTTTCTCAGGATTAAGTACGCTGGGGACATAAACTCAGGTGTGCTCAACAAGAGCAACCTGTGCCCCCAGTACAAGTACTTGGCGCATGTGATCCTGAAGTGTATTGCTTCAAGGAGGGGTGGGTTCGATGACCTATCAGACCAGATTCAGAATGCCTATGTGGCACTGGTGCTGAACCACCCCTTCAGCTTCTCGAGCATGATTTTTTCATATCTGGTGGAGAATCTGGAGGCTAAGGGGAAGGACGGTTTTTGTATGTACCCCAGGTTTCTGCAGCTGATCTTCAACGAGAAGCTGCCTTCACTTCCCAAGGAGAGCCATGATGCTGTGGCACTTGAGATTATGGATGACACGACTTTGGGCCGTATGAGAGTTTATAGGGGCAAGCAGGTAAAGCCCCAAGTGAAGAGGTTGATCGGCCATCTGGCCAACGAGAGATATGTGGCGCCAGGGAGACGCAAGTGGCGTCATGACGATAGTGATTTAGACGACGAGAGGCTATTGCTCCCAGAGCATGATTCAGACGATGATGACAGTGGGGACGCTGGGGATGATATGCCTATTCCACCAAGAGGCACAGCTTCAGATGTTATACCTCCAGTGTCTGCCCCAGCTGGTGACATAGCCGAGTCTGCTGGTTTCCATCAGGACTTTATTCCTGGTGAGGAGGAAGAGGAGTCTGACGAGGAGCCCTTAACGAGGACTGTGGGAAGCAAGGTAGTTCCCACAGAGTATGGGCTAAGGGCGGTTGGTGAACGCCCAAGAGATTCAGGAGAGACGGCTACAGATCCCAGCTATGCACCTGAGTCAGCTAGCCGTGTTCCAGGGGGAGCATCCACCTCGACGGGAACGAGGAGGAAAAGGATGGATCAGCCCCACGGCCAGAAGAAGAAGAAGAGACGACTAACCTTCGTTACCACCACAGCCACCACAGCTACCACCACCACTACCACCTCTACAGCCACACCATCCACCACCACAGCCACCACAGCTACTACTACTACCTCCACACCTCCCACCACTGTACATATGCCAACCACCACCATATCTTTCACTCCCACATCACCTCCACTATCTCACAGACCCAGCCCAATCTTCACCACATCCACCACTACCACCACTAGCCACCAAGCAGGACCCTCTTCATATCCCTCGCATACTTATGGATCACCTCTACCTCCAATTGGGGTAGAGGAACAGCTTTCTGCGCTTAACCGGATGGTGATGCGTTTATTAGCTGCTGACGAGGAGAAGACGGCTCAGATCCGTCAGCTGGCTGATCTTACTGCTGTACAGTCACGCCAGATCTCAGAGCAGGCTCGATTGATTGAGGAGCAGGCCCAACAAATGGCTGCTCAGAGCCATGAGATCGCCCAACTCCAGGAGCATAGTGTCACATCTGCCAAGAGGATAGAGGAGTTGGAGGAGGCAAAGAAGACAATCATGCTAAAGCTAAAGGGTTCTAAGGAGGAGCCCCTGAAGATCAAAGAGGGAGACGGAGATGATGGTGATGATAATGATGAGGATGATGATGAGGATGAAGATGAGACTGAGGAGGATGAGGGGACTGAAGAAGAGAGGACAGAGGAGAAGGATGAGGATGATGATGCAGAAGGAGGAGATGCAGCTGCATCGGCCTCTGCTCAAGGTCAGGAGAGGAGATCCAAGAATAGACAAGACCAACAAGCTTCCTCCTCTGCTCCACCAAGTGACGATCCAGTGATTCAAGAGAAAAGTAATGATTAGATGTCTATGTATTAGATTACTTTTGTATTTGAATCATGTATTTAAATCTATGTATTCAATGTTTATATTAAGTTTAATGCATTTCTGTTTTGATTATTAACTAATGGTTGATGTGTTGCATGTTTAAATCAAACAGATCCAAATTACCAAAGGGATGAGTTCGATGTTGCTCCCCTTCAGCAGGTCAAGACTCAGTTAACTAAGATTCTTGATCTGCAAGGGATCGTAAGGAGGTCGGTGAGTTATACCCCTAAAGAAGGGGAAATAATTCACGATCTATCAAACGAGCAACTAGCAGAGATCTTCAAGTTAAATCCAGATGAGATTGTGAAGGATGCTCCGACGTGCGACTCGACCAGTGACGAAGAGCTCAACAAAGTTGATGAAATAGAGATTGAAGATGTCACTGCAGAGCACTACCCTCAGTATGCTGACAATGAGGGAAATGTGGTCCCCAATCTAGGTGAATCCCTTGTTAGCGATACTTTTGAGGTGTTAGACAAGATGGAGCAAGAGTCAGAGAAAACAGAGGGAACGGCCCAAGCCTCTAATGATGATGTTGATATCCGAAAGGCTGAGTGGGCTGCGTGTTTTGAAGAAGTTAGAGCCCAACGCGCTGCACCTAAACAGGATGCCCATACCAAACTCTACAGAGTCAAGAAACATCATAAGGTGTCGGGCAGGATCATAGCGTGGGCGTATTTTGAGGACCTTAACGTATATGCAGTTAAGAGGGAGAAGGGCATAGAGTACTTCAGATTCCCACATGATCTGAAGACTCTACCAGGTTTTGAGCTCAACCAGCTGGCCAAACTGAAGCTGTTGTATGCTGACCCGAGAAAGATGTCAGGCTGGTTTGAGGCTGCCCTAAGGAAGGAGTACCACACCAGGTGGGTTAACTTCAGACCCCAACAGCCTACAAGGTATATCAGAAGGTCTGAGGTTGATGCCATTACTGGAAAGCCAAAGATAGTGTTGAAGTGGAGTCCTCCGCGCACAATGTCAAGAATCCCACTCAGGGAAATGCCATAGGACTTCACTCCACACTTTAAGTGGTGGTACTACGATTGGAGGACAGGAGAAGCGGTCATAGTTCTAAACAAAGAGGGCCAAATGGATACTATCAGGGTATTCGACCCAATGTGGCTTACCAACTTGTCAGCTAATGATGTCTATACTCTATACAAGTGGCCAGTGTTCTATGATACGCAGGATATCGTACAAGCCCTCCAGTTCCAGAACGTCATAAGACTCTGCTTCGCGTTTGAGATTCACGCGGGAGTCACAAAAGATGATAAGTACAAGAAATATGAGGAGGTGATGTAGAAAACAAGACATTAGAGAGATCTAGGTCCAAGGGGGAGTTTGTTCATACATGTATGTCCCTAGATCAGGAATGTAATAGATCTTGTTTGTCTGATTATGATGTAATGTCTGGAATGATTAATGAAATGATATTGATTGTTTGTGATTTACAATGTTTAATATCTCATTAATGAGTCAATGTTTAATTGGTTAATTAGGTTTGTGGTTGTTTGAATGGTTACACATAAAGTTATATTAATTAATACATTCAAACTTAACACAATGAAGTTCTCATGCGAATGGCCCATGCGAATGGACCACACGCATGAATAACTTCATACGAATGACTCAGTCGCACGACTGAACCAGGAGACTGGACCAGTCGTATGATTGTAACATAATATTGGCTCAGTCGCACGAGTGAACACTCAGTCGTGCGGATGAATCAACCGCATGGTTCAATCGCACGACTGAACCATACTAATGGTTCAGTCGCACGAATGAACAATACTAACTTATAAATACAACCCAATTGTTGAAAAACATAAGCACTCATTCTATTTCGACTCCAGACGTACCCTAGCCGTCCAGAAGCCTCCTAGTTCGTTCTCCAAGTTCATAGAACGCAGTAGATCGATTCTCAATCGATTCTTAACGTTAGATTCAATACTTTATTGATTCTTCGTGCGTTCTCACTGATTGGATCGCCAATCAAATAGGATTCCGCACTATTTGATCTGGTTTACACGTTAATCATTTGTATTTTGTTCAAATACCAGGTCCTAACACATTCTGCATCCGGAGATATGAATATTGTCTCAGCAGCCGTTCCATGCTCTCGAGAAGATACAACAAACATTGGAGATGATTCATCAAGTCCTTATATACTATCCATAGAAGTTCCTGTAACTAAAACGGAAGAACAAAATGCTTCCGGAGAAGTTCCTGTGAAAGATATTAATGATGCTCCTGATGTTCAAACTCAGGAAGACAACTCCATACCCAATGATGAACAGGAGGAACACTTTGACTACTTCCTAAATTCATCAACTGGATTGGATCTGTCTGCATCAATGAATATGACTAACTTGGAATCATCTATTCCAGTTGAATCAACTCCAAGAACAAGAATTCATAAGACTCATCCAGTAAACAACATTATTGGTGATCTTGATAAAAGAACTACAAGAAGCCAAGGTGGAGCTGCAAACATTTGTCTTTTCACTTGTTTTCTTTCACAAGTGGTTCCTACAAACATCACAGCTTCTCTAAAGGACAATAGCTGGATTGAAGCTATGCAAGAAGAGCTTTAACAATTCAGAAAGCAGAAAGTCTGGAATATAGTTGATTTACCTGAAGGCCAACATCCAATTGGAACAAGATGGCTCTTCAAAAATAAACTTGATGATAGAGGTATAATTGTGAGAAACAAAGAAAGGTTGATTGCACAAGGTTACACACATGAATAAGGGATAGACTATGTTGAAGTTTTTGCACCAGTTTCAAGAATTAAAGCCATAAGTGTATTTCTAGCATATGCATCATATAAGAAGTTAACTGTCTATCAAATGGATGTCAAGTGTGCTTTCTTATATGGGAAATTGATGAAGAAGTCTATGTATCACAACCTCCTTGATTTGAAGATCATCACTACCCATATAGGGTATACTAGCTTGATAAAGCTTTGTATGGTCTTCACCAAGCACCAAGAATGTGGTATGAAACATTATCATCTTTCTTGCTCAAGAATGGATACAAAAGGGGAACCATTGATCAGACTCTCTTTCTCAAACAAGAACATCAAGATCTCTTAGTTTTTTGAATTTATGTTGATGACATTATATTTCGCTCAACTAACAAGGGATTATGTGTAAGCTTTGAATAGTTGATGAAATCTAAGTTTCATATGAGTTCAATGGGAGAATTAACTTTCTTCCTTGGTCTACAAGTTCATCAGAAGAAAGATGGCATCTTCATCAATCAAGAGAAATACATACATCAAATATTGAAAGTACAACCTTGCTGATACATCTTCATGCAAAACACCAGCCTCAACAATTGAAAAGATTGTACCTGATCCCACAAGAAAAACTGTTAATCAAAGATTATATAGATCAATGATAGGATCATTTATGTATTTAACTACCAGTATACCTGACATTATGTTTGTTGTGTGTGTTTGTGCTAGGTACCAATCAGATCCAAAAGAGCCTCAATTGAATGCTGGGAAGAGAATTTTTAGATACCTTAAAGGAAAACCAGCCCTTGGACTTTGGTATCCAAAGGATGGTGATTTCACTCTCTATTCATATTTAGATAGTGACTTTGGAGGATGCAATAAGATGTCAATTCATAGGACCAAGACTAGTTTCAAGGCAGTGCAAGAAGCAAACAAATGTATCTGTATTCACAGTTGAGGCTGAGTACATAGCTGCTTCAGCTGGTTGCTCTCAAGTCCTTTGGTTTCAAAACCAATTACTTGATTATGGTTACAATTTCCTTAAGACTCCAATTTATATTGACAATTCAGCAGCTATGTTTATAACTGCTAATCCAGTGCAACATAGTAAAGCAAAGCATATTGAAATAAGATACCATTTTCTGAGAGATTGTTCAGAAAAAGGTTTGATCAAGTTAGTCAAAGTGGATACAACAAATCAGCTTGCTGATTTATTCACTAAAGCCTTTGATTTAGTTAGATTTAATTTTCTAATTGAGTCTCTAGGCATGATTAACTTAGATTAATCATTATGAAAACCAAAGAAAAACATGTGTCTGTCCTTGTAAATAGTAATAATAATAAAAAAATAATTAAAAAAAATTTTCTTTCGGAAGATTTATAATTACCTTTGGAAGAAATTTATGTCTTAGTACAATTTTCTTCCGAAAGCAATTTACCTTCAGAAGAATCTTCTGAAGGATCTTCCAAAGCTTAGAATAAAAATATTATCTTTCTTTCTGTCTATTTTAATTCAGTATGACATATGTTTGGGAAATGATAGTACACTATGCCTTTGCTTCTACATGAATTCTTAAATATCATTAAAATCTGATCAAGTAACTTGATATGTGAGTAGGTTCATCTTGAGTGGTAACTACACTAAGAGCATGCCAAACATAATGCAAATTGACTGTTTGTGGGAAACTTCATTTTAAGGATACAGTAAGTGAGTCTTATTCTGATGTGACAAAATCACTCATCTAAGCACACTATGTACCAACACTTTATAATATCTATCTTTGCAAATCATATTCCCTATGTTTTGTGTAAACAAAGACCAGGATTTATGATCATCGTGGTATACATTTGTAACCAACTGGTGAAAAGATCATGATCCTCATCATCCCTCTGTTTTGTGTAAACAAAGACCTGGGTTAAAGGCACCTCTGTTTTACGTAACTAAAGACCTGGTGACCTGATGATGGTCATATCTAAGCTCTCAAAAGAATTCTTTGTGATCAACTGTATATTAAATCTAGAGCTTTTACATCAATACAATAATGAGATGTCAAATGCATCTCAAGATAGAACTTATAACTTAAAGTACATAGTTTCTAAGTGTAAAAAAGTGATGATTTGACTCACAAAGGAAGGACAAACTCTAAGTGATTTGAATATGAAGCCCATAACAGTTACTCACCAATAAATATGAAAACATGATAAACATCATGCCTAGTTGTTACAATACTCTTGCATGGATTTAAGTGGGCAAACATACTTGCAATCAGAACTAAGATCAGGTATCATTTCAACAAATTAATCAGGAAGATTCTTAGTGTCATAGTATGATCCCATTCTATGTGCATACATGCTTGTACATTGTACTCATTTCAATTTTGTTTAGTTTAATTTCTTTTTGGACAGACATGTGTCGTTAATGATACTCTTCTTAGAAATTTATGATAAATGCATTCATTCATCATTAATCAAAAATTTAGGGGGAGTAGAATCATGAAAATAAGTTAACAACAAAATTGTCAATATGATGGAATTGGAACCTGAGCACTAACTTGGCTTTTGGATACACGAAGTTTTTAAAAATATAAACCTTCTTGTACATAATTGGCATGAATACAAAGTCAACAAGGTCCAATAGCAATAAATGGTTCTATCAGTTGATTAGGACCATACAATAAAATAAGTTTCAATCGTGGCATTTCAAGCATCAGCAGAAGTTACAGCACATTTTAAGCATCAACAAAAGCTACAGTGCGAAACTTAAGGGGGAGTAAAATATGACTATTCGTAGATTGGTATCCTACGAATAAGTTAATATTTTATAGTATAATTCATTTCCATAGATTTCTAACCTATGGAAAATCAAGTTATACTTCAATTCAGTTTTAAATTTCATTTTTAAGTTAGACATCCGCAGATGTGCTACGGATGAACTGAAATCTACAGAACAAATAAATTCCCCGGATGAGTAATAAGAAAAGTGGAACCCACTTCATTAAATAAATGAAATAAATGTGTTTGAGGGAGTATAAATGATGTTTTTGACTTGGAATTCATTATTCACTTTTACAGAATCTTTTTGACCTAGAAGTTCGTTAGTCAAAACCACATCCCTCCCTTATCTGATTTCAAAATTACTCAAATCCTAAACATCAAACACGGCTTAAAACTAGTTTCGAGTCTTAATCACAAGGTAAATCATGTCATAAACATCATTAATGAACTGATTGATTCATCATTGTCATTTAAACTTTTTATATTCTTAAATAGAATGACCTAGTTCTAACATAATCGTCTTCATTCTTATAAACAGATGGCTAATCGATTTGCAATGGAGCATAATGTGTGTGCGTTCTTAAATCCAGACGACCCCATGTCGGAAGGATGAAGAGACATCATAAGGTATTTACGACGATCCAGGCTCCTCTATGCTTTAACAGCAGAGCCTGTGATTCATCAAGATCATACAGTTGATTTCTTGAACTCAGCTCGAATTGAGGAAGATGGAGAATCTGAAGTGATTATAGTTGAGATTAAGAATGAAAGACTAAGGATAGATCAGCATACCATAAGAATGGTACTAGAGTTGGGAGAACAAGAAATAGGTCACCCATACGTCTTTGATCATGAGTACATTGAAAAGATATTTCTACTGATGAGTTATGATGGTGACTTTGAAAGAGGAGAGATCAAAAAGGGGAGATTGTGCAAGACCTACCGGTTTTTGTGTCACACTTACGTGAAGTGTATCTCAAACAGGAAGTCAGGACTGGATAGATTCTCTGATAGGATCGGATCAATTAGATTTGAATTTTGCAGCGGAATATGACACAATAAGATCGAGTTCAAGCAAGAAAGTAATGAATATGCTAACACTCAATCACAATTATAGAGAGAGAATGTTTCTGTTAAAGGAATGTTTTCATTCACGCGTAATGCTTCGGTTAGAATACAGCTAGGTCAACATCCCTTATATAGAGGAATGTGACGTCTGCTGATGTCACTTGATAGTGACATCTAACAGAATTATACAAAACAACTGAAATAATGCAAACTACTGAAATGTTCTCAACAACTGATCACATCTCAGAGAATGCTAAGTACAAATACATAAAACTACTGACTTAAAACTACTGAAAAAATAAACTACTGAAATGTAAAATTACAAGTACTGAAAAGGAAAAACAATCACAACTACTGAAGTTAACAACTTCAGCTGTTGTGACAACTACTGATCACTCTGGTCTTCAGTCTTTGTCTTCAGTACTTCACTTTCAGACTTTGTCTTCAGTTCTTTACTTTCAGACTTTGTCTTCAGACCTTTGTAATCAGCTGATGTCTTCAGCTGTTGTGATCTTCTTCAGCAGTTGTAATGTCTGTGGGACTTAGAGGTTTTTCTGATCAGGCTCATTGGTTCTTTTGGTCCAACAAACTCCCCCTGAACCAATGCAGCCAAAACCGCTAACTTTATTGATGATCCCACTTATTCTTTGGCAGAAATACTCTCTTGATCAGCTTCAGAGGTAGACAGATAAGCATAGGCCGGGAAAAGGTTTCTAATCTTTTGATTGGCTAAGTGTGGAAGGGAACTCTGTCTTGGGGAAACTGAACACAGAGTCTTGTCCCAACCATGAAATCTATTTCCCATTGATGAGTCTGTAAGACTCCCTTGCATAGGCCTCAAGGAGAACAACTTGTTCCTCCTTAGTGAGTTCTTCTGCTTCTCCCTCAAAGAAGAATTCAGGCCCATAGTATTCAGACAAATACCTCACTGTCTTCCCATTCTTCAACTCAACAGTTGTGATCTCTCTGTATGCAAATTCATCTGGATGAGAGCCTTCAAGCAGCAACTGGAGTTCACTCTTTTGGATCTTCAAGTCTTTTGTATAACAACCCCTTCTTGATCATTTTGTTCTCAAGAATAGACATAGGGGTTGATTTGGAGGTGTGAGCTCTCTTGAATTCTTCAATGATTTCCCAGGGTGAGACTACCATGGCCAACATAATTGCAGCATTCAAAATCTTTCTTACTTGGCCATGATATCTACTTTGTAAGTTTTTCTTGTGAATTCTGGAACTTACCCTGGGATCTGGCCAAATCCTCACTCTTTCTTTTTGATGTTGGAAGGTATGTCTAAGAGTGTACATCCTCTGAGCTTGTTTCTTCATTGCTTGAATGGATGAGGACTGAGGGAAGTCCTTGTCAACCATTTTAAGAAATTGCTCATCATGCTGCTTCTGCTGTTCTTCTTCTTCAATTTTGACCTTAACCATTTGCCTTTGAGTTTCAGGAGTTATTGTTTGAGATTGACTCCTAGGCTTAAGTTTCTTCCTTTCAAGAATAGCAGATATTGGCAGATTATCCTCTTCATCCTCTTCTTCTTCTTCTTCCATCCTCAGCAGCCTTCTTTTTCTTTTAGGTGCATCACTGGTGGAATCTTGAATGGGTTTTTTAGGTAAAGGGGTTGGTTTAGAGGGTTGTGAGGTTAATTGTTTTGGTAAAGAAGATTTTAAGGGCTGCTCTATCATTTTGTTGGTGAGGGTGGCTTTGGATAACTTAGCCATGTCAGTTCTCTTCCCAGCACCAGCTTCATCCAGAGCTTCAATGATTAAGCCTTTGTTGAAGCTTTCAGATGAGCATATTTTGGTGGTTATTTCCAAAATGCTATCTCTGGACCATGACTTGATCTCAATGATAGGTCTTCCCAAATGTTTGGATAGGAATCTGATCATAGCCTCTAATCTCTCCCTTTCTTCTTCATTGCAGCTTGCCCATCGATTCTCAATCTCCTGAATCTCAAGCCTTCTGATCTCTGAATCAAGTTTGGCAGTATCAAATCCTTGCCTGAAGAGCTGATCAATGATCCTGTCCATGGATCTGCTATGTTGCTCATCAGCTTCTTTGATCATCTCATCCAACCTCTTCTCATCTTCAGTTTGTTCACCAACACTCTTCTTTCTTTTGTAGGTGATGAGCTCTTTGCCTTTATTATCCTCCTTAGCTTCTTCCTCTTTAACTCTTTTCCTTTTATCATCCTTTACTGACTTAGACTCCCCCTTTTTGGTTGCATTGGGTTCAGGGGTTTGAATGTTAGAAAGGTGCTTTGACACAGCATCAGCCACAAGGGTTTTAAGATCTGAGGAGATCCTCTCATCAATGGTTTGATGGACAATAGATGTGATGATGGGAGTGATGAGAGGTAAGGAGAATTTGAAAGCAGCAGCCATTTGCTCAGAGGGGTTCTCTCCCTGAGAAATGGTGCCTGAAACAGAGGTTGGTGGCTTAGTTGATTTGAGTGGCTCAGTGTTTGGTAAAGCTTCAACAGAAGCTGCCATCTGTGGGTTTAGTGGGGCTTTTGGACTTGATTCCTGAGACATGTTGGTAAGCAGGTCTTTTAATCTACAAACCTCAGTCTCAAGAATGATGTTTTGGGCTAAGACTTCAAAGAAAAAGCCCAGGTCATCATCAGTGTAAGCTTAATCAGCTGACCTCCTCAGTGAATCAGGTTGAACATGTGCTGAGTGTAAATCAGTAATCACATGTGCCCCTTTGTCTTGGAACTGGGGACTTCCTGCCTCAGGAGCAAGTCCTTCATTGGCAGTTGCCTTTAGTGAGGTCTTAGAGATGATACCTGCTTCATCCTGTTCATGTGTTGAAACAGGGGAAGAGGTAGGCTCACCAGATGTTCTAGTCTCCACATCTACACTAGGAGACTGAACTTTAGAATCCCTATGCTGTGGGTTGTCAACTACATTTTGGTCCTCTCCCTCAGCTGTTGAGGTTTGCCCAGTGTTAATAGGTTTCTGGGGAGGAGTAGAGGAATGTAGTTGAGTCAGCACTTGTGCAATAACTGCAGTTGGGCTTGTAGGGGTGGTATCAGTGGGAGATGAAGGTGAAAAGGTTTGCACTTGGGGAGAGTGGTGCTCTTCAATGGCAATCTTCTCAAGTGAGATAGATTCCAGTAATGTGGTTTCCCCAATGTTGGTTGCATCAGGATCCTGTTGAGAGGATACCAGAGCGGTTTCAGCTGGTGGAGTCATTGAAACTACAAGGGGATTAAGGCTTGTAGTTTCATCCTGCGTTTGTGCTACAGGGGCATCATTAGGGGACTCAACTCCCTGAGTAGCCTTTTTGGTTTTCTTTGGTTTTGGTTTGGAGGGGACTTTAGATTTGGAGGTGGAGGTTGTGGGTTCCCTCTGCTTGGGTTTGAGCAGTTTGGCAGCCTCTTTGAGTTGTGGGTTTGAGTTGTGCCTGGAGTATACCTCTGGCAAAACCACCAGAGCAGGGACTCCAAGGCCAACAAGGCCATCAGATTTTAATTGATTCGAAATTATAGCCATAAGAAACCTTGGATATAATATCCATCTATTTGCCACAGGTTTCATTTCCAAATCTTTCAATTCCAAAAAGATAATATCAGAAAAATTTAGATTTTGATGTTCAAGGATAGAGTATAATACCTGTTGCCATCTGGGACATTTGATCCCAAGAGGATGTTTTGGGAGCAAGACAGACATTGATCATGTGAAATATGAGTCGCTCGGCATCATAGAAGTGCTTCTTCAGGATGGTAGTAGCACTTAGGTCACCTTCATAACCATGATTAGCAAAAGATAGATCAATGGTGCCTTTGGGGTATTTGGTGGGATAGGTGGCATCATTCAGGTCTAGGGTTTGACGAATGATCTCAGGAGTGATGACCACTCGTTTCTGGTTGACAAACGACTGGAGAGTGATGGTGTCATCATTCTCAGCAGTATGAACAGTAACGTTTGTCCTGAATTGGCACAGGGTATCGGGGTAGATGGTAGGATTTAAGAGAAAGGTTGTGCGGTGTTGGGAATCAACCATCAAGTCAATAGTAGCATCAAACTTGTTCCATAAGGGTGATTTGGTAAGGTGAGCAACACAGTTGTGTCGAGGTTTGATTTGCATGGTCGCCATTAACGGAAGATGAACGTTTGGAAAGTGGGTTATGAAAAGTTTGAAGTTAGGGTTAGGTATGTATAGGTTATGAAACGGCTGAGAGAAAACAACTGAAAGTGTTGGTGTTAGTCATCAGGTGTTAGAAAACAACTGAAGACATGGTTTTAACTTTTAGATGTTGTAAACAACTGAAGACTTGGTGTTGGTCATCAGTAGTTGTAAAACTACCGAAGACTTGGTTTTGGCTTCAGTTGTTTGGAAATGAAACAGTAGTTGTCGTCAATTCACAGAGTTCAGCTGTTTCAATGACCTTAACACTTACTCATCAGATCATCTGATTTTCAGATATTTCATTTGTCATCAGTACTTATTTATTATAGAAATGAAGTACTTCAGTACTTTTAAGTAATTTAATCTTCAGTAGTTATAAAACTACTGAAGATAAGATAACTTATCAGCACTTATTTTTGACAAAAGTATACTAATGCTCATCAGTATTTATTGACTAAGAGCATCAGTAGTTGTCAAATTATTCTAGTTGCAGCATACCAAGCCTGAGTACAAGATTGTGAAAAGTTGCACTATCCAAAGGCTTAGTAAATATATCTGCAAGCTCATCAGCACTAGGCACAAACTTTGGATCAATCAGACCTTTTTCATAGCAATCCCTGATGAAATGATGTCTGATCTCAATATGTTTGGTTCTAGAATGCTGGACAGGATTCTTAACAATACAAAGAGCTGAAGAACTATCCATTAATAATGGAGTCTTAGTCTCATAATGTCATAATCCAATAACTGATTTTGAAGCCAGAGTACCTGAGATGTACAGCATGCTGCTGCAATATACTCTGCTTCAGCTGTGGATGTAGCAACTGAAGTTTGTTTCTTACTCTGCCAAGAAACCAAACAGTTGCCTAGAAATTGGCATCCACCAGAAGTTGATTTTCTGGTTAACTTACACCCTGCATAGTCACTATCAGAGAAAGCAACCAATTTGCAAGAGTGCTCAGTGGAATACCAAAGTCCTAGAGTTTGAGTTCCTTGCAAATATCTAAAGATCCTCTTGACTGCAATCATATGGGAATCCTTAGGAGCAGCCTGAAATCTTGCACAGACACAAGTTGCAAACATAATATCTGGTCTAGAAGCTGTTAGGTACATCAAGGAACCAATCATACATCTGTAAAGAGTTTTATCAACTGCTTTACCTTTTTGATCAGCATCCAGTTGTGTGTTGCTGCACATGGGAGTAGAACAGGGTTTACAGTTTTGTAAATCAAACTTGGTTAACAAATCTTTTGTGTATTTTGACTGATGAATGAAAGTTCCATCAGTCAGTTGTTTTATTTGCAAACCCAGAAAGAACTGTAATTCTCCCATTGCACTCATTTCAAACTATTGTTGCATCAATTTTGTAAATGCATCACACAACTGTGGATCAGATGATGCAAAAATAATGTCAACATAAATTTGAACAAGGAGCTTATGCATGCCTGCTTTCTTTATAAACAGAGTTTTATCTATGGAGCGTCTAGTGAAATTATTTTGAAGAAGAAAGTTAGATAATGTTTCATACTAGGCTCTGGGTGCTTTTTCAACCCATAAAGAGCCTTATCAAGCTTATACACCCAATCAAGGTGTTTATGATCTTCAAAACCTGGTGGTTGACACACATAAACTTCTTCTATTATTTTACCATATAAAAATGCACTTTTGACATCCATTTGAAAAACTTTAAGGTTATGAAAAGCAGCATAAGCTAAAAACAATCTAATTGCCTCCAGTCTGGCTACAGGGGCAAAGGTTTCATCATAATCAATACCTTCTTCTTGTGAAAACCCCTGTACAACCAGTCTGGCCTTGTTCTTGACAATTTGGCCTTTTTCATCAGTTTTATTCCTAAACACCCATTTAGTGCCTATTGCACACTTACCTTGGGGTAGAGGAACCAGTTCCCACACTTGTTGTTTTTGAAATTGAAGAAGCTCAAGCTGCATGGCTTCAACCCATCCATTGTCCCTTAAGGCCACATGATAATTCTTTGGCTCTTGCTGACTGATGAAGAGAGCATAGAGACAGAAATTGGACAATTGACTTCTTGTTGAAACACCAGCATTTATGTCACCAATGATCTGGGACATGGGATGATTCTTCAATTCATGATATGCAATAATATCTGTGCAAGTGTTTGTAGAAGATTCAGCAGCAACAGATGTTGATTCATACTCTTGAAACCTAGACTGAGATGGCAGTTCAAATGAAGTAGAGGATTCGGAGATTTCATCAGCATTTGTTGTGGATAGAGCTGCTGAGGCTACAGGAACATCAAGTGTAGTAGAAACAGGCAGATGAGCACTACAACTTGCATTTGTATCATCAGATGGAGAGGATGGAGCTCAGAAACAACAACAGGTGGAGGCTAATATGGAACATATTGCAGTATGTCCAAGTCAAACATCTCAACAGGGTTTTGAGGAATCTTGTCTTTTGGAGATTCATTAAACTTGACATGCAAAGTCTCTTCAACAATCTTTGTTCTGCAATTGAAAACTCTGTATGCATTGCAAGTAGATGAATACCCAACAAAATACCCTGCATCCACCTTAGATTCAAACTTCAGAAGTATATTCTTTGTGTTAAGAATATAACATGGACACCCAAATGTTCTAAAGAATGAAATCAAAGGAGCCAAATGATGTAAGAGCTCATAAGGAGTCTTCATCAACCTCTGATTCACTAATACTCTATTCTGAACATAGCAAGCTGTGTTGACAGCTTCAGCCCAAAAGGTTAGTGGCAAACCAGAGTCAGCCAACATTGTCCTTGCGGCTTCAATAAGGGTCCTGTTCTTTCTCTCCACCACTCCATTTTTCTCTAGAGTTCTTTGAATACTATATTGTCTTTTGATTCCCTTAGACAAATAGAATTCATCAAGAGTGTGATTCCTAAACTCTGTCCCATTATCACTTCTCACACACTTGACTGGAAGTGAATGCTGCTTTTCCACATGTAACACAAAATAGATGATACTTTGAGCAGCCTCATCCTTGGAATGTAAGAAGAAAGTCCATACATATCTGGAGTAATCATCCACAATTACCAAACAGTACTTTTTCTTTGCCATGCTCATTACTCTCACAGGACCAAAGAGATCCATATGCAGTAATTGCAAGCAGGCAGTGGACTTAGGTTCTTCTATAGGAGGGAATGAAGCTTTGTGTTGCTTTCCTTTTAAGCAGGCTGGACAGTTATCATCACACTTGAACTCCTTCAATGGCAAACCTCTCACTAAACCATGATGAATGAGCTGATTCATGTTCTTGAGATTCACATGACCAAGCCTTCTATGCCATAGTTCAGATTTTTGAGGAGAGGCTTTGGAGAACAGACATGGATGGCCTTTTAGATCAATTTTCTTTGAAAGATCTAAAGCATATACTCTTCCAATCCTGTTGGCCTTCAGGAGAGTATATTCATCCAATATCTTGTCAATCTTGTCCAAAACTTTGGAAGACAGAATCCTACAGTTTTGACTTGTGAAAAGTGCAACATGCCCTTTATCACACATTTGACTGACACTCAAAAGATTGTATTTGAGGTTCTTCACATGATTAACATCATCAAATCTTATCTCCCCATTTGAGACAAAACCCTTCCCAATGATGTAACCCTTGGCATCATTTCCAAAAGAAACAAATCCCTTCTTCCTTTGGGAATAGTCATGAAGAAGAGAGCTGCTCCCTGTCATATGCATGGATCCTCCACTGTCCACATACCAGATGCTTCTTTGGCATGTTGAAGAACCCTGCATTTATCACAAACATTAGTTAGCCTTTGAGACCCAAACCTTTTTGGTTTTGGGTCTGTTTTCATCAACAGATGTTAAACTAACAGATTATGAATGATTAACATCTTTTGAAGATGTAGATGGTGCTGAAAAGGATTCCTTGGATTTTGGCTTAGGTGTCCTTTTTCAGTGGTTTAATCACAGAAACATCTAATTGGTTAACTCTCCCCAATAGATGTTGAACCATCATCACAAGTTGTGTCTGATTGGTTGACAGAGTTTTCAACTCAGTTGATACATCAGTACTTGTAGATGACTTGTTCTTGTGATTCACTCCATCCTTCTTTTAAAAAGACAAAGACTTAGTCTGAGTTTTTAATATTCCCTGAGGAATATTTGCAGCTGTTGTTTGACAAACCCCTTCCTTCTTTGTGACTTTTTGAGAAAGCTTAGGTTTATCAGAATGGGATGATTGAGGTACAAACTTGGTTTGAAATTCATTTTTCATTTTATGCATTTCCTTCTTAATGATTTTCTCTTTATTGAATTTTAAACCCTTGTTATACCAGCATTCATCAGTCAGATGATTGAACAAACCAGATATTTCACATGGCTTTCTTTTCATCTTTTCTTGATCAACTGCTGAAGTTGATGAAACTACTGAAGCTTTGTTCTTCAGTACTTTCTTCCTTTCAGTACTTTTGGGAAGTACTGAAGGATTTTCAACAACTGAAGATTTCTTCTTCAGAGGTTTTCTATCAGTACTTTTTCGAATCCTGATAGATTCTTCAGCAGTTGTCAATGAATGTTTGTTTTCCTCTGATTTGAAATGCTCTTCAGGTGTTGTGTTTTGCCCTTCAGTACTTTGAGTACCTTGTGGAACAACACCTGAATTTTTCAGCCTCTTCTTGATCAAGTGTTTCGAAGCAGTGGGACCATCAGTAATTTGATTAACTGAGGTACTCACACTATCTTTATCCTCAGATTTTGAATTATCATTTGAGGATGAAACACCTGATGATGTGGTTTGGGAATGACACTCAACCTCAGATTGTACTTCTAACTTGGGAGTAAAATCTGTGGGAGGTATGGTATGATTATACCCAATCCCAAACTTCACATTGGAAGCAGTTTGCTTACTGAGAAGCATTTCAAATCCCTTGCATGATGTTACCCAGCGTTCACAATCAACTTGGGTAGCTGCAAGTGTTTCTTTGAGATTCTTGTGATTTTCTAGAATGACCTCTACCTTTGCTTTTTCATCAGTAATTTGACACTTAAGTTTATAAATCTCCTCATACTTCTCTTTTAAAACAGACTCAAACTCAGCTTTTCTTTTGGAAATTGCTTTTTCTAGGTTAAGGTTTTGATTAATTAAAACTACATTTGCTTCCCTAATAGAAACAAAAGCAGCTATGCATGATTCAGAACATAACTTGGCCTTAGCCTCAGAAGATACCTGTGGTACCTGTGATGATGAAGGATTTTCATCAGTAGATTCCAGGGCCATTAAAGCAAGATTTCCAAAAGGGTTTTCACCACCATGTTGACCAGCACCAGCAGATCGTTCAGAATAACCAGAGACATCATCTGGTAGGCTGCTCCAGTCAACAACCTCAGGGGTAAAAAAGCTCTGATGAGATTGAGATTGAGATTGCTGATTTGTTTGAGATGGCTAAGGATCAGGTAGAGCATGTGGTTGTTGAGCCATGGGTACAGTTCTTGACCAGACTGAGGCATGTAAAAACATGGATAAGGATATGGCATTGGGCTTTGAGGGACAAAGTATGCAGGAGATGATTGATGTTGTGAATGATGACCAGAACTGGTAGAATGTTGCCCTTTGGATTGTGAGCTATTGCTTGGAAAAGTGACAAAGGGTGCAGATGAGTTAGATCCAGATGATCTACACTCTCTAGCAAAATGTCCAAGTCTATGGCACTTGTGACATCTAAACTTACTCTTGTCAAAACCAAACTTGGTTTTGCCAGAGAGACCAGGGAATTTTCTACCTGTTGTTTTATAAAACTTTTGAGATCTGATATTAATCAATGCCATTTGGCTCAGAATATCCATCTCTTCCAGATCATCATCAGCAATTCCTTTCAAATCATCCATCATAAAACACAAATTATCAACATTAAAACCTGAGTTTCACTCAACTCCAACAAAAGCATGATTTCCACTATTTGAAGAGAAATCAATATGCTCATCATATGAACTTTCAGATGAAGCATATTCAGACTCATGACCAAACAGAGCAGTGTTACCTGGTACAAAGTCATCAGTGAGCTTTCCAGATGAAGATAGTTTCCTTTTCTGTTCTATCTCTCTCTCAAATATTAAGAGTTTCCCATGAAGTTGGGTGAGAGATAGAGTATCCAGATTTGCACTAGAGCGTAGGATAATGGTGTAAGTGTCCCATCTCTTAGGCAGGGATCTGAGGAATCTGTTATTCATCTGGCTGTTTGTGTATTCATGTTGAACCATTTTAAGCTCAGAGATCAAACATGAAAACCGCTCAAACTGTTGAGTCAATGTCTCACCCTTCCTATGAGAGAATGTCTTATATTGCTGGGCAAGGATTTCTCTGTTGTTTGCTAAGACCTCATCAGTTCCTCCAAATTGTTCCTTCAGAGCAACCCAGAGATCATAAGCAGTTTCATGATGCATAAGCCCAGAATAGATTTCATTAGGAAGTGCCATGGCCAGAATTCCATGGGCTTTAGCATCAATCTCAAACAGTTTTAAATCCTCATCAGAATATTGTTCCTTCTTTTTAGGAACCATCTCATTGGTTTCAGGATTACTCACCATAGGCTTATATGGTCCATGAACCACAGACTTCGAACAACCTGAACTGTTAACAGACAGGTGATGGAGCATTTGGCGTTGCCATATGTTATACTCACTCCTAACAAGCATTGGAGGCTTAGTTGAGGAGCCAGTATTGTGAGGATCATTCATTGAAGTAGTCATTTTCACTAATTCAATCGAATTCAATGAGATTAAAATCGGTCTAGTTTGAAAACTCAATAACACAATTCGAAAACACAATTAGAATCTCAATTAATTAACCGGAAGCAACAAAAAATCAATCTCTATAATCAATTCTTGCAAAAATGCTAATTCGATCAACCTTAGCTATCAAAAGAGCAGTTTCAATGATCAATTGTTACATCGGTCAATCATTAACCAGCTCTGATACCATTTCATAGGATCGGATCAATTAGATTTTAATTTTGCAGCGGAATATGACACAATAAGATCGAATTCAAGCAAGAAAGTAATGAATATGCTAACACTCAATCACAATTATAGAGAGAGAATATTTCTGTTAAAGGAATGTTTTCATTCACGCGTAATGCTTCGGTTAGAATACAGCTAGGTCAACATCCCTTATATAGAGGAATGTGACGTCTGCTGATGTCACTTGATAGTGACATCTAACAGAATTATACAAAACAACTGAAATAATGCAAACTACTGAAATGTTCTCAACAACTGATCACATCTCAGAGAATGCTAAGTACAAATACATAAAACTACTGACTTAAAACTACTGAAACAATAAACTACTGAAATGTAAAATTACAAGTACTGAAAAGGAAAAACAATCACAACTACTGAAGTTAACAACTTCAGCTGTTGTGACAACTACTGATCACTCTGGTCTTCAGTCTTTGTCTTCAGTACTTCACTTTCAGACTTTGTCTTCAGTTCTTTACTTTCAGACTTTGTCTTCAGACCTTTGTAATCAGCTGATGTCTTCAGCTGTTGTGATCTTCTTCAGCAGTTGTAATGTCTGTGGGACTTAGAGGTTTTTCTGATCAGGCTCATTGGTTCTTTTGGTCCAACATTCTCAAAGCACATCTCTTCTAGAATCATAGGAATCTTTGAAATAAGAACATATAACTACTCTAAGTACATCTTCAACTGTTTATATGACCAAATAAGAGTGGAGAAGAATGGCAAAATGTTCATGTTTCCAAGATTCTTACAATTAATCATCAATGTTGATCTACCTGGTATTGCTAGAGATGGTGATGTGTTTGTTCAAGCTCACCTAGGGAGATCTGTACTGAACAAGATTGTTGGGAAATATCAAAGAAGAAGACATGATGTTGAGCTGCTGAAAGGAGCTGACATTGAAGAAGTATCAGAACTACGAATCGCAAAAGAAGGTTAACTTGAAATAGTTCACAATCAAAGTGTGATGGAGACTCTAACAATTGAAGTGGACATTTTGGGACAAAGTTTTGAGACTCTTTAAACGATATGCAGAATGGAGATCAAGTACATATACGATGATCAAAAAGATGAAGTATCTTATTTCAAAAAATAGATGGTGTTAAGATTGAAGGAGCTTTTAGTCTTGAAGAGGTGATCAGAAGCATCTAAGTCTACGCAGAGTATTGTTAGATCTAGGAACAATAGATCTAGATCATTTTGTATAGGCTTATAACTTTAATAAATACTTGTAATGAATGATTATAATTCATTATATCGATGTATGCATTCTGTATACAGGTTAACCTATATGTGTGTTGATTTGTGTAAAGTTGTAGATACAAACATTATTCTTGGTCAATTACTGAAATTGACTACGTGTAAGAAACATCTAAGAATGAACATTTTGCTCTTCCGTAGATATGTTTCTTACAAGTAACATACATCCGAAGATCATCTGTGGATGAACAATCAGCTCTAGAGTTCAAGTGAAGTCAATCAAAGAGTTCAAGTGAAGACTCATGCGGATGAGCAAACTCCTACGGATGAGCAAACACCTTCGGAAGACTGAATACCTTCGGAAGACTTAATACCTTTGGAAGAACAGGTACCTTCGGAAGAACAAACACCTACGGAAGACTATGCCGCTGCGGAGTCCAAAACTTGTATTTAATTAATGCAAGTGTTACAAGTCAACAAGTCAACAAGACAGTTGTGCGAATCCCAATGGATCCAGTGTTTTCTTAACTGAAACACATGTGCCTATAAATATGGATTCTAGGTTTCACATCAAGAAACGAAACACGAACACAAAAAACCAAGCAATAATACGGCAAACCCAAACATCACATCAATTCAAAGAAACATAAACCCTAGCAGCCGTCACATCAACATCAACACGTTCGAAGCATTTATTGTTCATTATTTATTCATCTGTTATCATTAATCAATTTAACAAAATACGTTTGAATCAAATCCTTTTTGCTTATTAATTTTGTTCTTCTCATTGTGGTCGTCATAATCATTAATTGTAGGATTTTGTGTGCCCAAGACACTTAGAATATTGATGTGGTTAGTACGTTATGATCTAAGTCGGGTTATACCCAATAACAAGCTTAGCAAACACCAATTAATATTTAATTGATGATATGATCATGCAATTAAATATTTACACCAATTTAGAAAATAGGTTTTCTAAATAAGTTGCATATGAGAGGGAACAACTTATTAGGATATTTTGTTCAATAATATTATTTGATGTGTTATTTAAATTGGTTAGATGACACCAAATAATAATGAGAGATTATAACTTATAAGTTAAATGATTAATTGTATAAGTTATATAACTTGTACATACAATTAAATGGTTAATTGTATGTCTAGTTACAAGACCATTTAACTTGTGTGTGTGTTCAATTTAAAAAAAAGGGGGAAACCCTTTTGGATAAACAAATTCGGCCGCCCCCCCTTATTTATCATTGGACCTTTTTGTCTTGTAACTACAATACACATTTAACTAGTCTTGGAGACTAAAAACTCTCTCATCCAATCTCATTGCATGCAACACACACAAAACCTCTCTCTCTCTCAAGAACCTCTCGGCCAGGCAGCAAGTTTGGAGGGTTTTGTGGTCGATTTTGGTGTCATCTCCCTAGCAAGAAGTGGTGTTTGCAAGGAGGCTTGGGGTATACAAGCTTGAGGGCTCTTTTTCTTGGAGTCTTGGCCGATTTTGAGCATCAAACCTCCCCTTTTCTGTCGGTTTTAAAGCTGCTGAAAGAGGTAGCAATCACAGCTCATTGTAGCTGTGATTTTATGTAGTTTAACATATGTTCATAGCTTGTTTATTCACATATTATGATCCTTTGATTATGGGTTTGTTTTATACATATAAATGTCATCATAAGGACATGTTTTTCAGCTTATAAACAAAGTTATAATGCTAATCTTCCGCTGCGTTTTTACAAAGTTTAAGTGGTTAAACTATGTCTTGTGTTCTAACAAACCCATCAATGGCATCAAGAGCCGGTTATGTGGATAACTTGCTTGTTCTTGTTCTTTAAAATCGGTTTTAAAAGATTATAATCAACCTATTAGAGGCTGATTTTGGGCTGCTATGTTTTATATGAATGATTCCCCAAACTTTCAAGGTCATATCACACATGCTAGTGATTAGACCTTGAAAGATATATATTATGAAATGTTGATTGTTTGGACAATGTTTAAAACCCAAAATTTCAGTTTACGTTGGCTGAAATTTGGTGGTTTTAAGTGGGGTTTCATTATATGTTTGGATGATATGATCATTGGATGTTAGTGTGCATAACCTAGCCTTTGGCCTTTTGATTTGGATGATTGGAATGGTTGGTTTTATTCATTCAATTGGGTTGTAATTTTTATGTTTATTATTTGGGTTGTAATTATTTATTCATTTGGTTATGTAATTAATAGATTAGGTGCTTTTCTTTTATTAGAAAAATGTATTAGGATACAATTTTTGTAAAAGGAAGATGCACAAGATCAAGACCCAAAGATGGACATCAAAGACATGGAACTTGAAGCATATGGATGCAAGTTCAAGTGGGGGTCTATGATGACCTTAATTTTGTGTTGATTTCAACCCTTAGGAAAGACCAAATGACCACACTTGTGATGGCAAACAAGTGTGGTCACAATAGTAGCTAAGGTTATGCACATTATGGTTGTTTATGCTTATGCTTGTTTGAATGTTTGTTATTTGATTTTATGGTTGAAATTTTGACATGCATTACAAACTAATTAACAAACTTAACAAGTTATAAAAATGATGGTTCTTAATCATTAAAATGTAATAAAAGGTTATTAAAATGATTTACTGATTTTATAATAAAATTGGTTTTATTAAAAGAACCATAGGGTATCTTGTATTTGAAAGCATGCAAATACAAGTACATAGAGTTTTCTAAAACTAGAATTATGAAATCTCTAAACTTTTGACAAACAAGTTTAACACCGTCCTTTTGCACAACACTTGAGTCATTTGGAAACTCTAAATGGGATAAAGGTCACCTAACCATTTAGAGGGAACTTGTGATTTAAGGTGGGGATACCATATTGGTGGGATAAAGGTCACCTAACCACTTATGTGGGTAAACTCACACGTGTGTGCAAGTAGGATAACTTGATTTGCAAACCATGTTAAATGGATCACCTAAATATGGTTTCCAAATGGTGTTGATGGGATTAACATGCCGACTTTACATATGATGTTTAAAGTCGATCCCATACCTCTAGAAGTTGCAAATGGTTGCAACCGTCAATCATTGACCACCATATTAATTTAAATCGTGGGATAAAGGTCACCTAACCACAATTTAAATGTAATGTTGGGTTCTAGATTTTAATATAAAAATGACCTTAAAAGGCATTAATTATAAAAAAATAGCAATATCGAAAATACTAAAATAGATCTTTGTTAAATTTTTTAGATGGCCACCAACAATGAAAATCACGATAACTCATCCACGTCCAACCAATCATTACGAGCGATCCTCCAAAAGGAATGTCTAAATCATAACAACTTTATTGATTGGTATTGAAACTTGAGAATCGTTCTCAAGCAAGAGAGACGATCATATGTTTTAGACGACCCTATCCCCGATCAACCTACTGAGGATGATGTGGAGGCCTTCAACGATTGGTTGAAGTACACTGAGGACTCTGTCCAAGTGTCTTGTCTCATGCTAGCGAGCATGACTCCGGATCTCCAAAAGGAGTATGAACATCACGGAGCTTATGACATGATAACCCAGCTGAAGGAAACGTTCCAACAGCAAGCAAGGGTTGAGCGCTTCGAAACGGTTCGAGCACTCCATGCATGTCGTATGGACGACAACCAATCGGTTTCATCTTATGTACTTAAGATGAAAAGTCATATTGACCGCCTCGAGAGGCTTAATTGTCCCGTCTCGAAGGAATTGGCCACAGATTTGATCCTTAATGGCCTTACCAAGAAGTTCGAGACATTCGTGTTGAACTACAACATGAATGCTTGGGACAAAAGCATTGGTGAGCTTCACTCAATGCTGAAAACAGCCGAGGCGGCCATGGGTAAAAGGGTTTTACCCGTTCTCACCATCAATGAAGGTGGGAACAAGAAAAGGCCTCATCCCGCACCCAAGGTAAAGGTTTCCAAGGGTAAGGGACCCGTTTGGGGAAAGGGGAAAGGGGTGGTAAGGGTACCACCCAAACCACAAGAGAAGAAGCAAAAGGTTGCTACTAATGACCCATGCTTCAAGTGTGGGGAGATTGGACATTGGGCAAGGAATTGTCCCATCCATCTCCAAGAGTTGAAAGCAAAGAGGGATGCCGGGCAGACCTCAGGTACAACATACATGATTCATATTGATCTTAATGTTACATCTTCAAACACATGGTATTAGATACCGGATGTGGAACTCATATTTGCAATTTGTTGCAGGGGTTCCAAAGAAGTAGGGACTTCAATCAAGGGGATTTTAGTCTCTTCATGCGCAATGGAACCAAAGTCCAAGTTGAAGCTCGTGGGGACTACATCCTAAAACTTCCAAGTGGCTTGGATGTTATTTTGAAGAATGTTTTGTATGCTCCTAGTCTGACTAGGAACATTATTTCTGTATCCCAAGTAAGACTTTATGATTATGTATTATCTTTTATTGAAAATGACATTCATGTTTCTTTAAATGATATGTTCTATTTTAAAGCTATTCCCATTAATGGTATTTATGAATTGGTTCATGAAAATACTTTAAATAGTTCATTGTACCAAACTAACACCAAGAAACTCAAGTTGGATTTGAGTGATACCTATCTTTGGCATTGTCGTCTTGGTCATATAAACAAGAAAAGAATTCAAACACTACAAAAGAATGGTCTTTTAAAAACAAGTGAATGTAATTCATTTGATGTGTGTGAATCTTGTTTACAAGGAAAAATGACTAAGGCACCCTTTAGTGGGACTAACGAAAGGGCAAAAGATTTATTAGGAATCATACATTCGGATGTATGTGGTCCTTTTAAGCCAATGACTAGGAATGGTGAAAGATACTTCATTACCTTTACCGACGATTATAGTCGCTATGGGTATGTGTACTTATTAAGGCACAAAGATGAAGCTTTTGAAATGTTCAAAATCTTCAAGAATGAAGTAGAAAATCAACTCAACAAGTCGATTAAAGTTCTCCGTACCGATAGAGGAGGTGAATACCTAAGTGATGCTTTTCAAGATCATCTTAGGAGTTGTGGGATTGTCTCACAACTCACTCCACCTGGAACACCACAACATAATGGTGTGTCTGAGAGGAAGAATCGAACCTTATTGGATATGGTCCGATCTATGATGGCTAGAAGCACATTACCTCTATCATTTTGGGGTTTTGCTTTGCTCTCCGCGGCCCGTATTTTAAATATGGCCCCAACCAAAAAGGTGGAAAGGACAACTTTTGAGATATGGCATGGAAGAGTTCCATCCCTATCATACTTAAGGGTCTGGGGTTGTGAGGCTTATGTTAAGACTCCCACCCCAAACAAATTGGAAGTCCGATCCACCAAGTGTATGTTTGTTGGATATCCTAGAGATTCTGTGGGATATTATTTCTATGATCCACTGGAACAAAAGGTGTTTGTTGCCAGAAAAGGTGAGTTCTTAGAAGCAAAGTTCCTTATGGAAGGAACTAGCAGTAGAACAGTGGATCTTGAGGAAGATCAAGAACCACAACCCGATGCATGTTTGGTTGAAACTAGAACTCAACATGAGGATGTTAAAGATGATCAAATGGTTGATCAATACACACAAAACGTTCGCAGAAGTGGTAGATCTAGTAATCCACCTGAAAGATATGGATTTTTCATGGATGGATGCTATGTGGTAGATTCAGATGAACCAACCACATACCATGATGCAGTGTCCAATTTGGATTGTGACAAATGGCTTGAGGCCATGAACGTTGAGATGCAATCCATGTATGACAATCAAGTTTGGGAACTTGTTGTACCACCTCTTAATTCCAAGGTAGTTGGAAGTAAGTGGGTTTTCAAGAAGAAAACCGATATGCATGGAAACTTGGATACTTATAAAGCTAGACTTGTAGCAAAGGGTTTCACTCAAACTCAAGGGGTTGATTATGATGAAACCTTCTCACCTGTTGCGATGCTAAAGTCTATAAGGATATTGTTTGCCATAGCTGCTCATTATGATTATGAGATTTAGCAAATGGATGTCAAAACGGCTTTCCTAAATGGATATCTTGAGGAAGATGTCTATATGGTTCAGCCTGAAGGTTTTGTCGATCCAAAACATCCTAATAAAGTATGCAAGTTAAAGAAATCAATCTATGGATTGAAACAAGCATCTAGAAGCTGGAATCATCGTTTTGATGAGGAGGTAAAGAAATTTGGCTTCATCAAAAACGCTGATGAGGCTTGTGTGTATAAGAAGGCTAGTGGGAGCACAATAACTTTCCTAGTATTGTATGTTGATGACATACTACTATTTCGAAATGACATTCCAACCTTGGAAGGTGTAAAAACCTGGCTTGGAAGTTGTTTTTCCATTAAGGATCTTGGAGAAGCCGCCTATATTCTGGGAATAAAGATCTATAGGGATAGGTCAAGGCGGTTGATTGGTTTAAATCAAAGTGCGTATATTGATAAAATCTTGAAAAGGTTCAAGATGGAGAACTCTAAGAAAGGTACCGTACCTATTCAAAGAGGAACTATATTGAGTACGACTCAATGTCCAAGCTCAAAGGATGAGCAAGATAAAATGAAGGCAATCCCATACGCATCTGCTATTGGATCCATCATGTATGCGATGATATGCACTCGACCGGACGTGTCATGCGCCTTAAGCATGACAAGCCGTTACCAGCAAAATCCTGGAAACAGTCATTGGATGGCTGTTAAGAACATACTTAAGTACCTAAGGAGGACAAGAGAAATGTTCTTAATCTATGGATCTGGTGATGAGGAACTCGTTGTAAAAGGTTACACGGATGCGAGTTTCCAAACCGATCGTGACGATTCACGATCACAATCGGGATACATTTTCATTCTGAATGGAGGAGCGGTCTCTTGGAAGAGCTCGAAGCAGGATGTGGTGGCTCTATCAACTACAGAATCAGAATACGTCGCCGCCTCATTGGCAGCTCAAGAAGCTGCATGGTTGAAGAAATTCATTGCCGATCTAGGGGTAGTCCCTTCCATTCAGGACCCCCTAGAGATATTTTGTGATAACGAAGGTGCGATTGCTCAAATCAAGGAACCTCGTGCTCATCAAAAGACTAGGCACATTGAGCGGAGATTCAACTACATACGAGATGAAGTTGAAAAGGGAAAGATATGTATTCGCAAAGTTCACACGGATCAAAACATTGCGGATCCTCTCACGAAGCTCCTTGAAAAGGCAAAGCATGAAGGTCATACTTGTGCCATGGGACTTCGATATTCTAGTGATTGGATTTGATCTGTAAACTTTGTATTTGGATATGTGGAACTCTTTATTATTTGAATAAAATTATTTGGTTATAATGTTTCAATTAATGTTCCAATTTAGCATGTTTAATCCATGAGTAAATTGTTTACTCTAAATGTTCGTAGTCGTTCATACTTGTGGGAACAAGTGTGAGGGTAAGATTATTATGAACTTGGATTGGTTGATATTCATAAGGATGAATATAAAGCAATGGGTTGCTACCAAGGTTCATAGATATTTGTGGGATACAAATATTTGACTAACCCGCATCTCAAATTTTACTACATGGAATCTTATTGATTGATCATAAGTAAATTTGAGTAAAGGCGAATATCATTTGGTATCCTCCGACCTGAGATACATATTGGGTTTTGATATTCACCAAGTATTATACCTTGAGCTTATTCTTCACTGTCCTGAAATAGTGGACAGCACATAAGGGTATGTTCAGGTATGACACGAGGTGTTTGTGAGAAACATATGTAGTCAAGATGGAATTTGTTCCTCTTATTCGTTGAGAGTTAGATGTTTAAGGCCTGATTAAGTTAAATCAACAAGGAATGATCATTCTGTGTCCTCGGATTTAACATGACATCTGTAACAAAAGGATAGATGATTGATTCACCTAAATCATTTCTAGTAGGGTACTTGAAAGGGATGATGTTATTGAATGGCTATAAGTCATGCGTATTAAGGGTAGTAAACCGTTGTTAGGCGGTATTTACTGCTTGCATCAATCTTCTATGAATCTTGGGCAAGTGGGAGATTGTAGGATTCTGTGTGCCCAAGACACTTAGAATATTGATGTGGTTAGTACGTTATGATCCAAGTCGGGTTATACCCAATAACAAGCTTAGCAAACACCAATTAATATTTAATTGATGATATGATCATGCAATTAAATATTTACACCAATTTAGAAAATAGGTTTTCTAAATAAGTTGCATATGAGAGGGAACAACTTATTAGGATATTTTGTTCAATAATATTATTTGATGTGTTATTTAAATTGGTTAGATGACACCAAATAATAATGAGAGATTATAACTTATAAGTTAAATGATTAATTGTATAAGTTATATAACTTGTACATACAATTAAATGGTTAATTGTATGTCTAGTTACAAGACCATTTAACTTGTGTGTGTGTTCAATTTAAAAAAAATGGGGAAACCCTTTTGGATAAACAAATTCGGCCGCCCCCCCCCCCCCCTTATTTATCATTGGACCTTTTTGTCTTGTAACTACAATACACATTTAACTAGTCTTGGAGACTAAAAACTCTCTCATCCAATCTCATTGCATGCAACACACACAAAACCTCTCTCTCTCTCAAGAACCTCTCGGCCAGGCAGCAAGTTTGGAGGGTTTTGTGGTCGATTTTGGTGTCATCTCCCTAGCAAGAAGTGGTGTTTGCAAGGAGGCTTGGGGTATACAAGCTTGAGGGCTCTTTTTCTTGGAGTCTTGGCCGATTTTGAGCATCAAACCTCCCCTTTTCTGTCGGTTTTAAAGCTGCTGAAAGAGGTAGCAATCACAGCTCATTGTAGCTGTGATTTTATGTAGTTTAACATATGTTCATAGCTTGTTTATTCACATATTATGATCCTTTGATTATGGGTTTGTTTTATACATATAAATGTCATCATAAGGACATGTTTTTCAGCTTATAAACAAAGTTATAATGCTAATCTTCCGCTGCGTTTTTACAAAGTTTAAGTGGTTAAACTATGTCTTGTGTTCTAACAAACCCATCATTAATCATTATATTTGATATTTATTAATTAAAACAATTGAACAAGGTTAATCTTGATTCCGCAAACATTAACTTGATTCCTTATTAACACCGATAATTCATGATTACGATCCTTGGATTCATAGGTTTTATCAGAGCCAAGTGCTCTTTGATTTAGATCGATTGATCTATCAGTGTTAATAGTGTCTAATTGTTTGCTTGTCTCACTAGATTTGCCATTAGATCTACTGTTTTTAAGCAAATCATTTTTTTGTGCATTGATTAAAATAGTGAATTGTCCTTCAGCAAGTACTATTTCATTGCTTGATTAACTTGGGTCAATATTCAAATCAATTGAATAGTAGATCTTGGTTATTTATTGACATTCATCAATTGTTCAAGTTTATTTGAACAAATACATTAACAAATTTTTGATTCAACAAATCAAAACATGAGTAACTTTGGTGGATCATCATACCAACCTCCAAAGTTGGAAACAAAAGCAAATTTTAAATCCTAGAAAATCAAGTTCAGGAATCATGTGAATTATACCAATTCTGACTTATGGGTGTCAATAACTGAAGGTCCTTATATTCCACCCACTCTTGGGCCAGATTATATTTGTTAAGTGAATTAAACATTATATTTGATATTTATTTATTAAAACAATTAAACAAGGTTAATGTTGATTCCGCAAACATTACCTTGATTCCCTATTAACACCGATAATTCCTTATTGCGATCCTTGGATTCACATAGAATAACTTCGCGTTCCGGGAAAAACAATTAGCACCCTAATAATTCTAGAACTTAATTGAAACAATTAAAATGTGTGCTCACACACATAATTCACGGACAAGGCATGCACATTCATGCACAATACTTAAGATCTAACTAGAACTATCATCTAAAATACTACACTATACTACAAAACTACACTACATAATAACCATTTTACAGTTAAAAATTTAAAACAAAAACTCACCACTACAAGACAAGCTTCGGCCGCCCCCTCTCCACTATCCTCTCCTCTGTCTCCACTAAACGCCACCACTTCAATCCTCCACTCCCATTTCATGCAAACTACACACACCTCTCATTCACACACCTCTCATTCTCTCCTCTCACTCTCTCGAATTCTCTCCAGCTGATAACACACACACACACGGTTTTCATCACCCTCTCAACCAAATTTTCGAAGAACAACAATCTTGCATCTTCCAAGCTTCAAACAAGAAAGAAAGTGCCATTTGGTGAGCTATTGTACACGGTTCTTTGTATGCTGACTCCTCCAGCCTTTGTTCGAGAATCTACAGCTCATATTCTCCTTCTAGTCTCCCCAAGTCGTGAACCACTCATAGTGTAAGCATCTACACACCCGAACCATGTACATCATGTGTTATTCTTTCATTTATCTACCAAAACCCTTACATTCTTCGTTATAACAGAAACTTGCTGCTACAACCTTGTTCTTGAGAAGCTTTTAACATCCTTGAAGGTATCTCATTCGACATAGTGGTTATTCTATGGGTGGAACACGAGTTACACCATGAAAACCCTCTTTTTGGGTGACTTTTGCATCATCTAACCTTTATGTCTTGTAACCTCCAAACCAAAGCTTGTAACCTGCTTATAAATGGTTAATGAAACTCTTAATAACCTTTTTTGAAAGTGTCTAAATGATTTGGTAATGTTTAAGCATGATCCGTAAGATTTTACACATGTGTAATGGGTTTAAATGGTGAAAGCACACAACTACAAGCTTATTTCATCGTTACATGTCAAATCCGTATGTTAGAGCTATTTTTCAGTAAGTTTTGAGTTATTATTTGTGTATAAGGTGATGTTAATGGCTGAAAATAATAAAAGTATGGACTTGTAGGTATTTTGAGCTTATTTTGGGACCCGAAAGGTGGTAAAATGACTTAAAATAAAGAAATTTAGAGTATACCATATTAGAAAGTATTACAGGATCTAAAAGGGTTAACAAAGTGATTTTGATCGGATTTGTTGATTAAATGGTCAAAGGACAATTTAAATGAACTTTTTAGCTAAAAACGGGTCCTAACCGGGTAACTTTTGGAAGAAATCTTGGAAATTAAAGGATAAACCTAAAATCTATGGAAACCATGTTATTTCAGTAAGTTAGGAACTATAAGACGTAAAGATGGTGAAAATTGGTCAAACAAGTTTTTGAACGGTCGATTTCGGGTAAAAACGCGTTTTAACGGGTTAAGCATAAAAATAAGAATTTCAACTAAAATAGGCTTAAAATAAATTCTAAAAAGATTATAAAACTTATTAAAAGTCCTTAAAAATATTTAAATGTTAAAGACTTAAAACCGTAATATTATAATACATAACCGTTAAAAACCTTCGGTTTTACCGTACATAAGCTTACAAAACTCAAATCTAAATTCTAAAAATTTGGGAGTTTAACTTATTAATAATATAATATGTAACTCCAAAAGTTTGATAATGGGACATAAAGGTCAATAAATGTAAAAAAACAAACTTTAGGGTAGAAATTGTAATTTTTGAAACTTGAAGGACTAAACTGTAATTCTGCCAAAACTCTATCAATCGACCCCTATGGACTAGTAATCACTTGGTAAACTTAATTTAACTTCTATCAATGACCTAATAGTGGATAAACCTGTATTTTCCTTAAGAAACCATTACTTTCTATAAAAGGAAACTTTTAAATGCAAGCCTTTGCAAATATAAGCTAGTTGCACATTTAATTTCTTAACACACTTTGTGCACCTCTTATGACCTTAGAGCTAGTAGCTTATCCACTTAATCTTGATGGCAGGGTGCTATACTTGAACTTTCCCAATACGCGAAGAATTTGTTGCTTGAAACCTAAGGTGAGTTCTAGTGTTCTCTTTTTACTACTATTTCGGGATGAAACATGCTATGTTAAACTGAAATTTCTTATGATCTCTTGTATGATGCTTGTATGTTGTGGAAAATTTTAGAACCTACTTTTACTTATATCACGATCATTATTTTTTGTGTGAACCGCTTGTACTATATAGGTAGATCTACTTGGGGAATCCCCCCCACACAGTGCCTTCTGTGATGAACGGGAAGGGTACCACACTGAGATCCTGCAGGGTCGTTTGTGTCATGCGACAGGTTTTTATAAGATACTAGGGTGAACCATCCGGCAGGTATGGTCCACTGTTTGAGGCTCAGTTCTTCCTTCGGGATTAACCGGTATAATATAACTTTTTGAAGATCAAGTATAGGTTGGACTCACCTTAGATTAGATTATGTTTATACTATTTTATAATAGGTTTAATGTTAGTTTACTTTTGAATGTAGTTCATTTAGTTTAGTTTTGGAGTCCAGCAAAAACTATGAGGTAGTTTCGCTCATAATCAGTTGTTTAGTTCACCCGGTGAAACTGTTGTTTCTGCCGGGCGAAACAATAGTTTCTGCACCACAGTTTTGCTGAAAGCAAAATTGTCTGCAAAACTAGGACTGCTATATATAGATTTGATCTTCTACATTGTTGGGCATCCTTGCAAAAACCCTAATCGATCACTGAAATACATTTGAGCTTTGTTTATGTTGATTGTATTGATCATTATTGTTCATACTTTGATATATTGTGGTTGTTCTTAGTGTTCTTCATCTTTGTTATCTCTTTGTTGTATCTGATATTGAACGAATCAATATCTCATTTGTACTGCAAATCGATCAAATGGACCAACAATATGGTATCAGAGCCTTAGTGCTCATGATTTGTTGAGGTTTTTGGTTGTTTTTGTTCAATATCAAGTTTTCATCAATTCCAGATCAAATTCGAGTGTATTTGATATGGAATTTGCTTGAATTTTGTTTGTTTTTGGTTGAGGAAGCTCTGTTAATCATCAAATCTCAAATCCATTGAGATTTTGGTGATTTCAGATTGATTTCGTGTTGAAAAAGCTTTTCAGCTTCATCCAGCGAAATTACCAATTCATCTAGCGAAACTGTGCTGATCATCCAGCGAAACTACCGGTGTAATCCACTTTGAAGATGTTTTCTGCATTCCAGCAAAACTAGTATCATTGAATGAAAGTTCAACAGTGCTTGTGTGCATATTACAAGCGAAATTGCTTTCGAAAGTACCATTGAACGAAAGTTCATGCTTGTTTCGTGCGAAATTGTCAGCGAACTAAGCAGTTTCAGGCATTTGGCTAGCGAAACTGATGCCGAAATTGTAAGCGAAACAACGGCAACTCAGCGAAACTAGTTCTCTCTGCCGAAATTGTTCTGCGAAACTACCATTTTTCTGCGAAACTAATTCTTCCTCAGCGAAACCAGTATGTCAAAGATGACTTCCCTCACCCTTGCAGATCTTGAGAGTGTAGCTCCCAACAAACCCCCGAGACTCATAAACGAGGATAACTTCGAAGATTGGAAGAGATGTCTCAAAGCCTTTTTCTTCTACACCAACCACAATCAATGGAAATCTATCATTTCTGGTCCACACATACCAACTGTCACTGTTGGTGATGTTGTATCTCAAAACAAGGACCCAACTACATTCAACAAGAAGGATCTAAAGCTGATTGATCGAGACCAAAAAGCTTTTGGAGCATTAACTCTCTGTCTTGCACCAGGCATCTACAACCGATTCACTGAGCATAAGAATGCTAAGTCTCTCTTCGATACTCTATGTGAGTTCTATGATGGTAATGATGAGCTGGTGAAGGATAAGAGTATTCAAGCTGAGAAGGAATTCAGCTCCTTTTTGGGATACAAGAACGAGAGTCTCACAGATCTCACAAATTGTTATATGACAGTTTCAAGCACACTGAAGAAATACGATGAAAAACTTTCCAATAGTGAGCAAGTAAACAGGTTGCTAGACTTTTTCCCACCTCAGTGGAACCTACAGGTGAGAATGCTAAAGCAGGAAAGAGGTTTCACTTACTATAAGCTTATAGACATCATCAATAAGCTTAAATCCTTCAAGTTAGACATGAAGAGAAGGGAATTCAACCAAACCATGATGCCTACATCTGGTTTCACTCAAAATGTTGCATTATTGTCTTCCGCTGCAAGCTCTCCAATGCAAGCATCTCGTCAAGGCGGAGTGAATACAGGTGATTATTCTTGAGGTTGTGGTAATGCTGGGAGAGATCAAGCTAACGTGAAAGCAAATGTTGACACTTCAGTTCCATACGAGACAATGGCTCTTTTTGGTATGTTTGTTCAGAGTTATGAAGCTTTAGTGGCGGGGGAGTTGAAAGGTAAAGGGATGATGATGGAGGATATGTATCAGGTGGAACCTGATGTTCTTGAAGAGACTAACATTCAATGGCAAATGACCATGTTGACACTTAGAGCCCGAAGATTCATGCAGCGCACTGGAAGAAAGAATTTCGAAGGTCAAAGCTCTAACTATAAACTAGGATTGGATAAGTCTAAGCTGAGGTGTTTTAAATGCAAATAGTTGGGACACTTCAAACGTGAATGTCCATTGCCAATGGTCACTGATCCTAGTAATTCAGGAGTTCCTCGACTAGTTTCAAGTGGGAGTAAAGAGGAAATGACTCACAACAAAGAGACAACTTTGATTTCTAATTTTGATTGGAGTGCTGAAGTTGAAGAGATGAGAGAAGAGATTAACCAAGTGCTGGTGGTTGAGATTATGGAAGGAAAGAGGAAGGTGAACTGTGAGAATAAATTTGATCCATTCAAAGAACTTAGAGATGAAGCTGAAGTGTCTGTGAAGGTGAAGGAAGATGAGAGGGTGAAAGAAAGTAAAGTTGAGGAGATAAGGAAGGAAGGAAGTCAACCCACCAAGCGTTATGCTGCTACCACTATCGAGGAAAGCAAGTTGAGTACTCCGGTGTGCCAATGTGAGAAAGCCTTAGCAGCAGAAAGGTGGTGTTCATGATATGTGTTCTTCAGCATGTAAAATCAGGTTATTTGGGGTTTATAAAGCTAATCGTTTACTAATTGATAATGAGAAATATTTAAAACGAATTAATGAAGAACTTAAAATAAACGAGTCTAAATATTTTGTTAAATTAAACGAGGCTATGAAAGAATATGATCACTTAAAACGAATAGTTTTGGAAAGAAATGTTGAGATTAACACTTTGACTAAAAGGGTTGCTCCTGCTAAATTTGAAACGAGTAAATTTCAGTCAAAGCTCGATAAATGGACAATATCAGGAATAAAACATGATGATTTATGTAAATCTCAACGGGGGGCTAGGATAAAATAGGATTGGGATATGAAAATGCTAAGGTTTATCCTCCTCCTAGTACTTACTTCTATTCTCCTATCCTGTTCCTCATCCTTCTAATGATTTTGTTGGAGCATATATTGTCATATATATTGTGTCCGTCGCTTGTCGAATAGTCTAGGCTTAATGTAATACACCTGATATGTTGTAAACACATGAAACTGGGTCATTCGCAGGAGCATATGCGAATGAGACTCAGTCGTACGACTGAGCCATGCTAATGGACCAGTCGTGCGACTGAGAGATGCGATTGGGACATTCGTAAGATTGAACCATAAGTATGGTCCAGTCGTACGATTGAACCATACGCATGGTCCAATCGTACGATTGAACCATACGCATGGTCCAGTCGTACGATTGAACCATACGCATGGTCCAATCGCACGAATGGGCCCAGTCGCATCTAATATGGGCCGAGGCCTATATATACTAGTTTCAATGTGTAGAGAGATAAGGATTGAAGAGGGAGTCTGCCCGGAGCCTAGGGCTGCCAGATGAGAGGGGAGATCATGCTCGATCTCCCCTTGCCAAGAGTCTTGAATCTTATGTTGTAACGAGCTTGTAATCGTTAGGTTTTATCAATGAAACCAATTTTTGATAGTTCGTGTTATTGATTGTCTCTTGCTTTTTGTTGTTGTTTATCCTTCCGTCAAGAACACGCTCGGATGTTTACCGATCCAGCGACTTCACAATTGGTATCAGAGCCGGTTACTGCTGGAATGATCTAACAATCATTCTAGCAACCCGAGCTCTTGATTTCTGGATCTATTTCAGATTCTTGACGTTAAACCCACTTCGTGTTCTTCGTGTTTTGCTCAGATCTTGTTACGTGTGTTGTTTCTATGTTAAAATTGAACTCGAAACCACGTTCCTATGACCCTTGCGAATTTGATGATGTCTATTTTGTTTCGGTTCATGTAAAATCCATCAGATTAGGGTTTTTGGCAGCTTTGGCGGCTGTAGATCTGAAAATCTGCGTGCAGACCCGTTTGTGCGACTGGACCATGCTAATGGACCATTCGTGCGACTGGACCATGCTAAAGGACCATTCGTGTGGCTGGACCATGGTAATGGACCATTCGTGCGACTGGACCATGCTAATGGACCATTCGTGCGACTGGACCATGCTAATGGAGCATTCGTGCGACTGGACCATGCTAATGGAGCATTCGTGCGACTGGACCATGCTAATGGACCATTCGTACGACTGGACCATGCGACTGGACCATTCGTATGACTGGAATACGACTGGACCAGTCTTATGACCAGTCATGCTACTGGACCAGTCTTATGACTAGTCATGCTACTGGACCAGTCCATGCTACTGGACCAGTCTTATGACCAATCATGCTACTAGACCAGTCTTATGACCAGTCTCACAAATATATCATTCGTATCGTTCATTCACATGAATGTGATATTGTCCTCCACGTCATACGGATGAACGGTGTTCCAGACCAAAAAAAAAAGAGTCTGGAACTACCTTTTGCACAGATTTGAGGATGACCAAAGCACATTCACCCTAAGGTTGTTTTGTCAAATAAGTTCGATGGATACCCCATTATTCGTTGGACTTTAAGAATAGGTGAATGTAGAGAACACAAAAGCAAGAAGAGAAGATGTCAGCAGTCGGTGCTAATTTTGTGGGGTAGTCAGGAGCATCTGACTATTTATGGGCCAATCAAGTTACATCTATCCACACAGAGAGGATTCTCATTCTTAGGGGGAATCCATGTATAGAGAAATAGAAGACACAATCAGAAAGTGATGATGTGAGTCGGTTTCTAATGATAATGTCACACCCCGGGCCCAGGTAGGGTGGGACGTCACAGACTAGCAACAACATATGGCAGCGGAAACAAACCATTACAAGAGCTCAAAGGAGAGAATATCGCATGGCATTAATGTTTTTAAAAAGATAACGGGGCTAGAAACAAATCAAGCCCCCAAATCAGTTTTACAATCATCCATAAAAATAAATTGTACTTGTTCAACAAAAATATAATATTGTTCAAATGATTCATCAAGGAAAATATGCCAATGCCATGTCACGGGGATAAGTCTAGGTCTTCACAACAGCTAGGATCTCTTCATACATTACCTGAAACATGCTCAAAAGAAAATTGTGTCAACTAAAAAGTTGGTGAATTCAAGTGCTTAAAGTTTAAAAACAAAAGGACTTAACAAATCCTTCTTTGATTAAAAGAAAATAATCATTGTTTGTCATCGTGGGAAAATCATAATCAACCCTGCACTCAGTCCCGGTTGGCCTCTTCTAAAGTTGTGTTTAACCGGATATTCCCGAAGGAAGAACTGAGCCCCAAACCAGTGAACCCTACCTGCCCGGATGGTTCACCATAGTTTCTTAACAAAACCTGTTACATGCCACAACGACCCCTTAGGATCTCAGTGGGGTAACCTTCCTGGAAAAAAGCCACTGTGTGTGGGGGATTCCCCAAATAGATCTATCCATATAAAACAAGCGGTTCACGAAAGAATTAATGATCATGATATAATAATCAGCAGGTAACCACAAATCCCACATACAATCATCAAGTAAAGCACAATTATAGTTCATAAAAATTAGAGCATGTTTCACCCCAAAACAATAGTAAAAAGGGGAATCACTAGAACTCACCTTAGGTTTCAAGTCAAATGTCTCTTGGTGTGCCGGGAAGTGTCTCAAGTCTAGCACCCTAACATGTACATATTAAGTAATAAGCTACTGCCCTAAACTCATTTAAGGTGCAACAATGGTGTCAAGAGTTTAGCTATTGGTTAAGGCTTTGGTTTCGTGAAGGTTTGTATAAAAAGTTTCCTTTTATGGCAGGTCAAGGCGTCTTCATGAAAATTAGGATTTTTACTTCATTAGGTTAAGTATATTAAGGAAATTTTGTTGTTCAAGTGATTATTAGCTTCCTGGAAGTCGGTTATAAGGTTTGGAAAAATTTTACAGTTTGGTCCCTCAAGTTTCAAAATTGACAGTTTCTACCTTCAAGTTTTGTTTCTTGCCCTTTATGACATTTAAGACCAAAAATCAGATTCTTAGAGTAATATTATACTTATCATAGAGTAAGTGTTTCAAAATTTTAGTTTACGGGTCCGATTTAAAAACTGCGCGTTTAACGCTCCCGGTTACGGTAAAAGCCGGAGAGTTTTAACCGTAAATTGGGGTTTTCATATATTTGAATCTTGGACCAGTAGGTATTTTCTAAAAGGTATCTTTATAAATTTTAAGTCCTTAAATTGTGAAGTTTGGCCCTTTTATAGTTGAAAATCTTGTTTTTACGTTTGACCCGTTAAAACGCGGTTTTGACCATTTAAAGCTTATTTGACCAATTTTTCAAATCCTTTAAGTCTTTTATTACTTAACTTACTGGAATCATATGATTTTTATAAATCTTATCTTTGAACTCCATTTTTATGGATTTTTCTCAAAAACGATGCTCGGTTTGTACCCGTTTTTGGTTAAAACGTCATTTATTTGTTCCTTTGACCATTTAAATTATCCATTGACTCCAGAACACTTTATTTATCATTTTTAATCCTGGAATTCTTTTCAAGAGTGTTAAATTCATATTCTTACTATTTTTAAAGTCATTTTACCATGTTTTCGGGTCCCGAAAGTGACTAAAAAAAAGGGCAAATCTCAACATGTCCTTTGTACCAGAGATTAAACATTACTAAAACTTTTAATATTCATCAAAACCTACTGAAATTTCAGTCCCAAAGAGTTGCCTAGTTGTTCTACACATCCATATGCTTCAAATATATAGAAAATGTCATAACCGACCATAACACTTGTGTAAATCATCTTAACTTGAGTTTAAACATTACCAACACTTCATTTAACTTTATAAACAGATTATTAAGGTGTCATTAAGTCGTTCATGAGTAAGTTATGAGTCTTGGTTGAAAGGGTTTTTCAAACAAATGCTTAAAGGGTGTTGTTACATGTAGAAAGAAGGGTTTCAAGGTGTAATCCAAGTAATAACCGTGGGTTCGAGTATGTAGCCTTTTGGAACTTTTAAAACAGGTTCTTGGGAGTCCATTAAGTCATAAAAATGCAGGTCAAAAGTTTGGTTTACAAGAGTTGCAACTTTCACAAGTTAGATGATACCAAAACACCCAAAAAGAGGGTTTTCATGGTGGAAATCGGTTTCCACCTCAAGAATGACTAACATAACATGAGATTAAGAACGTTTGTAACTCCTTAAGAACAAAGTGATGGTGAGAAGTTTCTGCTACAACAAGGAAAAAGCAAGGTTTTTAGGTGAAAAATGAAGAAAACAAGTGAAATGTCCAAAACCGACAACATGAGCTTACACTTGATGTAACTCACGGTTTAGAAGGTGTTGATGGTCGTGGATGGCTAGAAACTCCTTGGACTTGGCTGTAGAAGCTCAAACCAAGGCTGGAAAAGTTGAACAAGTGCGGGTGAGAGTCCAAAACTCGCGAACTAGGCCACCTCCTTGCGGTTTGCACTTGGCCGATTGTTGCTTGGTGGTGTTCTTCACGATTTCTTGTGCTTGACTTAGAGAGAATTTCTTTGAGAGAATTGTGGTGTGTGTGTGTTTGTTTCAGCTGAATATTTTGAATAAGTGGGAGAGAGGGAGAGAGGGAGAGAGACTTGCATGTAATGTAAGTGGTGAGTGTGGTGGTGGTGTAGGGAGAAGAGGAGTGGAGGGAGAGGGCGGCCGATTTTTGGAGTGTAGTGGGAGGGTATTTGATTTAATTTTTAATTATAAATTGTTATTATGTAGTATAGTTTTGTAGCATTGGGTATAATGTATTGTTTAGTGGATGGTGAATTGAGGTATCTAGTGCATGTCCATGCATGCATGGCCGAAAATTATATAAGTGTGAGTGTGTATGCTCACAATTTAATTGCCTTCTCTTGAAATTAATTTTGTAAGGGTGACTAGTCAACATTCCCGGAACACTAATTTTTAAAAAGGTAGAAACCTAAATTAGCTAAAAGTCAATAATAAAAATCACATGAAACCATAATTTGAATCAAGTAGTAAGAATTGTTTCCAATTTCATGGTAGGGTTGAATAGTTTCAATTATTAGCACTCATAAGATGGATAATGATGCAAGTAATTTAGGGTTAGGATAACAACCTGGAGGTCGGTTGTCACAGATAAATCTGAGTGCACGCTGATGAGGAATCTTGCTGCTATGATGGTGTTCTGCAAACGAAAGCTATTGTGCCTAAATTCATTTTTAGGGATACTGTAGCAACCTGACGGACCGGCAACGTTGGCTAATATGGTTTTTCGTTTGATTCTATTGGAAACCAGAGCAAAGATTGACTGAAGATTGTAAGAGGTGTTATCTACTATTCGCAAGTAACGTCCAAGGTGGAATTTGTTGGAGCATATATTGTCATATATAGTGTGTCTGTCGCTTGTCGAATAGTCTAGGCTTAATGTTATACACCTGATATGTTGTAAACACATGAAACTCGGTCATTCGCAGGAGCATATGCGAATGAGACTCAGTCGTAAGACTGAGCCATGCTAATGGACTAGTTGTGCGACTGGGAAATGCGATTGGGACATTCGTAAGACTGAACCATAAGTATGGTCCAGTCGTACGATTGAACCATACGCATGGTCCAGTCGTACGATTGAACCATACGCATGGTCCAGTCGTACGATTGAACCATACGCATGGTCCAATCGCACGAATGGGCCCAGTCGCATCTAATATGGGCCGAGGCCTATATATACCTGTTTCGATGTGTAGAGAGATAAGGATTGGAGAGGGAGTCTTCCTGGAGCCTAGGGCTGCTAGATGAGAGGGGAGATCATGCTCGATCTCCCCTTGCCAAGAGTCTTGATTCTTATGTTGTAACGAGCTTGTAATCGTTAGGTTTTATCAATGAAACCAATTTTTGATAGTTCGTGTTATTGATTGTCTCTTGGTTTTTGTTGTTGTTTATCCTTCCGTCAAGAACATGCTCAGATATTTACCGATCCAGCGACTTCACAGATTTGATCAAAACATATATTAACTAAATGTCAGCAGGTTTAGAAGGTGTGAACTCTAAGCACGTCCGTGAGGACTACAATTATGGACCGACTAGAGGGCTTGGATGCACTAGTCTTAGTACACCTGAATCTCAGCATCTTGTCTTGGATCATAAATCTAGTTTAAATTCTGTTTTTGTTTCTAGTAAATCTGTAACAGACTCGGTCTCATCGTGTTCTAGTGATGTTTCTGAGTAACGAGAAAAATAAAACTAATTGTTTTGAAAAATTCTTTTCTCACCCTATTCCATGTTTTACCCCAACGAATATTTCTTTATCAAATGAAAGGGTAACGTCATCATCTGAAGCTAGTACAAGTGGTACAAGTACTAAATGTATTCCTAGAGACATGTATGAGACTTATAGTGAAGTAGATTTTAAATTTTCTGAATTTGATGAGGAAATACAAATTGATAAAATCCCTACCCCATTACATAACATACCCAGATTAAAACCACACTGTTTTAGGTGTGGTGAAGATGATCATGTAGTTAAACATTGTCCTAAGCTACATCATAGCCATGTTAATAGGAATTCATTTGGGAGTAGGTTGACAAAATTAGTTAATAATTTCTTTTGTAAGAAACCTGTCTCTCCTAAACCCAAAGTTGTTCAAACTTGGGTTCCTGTTTCACCTAGTTAACTTGTTCTTTTATATTTTTGCAGGAGTCATTCACTAAAGTCGTAAACAGTGTATGACATGTTGATAGTGGATGCTCCAGACATATGACGAGGCTCAAGGACTTATTGCCCAATTATCGGATAATAAAAAGAGGTTATGTCGCTTTTGCTGGTGACAAGAAAGGAGGAAAAATGATTGGTCAAGGAGAAGTTTCCAACGGCTCTCTTACTTTAGAGAAAGTCAACTATGTACCTGAGCTTGCGTTTAATCTGTTGAGTGTCTCTCAGATCTGTGATAAAGACATTCCGGTCTTGTTCAAGTCCAATGGAATGTCCCTTTTTAAAATCTGAGATTGATATTCTAGATGGGACGGTACTAATGCGGGCTCCAAGAAAGAATGATACATATCTTCTTGACATGGGATCAAGGGAGTCAACGTCTACCGTCACCTGTCTTTTGTCCAAAGCTTCCACTTCTGAGTCTTTCCTATGGCATCGCAGATTGGGACACGTTAATTTCAAAAATATAAACAATTTAGTTAACAACAATCTTGTTAGGGGACTACCTTTAAAAGATTTCTCTGTGGTTGAAAAATGTATGGCATGTGCCAAGGGAAAACAACATAAGAAACCACATAAGCCAAAACTCAAAAGTAGCATATCTAATCCCCTCGAGTTCTTACACACTGATTTGTTTGGCCCCATCAGTGTTAAATCAATATCTAAAAAAACTTTTTGTCTTGTAATAACAGATGATTTTTCCAGGTACTCTTGGGTGAGATTTCTTGCTCACAAGGGAGAGGCTGCTGAGGAGCTGCAGAAGTTAGTTCTTTCAATCGAGTCAATAAGCAAGAGGAAGGTTATGGCGATCAGAAGTGACAACGGTACTGAATTCAGAAATCAGATCTTTGATTCGTTCTATGTTGCTAAGAGAATTTTAAGACAGTTTAGTGATGCAAGGACCCCTCAACAGAATGGTGTGGTTGAACAAAAGAATCGCACCCTCATTGAAGCTGCTCATACAATGTTGATTGAATCCTCCTTACCCATCATCTTTTGGGCTGAGGCGGTGAATTGTGCTTTATATGTTCTGAACAGGGTGTTGATAGTCAAGGACAAAGTGAAGACTCCTTATGAACTGTTTCATAAGGGAAAGCCTTTAATTGACTTCTTTCGTCCATTTGGCTGCTCGTGCACTTTATTGAATACTCAGGTGTAGAAGACGAAATTTGGGGCCGTGTCTGATGAATGTTACTTTGTCGGCTATTCTTCTATTCAAAAATCTTATCGGGTATATAACAAGAGAACACGTATTGTTCAAGAGTCCTGCTATGTTGATTGGCAGAATTCTAATTCCTCCAATGTTCGATCTGAACCAGCATGGTTCTTTGACTCCGATGCAGTGTTTAACTCTTTTAATCTTTCAGTTTTCGACGATGATGCGTCTTTCTCCAATGTTCAAACAAATATCATTCATCCAACTCCATTACCTGTCATCCCTCTTCTTCATCATCATTTGACCTTCCACCTCCACCTGTTTCTGCATCCCTCCCCTCATCACCTACATCTACCTGATATCAGCCGGTATCACCCACCTCTCCAATTGACTCTACCTTACCATCAACCTCACCTTGATCTACCCATAAACAACCCATTAGCCAACCTTATTCAAATACCCTACCCATGCCTATTGATTTCAAAACTTTGAAAGATCATCCACATGATAACATCCTAGGATCTATCACTGATGGAGTTCGAACACAGAGTCAATCTGGTTTGATTAACGCTTGCCTATTCTCTTGTTTTATATCCCAAATTGTCCCGAAAAATGTTCATGCAGCTCTTCAGGACCCTTGATGGGTTGAATCGATGCAATTAGAGCTGCAACAGTTTAGGAAACTCAAAGTGTGGACCCTGGTCAATCTTTCTCCAAACAAATTCCCAATTGGCATGAAATGGGTTGTTGGATCTAGAAAGGCTGGTGCAACCAAAACCAAATCACTTAGACTATTTTGGTGCAACTAATAAAGGACATCCGAAGCTAAGTGTGGAACTTCCGAAGGAAAAAGGAGCTCTTCTAAAGACAACGTGTAAAACCAACTTCCGAAGGAAAACTCCAACTTCCGAAGACAAAGTATTCACTTCCAAAGATCAAGACTTAAAGTGAAAGATCAAAAGTCAACTTCCGAAGTATGAAAGAAGTCCTCAAGCCTCCGAAGTACAGAAGCCTCTTCCAAAGTAGGCTTTGGAAGAACTTGTTCTTCCGAAGCCAACTTACCTTCGAAAGACACTACTATTATCCAGTGGACATAAGTATGGTCTCCCTGACACTCCGCTGCAGACCTTTGAGATACTGCATGGCGTTTTCTCAAAATCCATGTAATTGACCATACTTTTTTCCACTGTTTACCTTTATAAGTTAGTACAGTTGCCAACTTTAGTTGGTGACAAAAGGTAAGTCATGGACATGTCATGACTACCATATCTTAGATAATACTTTATCTAAGATACCTTAACTTTAGCATTGTAGTATATGCTTTAGTCTTAGATTTCTAGCTGGTATCAAAGTATATCCAGCTATAGGATCTAGTATATATAGTTTCTCATTGTAACTCATGTTTCATGCTTGTAAGAGTCTTGTAATACTTTGAGTTGAGAAGTAATATATACAAGTGCCTTGAAAATTATTTCTTTGTGTTCTTTGCTTCTTATTATATTATTATCAACTCTTAGAAGAGATTCTACTTCATTTGATTTGAGTGTAATATAAGTGAGTTTGAGAGAAATCCAAGTGTTAAGTGACAAACCCGATCCTGCAATGGTATCAAAGCTTTTTAGGCTCTTGATTGTGAGATCTTACCATCCTAATCAACCTGTTTTTCACTCCTCCTTACACCACACTCAAAATGGCCCTCAACAAGTCTGAAGTAGAGATGGGGACGATGACTAAAGCACCCATTATCACCCCTGAAAACTTCAGGTCATGGAGCAGACGAATGGAAGAAGCTATTGTCAATGGCCCGTATAAGCCAAAGGTAGCTGGTGAAAACGGTGCCATGATACAGAAAGCTGTTGAAGATTACTTTGATGAGGACCGGAAGAAGCTGGACATTGATAGCAATGCTATGACTGTTCTCATGACTGCAATTCCCAACTCCATCATGGTGGGTTTGGAGCATTCCGAGTCAGCCAAAGAACTGTTTGATGCACTTGCTCACATGTACTCAAGCTCAAATGACTCCAAGAAGGACTCACTGAAGCAGTAGTTCGAGAACTTCACCTACATTACTGGAGAGACTCTTCGCCAGCAATACTTCAGGTACATGGATCTCATTTCTTCCCTTCAGTCTGTGGGAATCGCTCTTGAACTTAGAGACCTCACAAGAAAGTTCATGAGTGCACTTCTAAATGAGTGGACGTTCTACTGTGTCTCTATCATGACCAAACTCTATGGCATCCTTGATGGATATCGTTTGGAAATAGAGAATAAGAGAGGTCATCAGACAAGCAGACCCTTGAGTCTTCCTGCTAGCAACGCTTTAATGGTTGCTGAAGGCTCAGGACCCTCCCAACCTCAACAGTACCTGACTTACACCTAGCAGCCATCCTGTTCTTCTGGGTCATATATCACATTTCCTGAGACTCCAAGGTCTCAACAAGCTCAGCAAAGCTCCTTTCAGGACAGTTGTGCTTTTATCTTAGGAAGTGGACACTCTAGTGATTATCAGTATTGTTTTGATGATCTAGAGTGCTTCAGCCTAGATGACGTGAAATACGTGGACATAGTCCAACAAATGGCTCTCTTAACCTACAGAGCAAAGAAGTTCTTCTAGAGAACTGGAAGGCAATTTCCCCAGAACCCAATCAACAGTAAATTTGGGTTTGACAAAACCAAGGCCAAATCTTACAACTGTAACCAACTTGGTCATTTTGCAAGGGAATGCAAGGCTCCCAAGTCGAATCCGGGAACCCCACAGGCCTCCACACATCCCTCTACACCAAAGCCCACCGGAAAGTCAACAGAGACAGGTACAATGGCTCAAGAAGTTGACTGGAGCTTCATGGTACAGGATGTGACTCCTGCTCAAGCACTCATGGTCGGAACAGATGACAATAAGGTATATGAGCATCTCTGTACTCCTGCCTATATTGCTAAGTTTAATTGTATCAGGTTTACAATATGGAGATTAAACCCGATATTGAGTCTTTAAATGTTTTAAAATCTGATTTTAAAAGGGCTAAATCTTACTATCAAAGAAAAATTGAGGAGTAAGAGAAAACTGTGTGTCACACCCCTGCTAAAAGCGGAAACATAGGGATGTAACGTGATGGGATCGTCATAACACATGGTAAACAATAGAGATGCAATATAAGTAATGATGACAAGGCGTGTCATGACGACACCCGACACAAAGGAGACTTGTGTCGTGTTTAATAAATATTCACGACAACATAGCCATAAGCATAACATGATATATGATTCACGTAATCAAATGATGATAACATTGTAATGTAATTCCCACAACCTGGGAACAAGTATCAAAAGAATGAAGTTGTTTAAATCAGACTACAACAATGTTCCAAAATGAATGTTTGTCAAGCATGTTTAGTCTCAAAAAATGCATCCTAGGGTCTCCACTAAGGCAGCACACCTAGATCTTCAATTAGCATTGTCACCTGAAAAGATATTCTCAAAATGGTCAACAAAATTGTTAGTGAGCTCGCAGGTTTAAATAGTAAATAAGTAAATGATGCTATATAGTAATTGTTATGGAATATCGTGAATACAATTATAAGTAAGCAAAATCACAGGACAATGAGCTTTACAACCAAACCTAATGATGTACACACAGAATCTTGTCGGAATATATTCACCCAAGGGCCCGTTCCTGGCCACTGTTGGTACCAACTAGTATACCAACAAACAAGGGTGGGGGTGTCAACCCAGTAGTACTACCAATACCTATCCGTCCGTTCCAACACCGGAATTAAATGGTTGTAAAGAGAAGGTACCACACAGCGAACTCAAGCATGTATCAAATAAGTACTCACAAAACAGTAACACGTTGATTCCAAGTATGTAAATTGTATGTAAGTTGTACAGCCTAGAAAATGGGTGAGCATACTTTTCCCCCATGTTTGTAAATGATTGAAGTATTATGTAAGCATAAAAAGGGGCCACGAAACTCACTTGTTAAGTGGTAAGTATGAATGATCAAAGTTTCCAAATGTTGTATGCAGTAAACGGTCAAACACCTATTGATAGTTATTGTTAAGCATTAATGATATGTATAAAGTAAATAGTAACGTTCGGTCGGTTCGGGTTGTATCGGTTCGGTCGCGTGTACCACACACAAACAGACATGCGTATTAGATCTTATGTAGATCCAAGTACTAGAAATCGTTGCCATTTTTGATGATATTTGTGTAAAAGTTCCATCGTTATTAGAGAGGTACTTGGTAAATATCATTAGTTACAAATCGGTTATTGATACTTGTAAAATGTTAAGTTGATTTGACTTGGAATAACATTAGTAAGTTTGTTAGTGTTAACTTAAATATTGTCATTAACAATGGCAACCGTGTCGATGTCACCTTAACATCACACGACATACACACCACACACAAGGAGAAACTCACACACAGCAACTTCAGTCGCACGACAGGACCAGACGCACGACTCAACACTCCATCCGCACGATTCAACCCTCATTCGTACGAATCAGCTTCATTCGTACGATTGAACCTTCATTCATGCGACTCAGCATTCAGTCGTACCACACAGCACCCAATCGCACGACTCAACATCCATACGCACGAATCAACCTTCATTCGTACGAATCAGCTTCATTCGTACGAATGAACCTCCATTCGTGCGACTGCATTCAGTCGTGCGATACACGCACAATCGCACACATTCATTCATCCGCAGGACTCAATCACACGCATACACACAGTCGAACGACACACCCAGTCGCACGGCTCAGACGCACGGCTGACAAAGTCGCATGACCCAGTCGCACGACTCACCCAGTCGCCAGAACAACAGAATCGCGACTGCAGAAGTGCAGAGCCTTCGGCTACTTCGTGCACGAGATTTACACCAAAAGCGCTTCTAGAAACACATTTTGCACACACCCAAACAAAAAGAACACGCAGAAAGACATCACACGCACCCACACGACCTCATGTGCTCGGGTTGGCCCCGAACACCCAAAACCCTAAATGGACAACAGTAAACAAGTAAGAAGAGGGACGACTGTGACAACCGACCTCCAGGTTGTTATCCTAACCCTAAATTACTTGCATCATTATCCATCTTATGAGTGCTAATAATTGAAACTATTCAACCCTACCATGAAATTGGAAACAATTCTTACTACTTATTCAAATTATGGTTTCATATGATTTTTCTTTATTTACTTTTAACTAATTTAGGTTTCTACCTTTTAAAAATTTGTGTTCCGGAAATGTCAACTAGTCACCCTTACAAAATTAATTTCAAGAGAAGGCAATTAAAATGTGAGCATACACACTCACACCCTCAAATTTTCGGCCCATGCATGCATGGACATGCACTAGATACCTCAAATACACCATCCACTAAACAATACATTATACCCAATACTACAAAACTACACTACATAATAACAATTTATAATTAAAAATTAAATCAAATACCCTCCCACTACACTCCAAACTCGGCCGCCCTCTCCCTCCACTCTTCTCCTCTCTACACCACCACCACACTCACCACTCACACTCCATGCAAGCCTTCCACCCTCTCCCCCTCTCCCTCTTATTCGAATTCAGCTGAAACACACACACACTCACACCACAACTCTCTCAAAGAAATCCTCTCTAGTCAAACACAAGAATTCGTGAAGAACAACACCAAGCAACCATCGGCCAAGTGCAAACCGCAAGGAAGTGGCCTCATTTGCGAGTCTTGGACACACACCCGCACTTGTTCGACTTTTCCAGCCTTGGTTCGAGGTTCTACAGCCAATTCCAAGGAGTTTGTAGCCATCCACGACCATCAACACCTTCCAAACCGTGAGTTACATCAAGTGTAAGCTCCATGTTGTCGGTTTTGGACATCTCTCTTGTTTTCTTCATTTTTCACCTAAAAACCTTGCTTTTTCCTTGTTGTAGCAGAAACTTCTCACCATCACTTTGTTCTTGAGGAGTTCCCAACGTTCTTGAAGGTAAATCTCATGTTATGATAGTCATTCTTTGGGTGGAAACCGATTTCCACCAAGAAAACCCTCTTTTTTGGGTGTTTTTGTATCATCTAACTTATGAATGTTGCAACTCTTGTAAACCAAACTTGTGACCTGCATGTTAATGGCTTAATGGACTCCCAAGAACCTGTTTTAAAAGTTCCAAAAGGCTACATACTCGAAACCACGGTTATTACATGGATTACACCTTGAAACCCTTCTTTCTACATGTAACAACACCCTTTAAGCATTTGTTTGAAAAACCCTCTCAACCAAGACTCATAACCTACTCATGAACGACTTTATGACACCTTGATAATCTGTTTATAAAGTAAATGAAGTGTTGGTAATGTTTAAACTCAAGTTAAGATGATTTACACAAGTGTTATGGTCAGTTATGACATTTTCTACATATTTGAAGTCTATGAATGTGTAGAACAACTAGGCAACTCTTTGGGACTGAAATTTCAGTAGGTTTTGATGAATATTAAGAGTGTTAGTAATGTTTAATCTCTGGAATAAAGGACATGTTGGGATTTGCCCCCTTTTAGTCACTTTCGGGACCCGAAAACATGGTAAAACGACCTTAAAAATAGTAAGAATATGAATTAACACTCTTGAAAAGTATTCCAAGCATCAAAATGATAAATAAAGTGTTCTGGAGTCAATAGATAATTTAAATGGTCAAAGGAACAAATAAATGACGTTTTAACTAAAAACGGGTACAAACCAAGCATCGTTTTTGAGAAAAATCCATAAAAATGGAGTTCAAAGCTAAGGTTTATAAAAATCATATGATTCCAGTAAGTTAAGTAATAAAAGACTTAAAGGATTTGAAAAATTGGTCAAACAAGCTTTAAATGGTCAAACACGGTCAAAAGCGCGTTTTAACGGGTCAAACGTAAAAACAAGATTTTCAACTATAAAAGGCCAAATTTCACAATTTAAGGACTTAAAATTTATAAAGATACCTTTTAGAAAATACCTACTGGTTTAAGAATTCAAATATATGAAAACCCCAATTTACGGTTAAAACTCTCCGGCTTTTACCGTAACCGGGAGCGTTAAACGCGCAGTTTTTAAATCGGACCCGTAAACTAAAATTTTGAAACACTTACTCTATAATAAGTATAATAATACTATAAGAATCTGATTTTTGGTCTTAAATTTCATATAGGGCAAGAAACCAAACTTGAGGGTAGAAACTGTCAATTTTGAAACTTGAGGGACCAAACTGTAAAATTTTTCCAAACCTTATAACCGACTTCCAGGAAGCTAATAATCACTTGAACAAAAAAATTCCTTAATATACTTAACCTAATGAAGTAAAAATCCCAATTTTCATGAAGACGCCTTGACCTGCCATAAAAGGAAACTTTTTATAACAAACCTTCACGAAACCAAAGCTTTACTAAATAGCTAAACTCTTGACACCATTGTTGCACCTTAAATGAGTTTAGGGCAGTAGCTTATTACTTAATATATACATGTTAGGGTGCTAGACTTGAGACACTCCCGGCACACCAAGAGACATTTGACTTGAAACCTAAGGTGAGTTCTAGTGATTCTCCTTTTTACTACTGTTTTGGCGTGAAGCATGCTCTGTTATTTTTGAACTATAATTATGCTTTACTTGATGATTGTATGTGTGATTTATGGTTACCTGCTGATACTTATATCATGATCATTAATTCTTTCGTGAACCGCTTGTTTTATATGGATAGATCTATTTGGGGAATCCCCCACACACAGTGGCTTCCGTTCCAGGAAGGTTACCCTACTGAGATCCTAAGGGGTCGTTTGTGGCATGTAACAGGTTTTGTTAAGAAACTATGGTGAACCATCCGGGCAGGTAGGGTTCACTGGTTTGGGGCTCAGTTCTTCCTTCGGGAATATCCGGTTAAACACAACTTTAGAAGAGGCCAACCGGGACTGAGTGCAGGGTTGATTATGATTTTTCCCATGATGTTTAAACAATGATTATTTTCTTTTAATCAAAGAAGGATTTGTTAAGTCCTTTTGTTTTTAAACTTTAAGCACTTGAATTCACCAACTTTTTGGTTGACACAAATTTCTTTTGAGCATGTTTTAGGTAAAGAATGAAGAGTTCCTAGCTGTTGTGAAGACCTAGACTTATCCCGTGACCATGGCATTGGCATATTTTCCTTAATGAATCATTTGAACAATTTTATATTTGTGTTGGACAAGTACAATTTATTTTTATGGATGATTGTAAAACTCATTTGGGGGCTTGATTTATTTCTAGACCCGGTATCTTTTTAAAAACATTAATGCCATGTGATATTCTCTCCTTTGAGCTCTTGTAATGGTTTGTTTCCGCTGCCATATGTTGTTGCTAGCCTGTGACGTCCCACCCTACATGGGCCCGGGGTGTGACAACGACCAAGGTCGTCTACCTGCAGGAATGGAGTAGACTCAGCTGTAGTCGAGGTCTTGCCGGTGAAAACGTGAAGAAATGGGGCGGTTTGGTGCAAGGAGGAGGAGAAAAAGTGGAGAAGAAGAAGATGAAGAGGAAGAAGGTGAAATGGAGGCTAGGGCTGGAATATGGGTATTTATACCCGGCCCTAGTTTGGCAAAATGTCACATTTGGTCCCTGCACTTAGCCCCCCGAGTTCCCAAATTTGTTTCGGTTGCAAACGACTTAAATAGGCTAGTTATATTAATGATAAAAATGTAATTAGTGATATTTGTAACTTAAAAAGGGTTTCATTAATGTCAATAATATTATATATATAAAAAATGGTATATTTAATGATAACGATGACGATAATTGCAAAAGTTTTAAGGATTGAAACGTTAATGGTAAGAACACAAGTGTAAAAGATGATAAAGCAAGTATAATATTCACACGAATAGTTTATAAAGATGAGAAATGAACGAGCGAAGAAAAGGTAACGGAATCCATGTTAATTGACGGACCTTTTTGTGACGGATGTCACAGTATCCCCTAGTTGAGAGAATTTCGTCCCGAAATTCAGATGGAGTTAGGTCCAAGAGTGTCATCCTTGAATAGATGTGGATATTTGAGTTTAATCTGGTCTTCCCGTTCCCATGTAAACTCGGTCCATAGAGAATTTTGCCCTCGTTTTGAATTCCATCTTATGCGAACAATTGGTATTCTACTGCGCTTCAATTGCTTGACCTTTCGATCCATGATCTCAAGGGGTTTCTCGACAAAATGAAGCTTTTCGTCAATCTTGATTTCCTCAATTGGTACGTGAAAGGATTCGTCAGCCAAACACCTCTTCAGGTTCGACACGTGGAAAGTATCATGTACGCCGCTGAGTTCTTGTGGTAACCTTAATCGGTAAGACACTAGACCGATTCTTTCTGTAATCTCGAATGGTCGTACGTATCTTGGGGCTAACTTCCCTTTCTTTCCAAATCGAACGATTCCTTTCCAAGGAGAGACTTTAAGTAAAACCCGATCCCCAATGTTGAATTCTAGAGGCTTCCGACGGTTGTCGGCATAGCTCTTTTGGCGATCTCTGGCAGCTTTAGTCGGTCCTTGATTTGAAAGATCTTGTCGTTTGTTTCTTGAATGATCTCTGGGCCTGTTAACTGACTTTCACCAATCTCGGCCCAACAAACGGGTGATCTACATTTTCTTCCATACAACGCTTCGAACGAAGCACATCCAATGCTTGTATGGTAGCTGTTGTTGTAAGAGAACTTGATCAGCGGTAGGTGAGTGTCCCAACTACCACCAAAGTCGATTACACACGCCCTCTGCATGTCTTCTAGCGTTTGTATAGTTCGTTTACTTTGGCCATCTGTCTGAGGGTGATAGGAGGTACTCATATCTAATCGAGTGCCTATCGGTTTCTGTAGTGTCTGCCAAAATCGTGAAGTAAATCGGCTGTCACGGTCGGATATAATCGACACCGGTACTCCGTGTCTTGTCACGACCTCCTTGATGTACAATCTCGCCAACTTATCCATTTTGTAATCTTCTCGGATCAGCAAGAAATGAGGTGACTTCGTCATCCGATCCCTACGACCCATATCGAGTCATGTCCGTTGCTCGTTCTATGGAGTTTGGTAATAAAATCCATATCTATATTCTCCCATTTCCACTCGGGAATTTCAAGTTGCTGTAATAATCCTGATGGTTTCTGGTGTTCAGCTTCAACTTTCGAGCATGTTAAGCATCTGCTTACGTACATAGCAATGTCTTTCTTCATGCCTGGCCACCAGTACAGATCATTAAGATCGTGGTACATCTTGTCTGCACCAGGATGAATAGAATATCACGTTTTGTGTGCTTCATCCATGACCAAGGTACGTACACCTCCCCATCTAGGTACCCGTATACGATCCATAAAGTATTGTATACCATCGTCCTTGCAACTCATTTGTTTATCCAACCCTCGGAATTCTTCTCCCGCAAGGTTTTCTTCTTTCAATGCTTCAGTTTGTGCAATTTGAATCTGGGCTTTCAAATTCATTTGAATAGTCAGTCCCAACGCTCGAGCACGTAGTGGTTTCACGCATTCTTTGCAGCTTAAAGCATCAGCCACCACGTTAGCTTTCCCCGGATGATACCAGATTTCACAATCGTAGTCACTAAGAAGCTCTACCCAACGTCGATGACGCATATTAAGTTCCTTCTGATCCAGGATATGTTGGAGGCCCTTATGATCTGTGTAGATGATGCATTTGGTTCCATACAGGCAATGCCTCCATATCTTAAGTGTAAATACTATAGCGCCCAACTCCAGATCATGAGTTGTATAGTTCTTTTCGTGCACCTTAAGTTGTCGTGAAGCGTAGGCAATCACCTTATCCTTCTGCATTAGTACACATCCCAGTCCTTGATGTGAAGCATCGCAGTATACCACAAGATCATCAGTTCTGTCTGGGAGGGACAATATCGGTGCGTTGCACAACTTCTCATTCAACGTTTGGAACGCTTGCTCTTGTGCATGTCCCCAATCAAACTTCTTGTCTTTCTGAGTCAGTAGTGTTAACGGTTGCGCGATCTTTGAAAATTTCGCGATGAAGCGACGATAGTAACCGTCCAATCCTAAGAATTGTCGTATCTCTGAAGGTCTCTGGGGTGCATCCCATTTCTTCAACGCTTCGATCATGCCGAGATCTACATGAATCCCATCCTCGTTAACCACATGACCCAAAAACTTCACTTCCCGTAACCCGAATTCACACTTCGAGAACTTGGTGAAAAGTTTCTCTTCCCGTAACAGTTCTAGTATTGCCCGAAGGTGTTCTTCATGATCTTCTTTCGATCGGGAGTAGATGAGTATATCGTCTATGAATACAATCACAAACTTATCCAGGTAAGGTTTACACACCCAATTCATTAGGTCCATAAACACAGCTGGTACGTTAGTCAGCCCGAACGGCATGACCAAGAACTCATAGTGTCCATAACGAGTTCTAAACACTGTTTTCGGTATGTCATCCTCGAAACCCTTAGTTGATGATATCCAGAATGAAGGTCGATCTTGGAGAAATATGAAGCTCCTTGCAGCTGATCAAACAGATCGTCGATCCTGGGGAGAGGATATCGATTCTTCACGGTTAACTTGTTCAACTCACGTAATCGATACACACGCAGAACGACCCATCCTTCTTTTTGACAAATAATACCGGTGTTCCCCATGGTGAGTGACTCGGCCGAATAAAACCCTTCTCCAGTAGTTCCAGTAACTGATTAGATAACTCTTGCATTTCAGATGGTGCTAACCGATATGGCGTCTTTGCTACCGGTGTAGCTCTAGGAACCAACTCTATACGAAATTCCACCTATCGTGGAGGAGGCAACCAGACAAGTCACCAGGAAATACATCTGGGTAGTCCCGTACCACTGGAATATCTACTAATTTCATCTCCTCTTCCTTCTTCTCTACCACATGAGCCAAAAACACATAGCACTACTTTCGTAAACTTCGGCGTGCTTTCATGTAGGAGATAAGCTTTAAGTTTCTTCCCGGTCATTCTCCTTGAATCCTGAGTACCTCCCCGTTTGACATGGGGATTCGTACTACTTTGTCCCGACAGACAATCTCAACTCCGTGTTTCGACAACAAATCCATTCCCACAATCACATCGAAACTTCCTAACTCAAAGGGTATCAAGTCTATATCGAAGGCATGGTCCTGCAATATTATCGAGCACTTTCTAATGATTTCATCGGCCTGAACAACCCTACCATTGGCCATTTCTACAAAGTAGCTAGTTTCTAGCCTACTAGGACTCAAATCAAGCAACTGCACAAACTCAAAAGATATAAAGCTATTTTCTGCTCCAGTATCAAATAATGTAGATGCAAAGTGATGGTTGAGTAAGTGCGTACCCGTGAAAACATTCGGGTCCTGACGGGCATCGTTGGCTCCAATCACAAATGCACGTCCCCGAGCTGTATTTCCTTGATTCGTTGGGCCTTGATTTCCAGCTATGGCCATCACCTACTGCTGGTTGTTCCATTGTTGACCCGGAGCCCGATTCATTCAGGGGCACATTTTTCTGTAGTGATCAGGGCCTCCATACTCGTAACAAACCCCAAAATTTCCGGCAAGGTTAACCGTGTTGACCGGTGCCACCAGATTCGGCGCCACTCTGCAGTCTCTCGCTAGATGCCCCGGGCGTTTACAGTTCACGCACACCCGGCCCGGCATTCCTGGGGGATGATGGAAGTTGCACCTATCACATTTGGGTTGCGGCCCAACGTACTCTCTTTGCCCTGTGTCACGACCATAAAATTTCTGGTTGTCTTGTCGAATTTCCCGGCACTCGACCAGCTCGTTTCCCCAACATCCTTTCTTTTCTTTGCTCCTCTTCCCAAGACCCCTGTTCTCACCATCTCGTCTGTCAGATCGTCAGCCTTCAGAATTGCGCTCTGGATCGCAGGAGGAGCAGCTGCTGTTACCATCGCCCGGATTTGAGGCGCAAGTCCCCAAATATACCTCTCAATTCTCTTGGATTTCGGAGTCACTAGATGTGGAACCAGTCTTGCCAATTCATGGAATCGATCAGTGTAAGCTGCGTGCCCGGCCCCCACCATAGCATGATTCTTGAATTCATGCTCCAATTTCTGCATCTCGTTGAGGGGGCAGTATTCCTCGGTGATCAGTGCCTTAAACTCATCCCATGACATCTGCATTGCTGATTCTCTTCCCCTAGCCTGAACCTGAGTGTTCCACCAAGTTAACGCCTTGCCCTGTAATGAACACGTGGCATACTTGATTTTCTGGCTATCGAGGCACTCACTGATATCGATCACTACCTCCATCTTCTCCAGCCATCTGGTTAGGGCTATCCCTCCACCCTTCCCATCAAATTCTTTCGGTTTGCAGGCCACAAACTCCTTGTAGGAACATCCTCTTCTAGTATTAACAACCCCAGTTTCATTACCGGTTGTTCCACCATTCCCGGTTTCCTGATTACTTTCGTTCCCAGTCGGGTTCCCATTACCTACTTCAGTTTCAATCCCACCGTGACCTCTTTCTCCACCATCCTCATTATCATTGCCACCATCCCCGTAGGGGTGGTGTTGCTGAAGTGCATCGCTCACTTGCGACACTATAGTCGGAATCAGTGCGGCCAGTTGTTGAGCGATCAAAGCTGCCATATCAGAGTTTCCTGTTCCCTGATTATTACTGGCAGGGCATCACTTGTTCTTGGTGCTCTACCTCTGCCTCTTCCTCTGCCCCTCGAGGCTTCACTTCCGCCACTATTGCTGCGGGTAACTCTTCGAGGCGGAATTTTCTAATCATAAAAGTAGTAAACACATAACCTTTAACCATTTCTAAGTGTATTATACATACCACTCATCAAAGTCCAGCATTCCAAGTTAATATCACACTTATAGTCACCACACATCACATGCAAGTCGTGTAGTTCTCACACCATGAATCAGTAATGTTCCAATAGTAGTCCATCATAATAATTGCAAATCCATGCATATAATCACGTTTAGTCTAGCAAAGGTTGTCTATCTCCCCCTCTTTCGAGGTTTCAGACATAACCACCTCAGGGTCAATCTCAATGTCCGAGGTCAAGCGCAATAGCATGATCTGTGAAGAACTCTTCGGGTTCAATACCGGAATTTTATAAACTAACTCGACGTGCAGAGGGAACGTAAAATCCAATAGAAGCATTCCATAAGGAGTGAGCACAAGGGCTCTCTCACAGGGTGTAAAGATCACAAAACAGATAGATAAACAAATCAAGTAAAGAGGAACACATACATGAGATATAAGATGCACACAGATCCTAGTATGCAAATCTACATGAAGGTTCCTAGGTTATAGTCTAGGTCAAGTGAATTGCCTAATTCTCTATAACCAATGGCTCTGATACCAGTGTGTCACACCCCCGCTAAAAGTGGAAACACGGGGATGTAACGAGACGGGATCGTCATAACACATGGTAAACAATAGAGATGCAATATAAGTAATGATCACAAGGCGTGTCATGACGACACCCGGCACAAAGGAGACTTGTGTCGTGTTTAGTCAATATTCACGACAACATAGCCATAAGCATAACATGATATATCATTCACGTAATCAAATGATGATAACATTGTAATGTAATTCCCACAACCTGGGAACAAGTATCAAAAGAATGAAGATGTTTAAATCAGACTACAACAATGTTCCAAAATGAATGTTTGTCAAGCATGTTTAGTCTCAAAAAATGCATCCTAGGGTCTCCACTAAGCCAGCACACCTAGATCTTCAATTAGCATTGTCACCTGAAAAGATATGCTCAAAATGGTCAACAAAATTGTTGGTGAGCTCGCAGGTTTAAATAGTAAATAAGTAATTGATGTTGTATAGTAATTGTTGTGGAATACTGTGAATACAGTTATAAGTAAGCAAAATTACATGACAATGAGCTTTACAACCAAACCTAATGACATACACACAGAATCCTATCGGAATATATTCACCCAAGGGCCCGTTCCTGGCCACTGTTGGTACCAACTAGTATACCAACAAACAAGGGTGGGGGTGTCAACCCAGTAGTACTAACAATACCTATCCGTCGGTTCCAACACCGAAATTAAATGGTTGTAAAGAAAGTACCTCACAACAAACTCAAGCATGTATCAGATAAGTACTCACAAAACAGTAACACGTTGATTCCAAGTATGTAAATTGTATGTAAGTTGTACAACATAGAAAATGGGTGAGCATACTTTTCTCCCATGTTTGTAAATGATTGAAGTATTGTGTAAGCATAAAAAGGGGCCACGAAACTCACTTGTTAAGCATTTATTGACATTTATTGTTACGCATTAATGATATGTATAAAGTAAATAGTAACGTTTGGTTGGTTTGGGTTGTATCGGTTCGGTCGTGTGTACCACACACAAGCAGACATGCGTATTAGATCTTATGTAGATCCAAGTACTAGAAATCGTTGCCATTGTTGATGATATTTGTGTAAAAGTTCCATCGTTATTAGAGAGGTACTTGGTAAATATTATTAGTTACAAATCGGTTATTGATACTTGTAAAATGTTAAGTTGATTTGACTTGGAATAACATTAGTAAGTTTGTCAGTGTTAACCAAAATATTGTCATTAGCAATGGCAACCGTGTCGATGTCACCTTAACATCACACGACACACACACCACACACAAGGAGAAACTCACACACATCAACTTCAGTCGCACGACAGGACCAGACGCACGACTCAACACTCCATCCGCACGAATCAACCCTCATTCGTACGAATCAGCTTCATTCGTATGATTGAACCTTCATTCGTGCGACTCAGCATTCAGTCGTACCACACAGCACCCAATCGCACGACTCAACATCCATACGCACGAATCAACCTTCATTCGTACGAATCAGCTTCATTCATACGAATGAACCTCCATTCGTGCGACTGGCATTCAGTCGTGCGATACACGCACAATCGCACACATTCATTCATCCGCAGGACTCAGTCGCACGCATACACACAGTCGCACGGCTCAGTCGCACTACAGACACAGTCGCATGACCCAGTCGCACGACTCACCCAGTCGCACGGCTCAGTCGCACGGCAGACCCAGTCGCCAGAACAACAGAATCGCGACTGCAAAAGTGCAGAGCAGCCTTCGGCTACTCCGTGCACGAGATTTACACCACAAGCGCTTCCAGAAACACATTTTGCACACACCCAAACAAGAAGAACACACAGAAAGACATCACACGCACCCACACGACCTCATGTGCTTGGGTTGGCCTCGAACACCCGAAACCCTAAATGGACAGTAGTAAACAAGCAAGAAGAGGGACGACCAAGGTCGTCTACCTGCAAGAATGGAGTAGACTCAGCTGTAGCCGAGGTCTTGCCGGTGAAAACGCGAAGAAATGGGGCGGTTTGCTGCAAGGAGGAGGATAAAAAGTGGAGAAAAAGAAGATGAAGAGGAAGAAGATGAAATGGAGGCTAGGGCTGGAATATGGGTATTTATACCCAGCCCTAGTGTGGCAAAATGTCACATTTGGTCCCTGCACTTAGCCCCCGAGTTCCCAAATATGTTTTGGCCAAATTTGTTTCGGTTCCCAAAAAAAATGCTATATTTAATGATAACGATGACGATAATTGCAAAAGTTTTAAAGATTGAAACGTTAACAGTAAGAACACAAGTGTAAAAGATGATAAAGCAAGTATAATATCCACACGAATAGTTTATAACGATGAGAAATGAACGAGCGAAGAAAAGTTAAGGGAATCCATGTTAATTGACGGACCTTTTGCTGACGGATGTCACACTGTGTCCCTAATAAAACATGAACACACAAACTATATGACTCATATAAAGGATTTAATATCCAAATTGTCTGAGGCTCAAGCTCAGCTTGTCACAGCTGAGGCTCAAGCCAGGAAGTATGCTATTTCTGAGCAAAACTTCCAAGCCATTCTTGCATTATCCTCTCACTCAAAACTTTGTTACCAAAAGAAAGGTGGGTTGGGAACCAATGAAATTGCTCCACCACACTCTTATGAGTCTATAAGGCAACCAAGGTGTGGTACTGAAGAGCAAGAGGTTCCATCTGCTGACCCACCTTCTCATGAGTCAAAGAGTGATGCAAATATGGAGACCATCACAAGGAAGAACCAGGTAATTTTACCCACTCCTACCGGTGATGATCAACCCCTGACCACCAAAGCCAGAAGAAGCAGAGCTAAGGCAGCCAGAAAAACTGTCAAGAAAATGGCTGAGTCTAAGCTAAAGATAGACCCAAAGCAAAAGGGTATATTCATTTCAGCTGGATTCCAGGTCGTAGGAAACTCTGATTCAAGAAAGGAGTGTAGTACCAGCACTCCTGTCCTACCAAAGGATCAGAAGTTTAAGGGAAAGGTTACTGATGAAGAGAAAAAGAACAAGAAACAGCAATCCTTAAATTCCCAAAAGATTAACATTCCATGCATAATGTGTGGTCTGCAAAACCACATGGCCAAAGTTTGTTACTATAATCCTACTAGCACACATTATGCAAATAATGTTAAAAAGGAAGGAGCCAGGGAAGGTTTCTCATTTGGACCATATCAAATGGTTCAAGTGATGAAAAAGGGAAAGCTTGTTTCCGAAGCAAGGCTGCTTTCGGAAGAAGGTCCTTCTTCCGAAGGGAAAAAGGCTTCGGAAGCTAAAGCTGTCAAGACTCAAAAGAATAAAAGATTCCCCTTGAGACCATCCCTGAAGAAAACTACTTCGGCAGAAAAGGTGGTGAAGGCTTCTTCCGAAAAGAAAGAAGCTTCGGAAGAATGCCAAGCTCCAAAAGCTTCAACAAGCTCATCCTCCATGATCAACCAAGGGATGGAATGGAAGACCAAGGAAGATGTTGCAGCCTAAACCTCTTCTTCAAAGACATCCATTGAACCCCCATGCATAAATTTTGGTTCAATTATTTCACTATCATTGAAGAACCAAAGACCAACAAGGCTTGGGTTTCCAATCAAAACTAATCATCTCATCTTATGTGCAGGAACATCCATATGACAAGAATAACAATGTTTGAATTGTGGATAGTGGATGATCCAGGCGCATGACAGGGAACAGATCTCTCCTTCAACAATTTCAACATTATGATGGAGGTCCTGTCCAGTTTGGAGGTGAGGCCAGAGGATATATTCTGGCAGAGGAAGTATATCCAACGGAAAATTAAAAGTTGACAAAGTTAACTTTGTCAAACAGCTTGAATACAACCTGTTAAGTGTTTCTTAGTTCTGTGATCAAAAGCATCAAATGCTATTCAAAGAACATGAGTGCATTATCCTCAAACCCGGGATGACAACTCCTCAGGAATTGGTGCTTCTTAGATCTCCCAGGAAAAGGGATATGTACAAGCTGGATATGAACAATGCTTCTCCAATGGGAAAAGTATCATGCTTTCTTTCCAAAGCTGATGGTGATGAGTCAACAATATGGCATAAACGAATGTGTCATGTAAATTTTAAAACAATGAAGGAATTTTTCTGCAAAGATAACTGTGTTGCATGCCTGAAAGGGAAGCAACACAGGGCATCTCATAAATCCAAAGTTGTTAACTCCATAACCACTCCATTACACTTATTGCACATGTATCTATTTGGTCCCACAAGTATAATGAGCATTGGAAGGAAATCATATTGCCTTGTGATTGTTGATGATTTTACTAGATTTACATGGGTATTCTTTTTAAGAACCAAAGATGAAACTGCTGAAACTTTAAAATCTTTTATTCTTAAAATAGAAAATCAAATTGATCACAAGGTTAAAATTATTAGAAGTGATCAAGGGACTGAGTTTAAGAACCACATTCTTGACTCATTCTGTAACTCAAAAGGGATTGCCAGACAATATAGTGCCCCTAGAACTCCTTAACAAAATGGTGTTGCTGAGAGGAGGAACAGGACACTTATTGAGGCTGCTCGGACTATGTTAGCTGATTCAAAGCTGCCTCTAACATTCGGGGCAGAGGCAATCAGCACTGCATGCTATGTGCAGAACAGGGTCCTTGTAGTTAAACTACATGGAAAAACCCCTTATGAGCTATGGAACAAGAGGCCACCGTTCATTGGCTTTCTAAGGTCCTTTGGCAGCAGGTGTACTATACTTAACACAAAAGATAATTTGGCAAAATTTGCTGAAAAGTCGGATGATGCCATCTTTGTTGGATATTCCTCTAACTCTAAAGCTTATAGAGTTTATAACGTTAAAAATCAATAATTTGAGGAATCTTTCAACATTGTAGTTAATGAACACACTCCTTGTGTTAAAGGGAATGGCCCTGATCATATCTTTGATTTAGAATTGTTTCCAAACTATTCTAAACCATCTTGTGAGAATGTTTCAGCCGGAACAGGTGCTCAAAGTGATTCTGATGATGACCAACTGTTTGAGCATCCCAAACCTATTCCAAGTTCTCCAAGAGCTGCAACAAATCAAGTTCCCATTTTGGCAGATCCGAAAGTATAACTATCTCAAGGAATAGTGGAGCTTCAACCAGTGGTTCACCTGTTGACTCTCAAACTTCATCAGGTGACACTGCACAACACCAAGCTGATGGAAGCAACATCTTGAAGGAACATGCAACTTTTAATGCCGCTTCACAGCAAACAAATGATGATGTTTCTCATTCATTCAATCAGTCCTCATTGAATGAGTTTGAAACAGTAGCTGAACCAAGTGTTCAAGCTCCTGAGCAAAATATGTCAAATTTGGATCTATATTTGAAACTGGAGGTAATTCATAGACTTAGGATTCACAACACTCATCCAGCTGAGAACATCATAGGGAAAGTCTCTAAAGGCGTGAGAACAAGAGGACAAACTCACAAGGATAACGTCTGCTTGTACTCATCCTTTTTATCCCAAATGGAACCCAAAAAGGTGGAAGATACCTTAAAAGATAGTAGCTGGGTTGAATCAATGCAAGAGGAGTTGCTTCTATTCAAAAGACAAAAGGTTTGGAACCTATGTCCGCTACCATCTGGTCAAGTACCTATAGGCACTAAATGGGTTTTCAGAAACAAAAGAGATGATAGAGGCTTGATTATCAAGAACAAAGCAAGACTGGTGGTTCAAGGATACACTCAAGAGGAGGGAATCGATTATACTGATGTCTTTGCACCTGTTGCATGACTTGAGGTAGTTAGGATCTTCCTTGCTTATGCTGCATCCAAGAATTTCACTGTCTACCAGCTTGATGTCAAGTGCGCATTTCTATATGGGGATATAGATAGGGAAGTCTATGTATGCCAACCTCCAGGATTTGAAGACCCACAACACCCCAACTATGTGCGCAAATTGGATAAAGCTTTATATGGGCTGCACCAAGCACCTAGGCTGTGGTATGAGACATTGTCTCAGTTTCTCCTGAAGAATGGTTACACTAGAGGTACCATTGATAAGACTCTTTTCATAAGGAAGTCTGGGAAAGACATGTTGCTCGTTCAAGTCTATGTTGATGACATCATATTTGGTTCCTCAAATGATCAAATGTTTAAATAATTTGAGAGCATCATGAAGAATAAGTTTGAGATGAGTTCAATGGGAAAATGGACTTTTTCCTTGCAATTCAGGTGAAGCAAATGAAGGAAGGGTTTTTCAGCAGTCAATCTAAGTATGTCAATGACATCTTAGATGTTAGGATCTGGTATTTGAACGAAACACCAACTGATTAACATGTAAACCAAACCAAATAGTGCGGAATCCTATTTGATTGGCGATCCAATCAGTGAGAACGCACGTAGAATCAATAAGGTATTGAATCTAACGTTAAGAATCGATTAGAAATCGATCTACAGTGTTCTATGAACTTGGAGTATATACTTTGAGGCTTCTGGACGGCTAGGGTACGTCTGGAGTCGAAATAGAATGAATGCTTACGTTTTTCCACGAATTGGGTGGTATTTATAGGTTAGGGTTGCTCATTCGGGCGACTGAACCATTAGCATGGTTCAGTCGTGCGATTGAGCCATGCGGTTGATCCATCCGCACGACTGAGTGTTCAGTCGTGCGACTGAGCCAATCTCATGTTACAATCATACGACTGATCCACTCTCCTGGTTCAGTCATGCGACTGAGTCATTCGCCTGAAGTTATTCATGCGTATGGTCCATTCGCATGGGCCATTCGCATGAGAGCTTCATTATGTTAAGTTTGAATGTATTCATTAATATAACATTACGTGTATCAATTCAAACAATCACAAACCTATTTAACCAATTCAAAATCAACTCATTAATAAATTATTAAACATTATAAATCACAAACAACCATTCTCATTTCATTAATATTCCAAACATTACATCAGTGTAAGACAAACAAGACATATTACATTCATATCAGGATCTAGGTACATATGTATCAACAAACTTCCCCTTGGACCTAGATCTATCTAATGCCTTACTTTCTGCATCACCTCCTCATACTTCTTGTACTTTTCCTCTCTTGTGACTCCTACGTGAATCTCAAACGCAAAACAGAGTCTTATGACATTCTGGAATTGGAGGGCTTGTACAATATCTTGCGTGTCATAGAACAGTGGCCACTTGTATAATGTGTAGACATCATTAGCAGACAAGTTAGTGAGCCACATTGGGTCAAACACCCTGATGGTATCCATTTGTCCCTCTTTATTTAGAACTATGACCGCCTCCCCGGTTCTCCAATCATAGTACCACCACTTAAAGTGTGGAGTGAAGTCCTGTGGCATTTCCCTGAGAGGCATTCTTGACATCGTTCCTGGAGGACTCCACTTCAGCATAATCTTGGGCTTGCCAGTGATGGGATCAACTTCTGAACGTCTGATATACCTCGTAGGTTGTTGAGGTTTGAAGTTGACCCACCTGGTGTGGTACTCTTTCTTCAGGGCAGCCTCAAACCAGCCTGACATCTTCCTTGGGTCAGCATATAGTAGCTTCAATTTCGCCAGCTGGTTGAGCTCAAAACCAGGTTGAGTCTTTAGATCATGTGGAAATCTAAAGTACTCTATGCCCTTCTCCCACTTAATGGCATAAACGTGTAGATCCTCAAAATGTGCCCACGCAATAATCCTGCCCGACACCTTATGATATTTCTTCACTCTCTAGAGTTTGGTGTAGACATTTTGTTTAGGAGCGACGCGTTGGGCTCGGATTTCCTCAAAACAAGCAGCCCATTCAGCCTTTCTGATATCAACATCGTCGTTTGAGGCTTGGGCCTTTCCTTCTGTCTTCTCAGACTCCTGCTCCATCTGATCTAATACCTCAAATGTATCACTGACTAGGGATTCACCCAGATTGGGGACCACATCTCCCTCGTTGTCAGCATACTGAGGATAGTGCTCTGCTGTGACGTCTTCTATCTCTATCTCATCAACGTCATTTAGCTCTTCGTCACTGGTAGAGTCACACGTTGGAGCATCCTTAATGATCTCATCGGGATTTAGTTTGAACATCTCAGCTAGTTGCTCATTTGAAAGATCATGAATTATTTCCCCTTCTTCAGGGGTATAACTCACAGATCTCCTGACGATCCCTTGCAGATCAAGAATCATGGTTAATTGAGTCTTGACCTGCTGAAGGGGAGCAACATCAAATTCATCCCTTTGATAGTTTGGATCTGTTTGATTTAAACATGTAACACATCAAACATTAGTTAATAATCAAGACATAAATGCATTAATCTTAATATAAACATCAAATACATAAGTTTAAATAAATGATTCAAATACAAAAGTTATCAAATACATAGACATCTAATAATTACTTTTGTCTTGAATCGCTGGATCATCACTCCGTGAGGCAGAGGAGGAAGCTCGTTGGTCTTGATTTCTCTTTGATCTTCTTTCTTGACCCTGAGCTGAGGCAGATGCAGCTGCATCTCCTCCTTCATCATCATCATCCTCCTGCCTGTCTTCTATCCTTTCTTCCTCAATCCCTTCATCATCGTCACTCTCTTCATCTTCATCCTCATCCTCATCCTCATCATCATCATCACCATCATCACCATCTCCTTCCTTGATCTTCAGAGGCTCATCTTTAGTTCCCTTGAGCTTGAGCATGATGGTCTTTTTAGCATCCTCCAACTCCTCAATCTTCTTAGCTGATATGCCTCTATGCTCTTGGAGTTGGGTAATCTCTTGGCTTTGAGCAGCCATTTGCTGGGCCTGCTGCTCGATCAGCTGAGCCTGCTGAGATAACTGCTGGGACTGTACAGCTGTGAGTTCTGCCAGCTGACGAATCTGCGCAGTCTTCTCTTCATCAGCGGCTAACAGACGCATCACCATACGGTTCAGCGCTGAAAGCTGTTCCTCTACTCCAATGGGAGGTAGAGGTGATCCGTATAGATGTGAGTGATGTGATGATGGCCCGACTTGGTGGCTAGTGGTGGTGGTGGTGGCAGTGGTGAAGATGGGGTTAGGTCTAACTGATAGTGGAGGTGATGTAGGTGTGAATGATATGGTGGTGAATGGCATATATGTAGTGGTGGGAGGTGTGGTGATAGGGGGTGTGGTAGTGGTAGTGGTAGTGGTAGCTGTGGTGGTGGATGGTGTGGCTGTAGAGGTGGTAGTGGTGGTGGCTGTGGTGGTGATGTAGGTGAGTCTTCGCTTCTTCTTCTTCATGCCGTGGGGCTGAGCCATCCTTTTCTTCCTCGATCCTGTCGAGGAGGATGCTCCCCCTAGAACACGGCTCGACTGCTCTGGAGCATAGGTCGGGTCAGCAGTAGTCTCTCCCGATCCACTGGGGCGTTCACCAACCGCCCGGAGTCCATGTTCTGTGGGAACAACTTTGCTTCCCACAGTCCTAGTCAGTGGCTTCTCATCTGACTCTTCTTCTTCCTCACCATGTATAAAGTCCTGGGGGAACCCAGCCGACTCAGCTATATCTCCAGTGGGAGCAGATACTGGAGGTGTGCTATCAGTAGTTGTGCCCCTCAGTGGAATGGGCATGGTATCTCCAGCATCCCCACTGTCAGCATCATCAGAATCATCTGTGGGTAGAGCAATCTGCTCAACATCAGAATCACTGTCGTCGTGGTGCCACTTCCTCCGAGCTGGCACCACATAATCTTCACAGGCCAGATGCCCAAACAATCTCCTGACAGGGGGTTTCACCTGCTTCCCCCTGTATACCTTCATTCGGCCCAAGGTGGTATCATCCATCACCTCAAGCACTATAGCATCATCCTTCTCCTTTGGCAGGGAGGGGAGCTTCTGGTCTATAATCATCTGCATAAATCGGGGGTACATGCAGAAGCCCTCCTTGCCTTTCCTCTCAATGTTCTCCACCAAGTAGGTGAAGATCATCCTGGAGAAGCTGAACGGATGGTTCAGCACCAACGCAACATAGGCGTTCTAGATCTGGTCAGACCACTCATCAAAACCTCCCTTCCTGGATGCTATGCACTTCAGCAATACGTGAGCAAGGTACTTGAACTGGGGACAAAAATTGCTCTTGTTGAGCACCCCAGCATTGATGTCCCCAGAGTACTTAGCTCGAAGAAAACATCCTCTGACAGTAAGGGGGTGTAGTCTAGTAGGACCGTCAGCATCGTCCCCCAACTGTAACACGATCCTAAGATCCTCCTCTGTGATAGCTATAGCCTCTCCAAAGATAGTACTTCTGATACAGTGAGGCTCAGAGGATCGATCAACTACCGCACCTTCCCAGAAGGCCTGCTGAATAGAACGATAAGGAGTACATGGAGCAGATATAGCGTGTGCAATCCTCGATCTCCTTAGAAAGGTGATAATGCCAGAGAAGTCTGAAGCATTTCTGGATGTCAGATCCAGATGATCACAAATATTGTGCTTCGTACTCATGGTCCATCGACTCGCCATCTGTTACACAAAAAAAGTAAACATTAGTACCCATTGGCTAAGAATGTCATGAAACACTTGGACTTAAAAAAAATTCTTTCTGTCATGCGAATGAGGTTGTGCGACTGAGATCAAGTCGTGCGAATGAGCAGTGCGACGGGGATTCAGTCGTGTGAATGACCCATACGTACGACTGAGTGTGCGACTAGACTCATGCGTATGTAACCTCATGCGGTTACACCAGTCGTGCGACTGAACACATACGCATGGTTCAGTCGTGCGGTTAAGCTATTCGCACCCTTCAGTCGTGCGACTGAAGTTCATCAACCTGTCCATTCGTGTGTTGTTCTGTCTGTTCAATTCAAATTCAATTTTTCACCAATTTTGATTTTTAGACTTCGTGTTCTGGTTCATTAGACTCGCAATCCATTCGTTTAACACCTAACACCTTTAATTTCATTTGTTTACGTCGTTTAGTTAGGTTATTTTGCTACATAAGTCACGTTTTTTCTAACGAGTCCGATTATCCAGATACAGTGTCAAGTTGAGTGATAGAGTAATGTTTCTGCACCGCAAATTACCTGTAGAGTCAATGCAGATGGTCAGTATGTGAGAATCGAGGGTTTATAGTGATCAAACGAAATTTGGGCAGAGTAACGTTAGTCGTGCGATTTAGGGTAAATTTGAGAGTGGTGAGTCTCCGCGACCGACTCTCCCTCTATTTATACTAACCCTAAATTCAATCGTACGACTGGGCTCATACGCACATTTCATTCGGGCGAATGGGCCTCAGTCGTGCGATTGGTTCAGTCGCCCCCCTTCAGTCGTCCGACTGGAGTTTAGTCGTGCGACTTACTCATTTGTTTGCTGTTAAACATCCGACTAGGTCATTCGTATGGGCCATTCGGTTGAATGGTCCATACTCATGGTCCATTCGTACAAATGGCTCCCATTCGTATGATAAGTCCATACTAATGGTCCATTCGTGCGAATGGGTCATACTTATGAAATTTTCTGCATTTCTTACCATTTTACATTTAAACCCTTTTAAACTATAGAATCAACATTATACGCATTTGATCATCTCAGACATGATCCTTTTAACTTGAAAAACTTTTGATCACCTCAGACGTGATCATTTTAAACAATTTGTCACCTCAGACGTGACCCATTTATCCTTTGAAAAACACATGTGGTCATCTCAGACATGACCGTTTTTGGTGAATTAATCCCTTACTGAATTTCATGATGTAGTCCGACAAACAAACAAACTGAAATGACTAAATAACTAGAAAATCAAACTAAAGTACAAATATAATCTTGTTTTTGACTTTTTGTGAGAGGTAAATCCTAAGATAGAAATCTACTGGATTCGGTTCCGGAATAGGCAGCTTCTATTTAGTTTGACCATACCTGGACCAATTCAATTTTGGAATCATACAGGCAAGTCAAATCATTTGGGACTTGTTATCAAAACCTTTGATGCTCACTTCTTGGTTTTCATCCAGAGTCGTTAGCAAATTTAGAAAATCATACTGGCACTATTAAATTCCCACATTGATTTGAACTTTCAAGAATTGCAGCCACGATGACTGTCAGTATATTTGTCCTCTTAAATCCATACACAGACTTTTGAACTAGATTGGTGATAGTTTAAGGTTTAAGTATTTCAACCAACATTTGTGGATCCCACACTTATATGGTAATCAACATTCATCAAGAGCTTTTGAGCGGTCTACGGGTATTTTGACAAGAAGAGACTATTCTTAGAGCTTTCAAAGAGAAGCCAATCCTCAGGTCAGTGCCATCGCACTGCAGAGAGGCGGCAAACAACAATGAATTCTAGAATATCTAGGTTATGCTTATCCTCAGGTCAGTGCCATCGCACAGCAGAGAGGCACACAACATATCTTCTTGTTAGAGCATCTTAATTTTCTTTTGCACATAATTCACCAACAACATAAGTTATTAGCTTGATAGCATTTGCCTTTCATTTTTTTCTTCGTGCTTTGCTCTATTTATGGTCATCCGCACACATTTGTGGTGTTTACATGCTCATTACCCCTTATTGGAATATTGTTGATTGTGTTAACCAGTGACAAGATGGGAGCCCACAGTCAGTTGAACAAATTAGTTTGATCTTGAGATCACCAGTCAGGTCTAATCATCTATTGTGTTGAATTACCGATATATAATCTGTGGTCGAGAAACCTCTAGGTCTACTTTCGTTGTGTTACCTTAGTATTTACCAGTTTTTCTATCATCTTTCCTTTTATATTGCTCAGACTACACAGACTTATACTTTGAATTTTGCATCTTTTCTACATTAAATTTTAAAGTCCCTCCTGATTTGTTCCTGTGTGCTATCATTTTCCAAAGCGTTTGAATCGGTATCACAGGTACTGTCTACCTTATATCAGCTAGCCTCTCCTTCTCCCTCGTTTTTTTTTTTTTTTAATGTTACTGGCTGACTTATTCTCCCCCTAAAATTCTAAAATCATAATGGATTTAAATATTTTAGGATTTTAATAGACAGCTAAATAACATGAATTTATTTTTAACAAAAATTAAAATAAAGAAACTAAAAAATTTGACATAACTGTATCGGACTACACATGATCATCATCAGGAATAACATCACTTTTTTTTAACGCCGTTGACCTCTAACAGATATAGAAAACATGGTTTGTCAAAAGCTTTTGTATAGAGGTCAGCGCGTTGAAAATCAGTATTAATCTTTACCACATCAATTAAGTTCTTTTCAAAAAAGTCCCTTATAAAATGGTATTTAATACCGATGTGTTTGGTCTTTGGATGTTGTACTGGATTTTTAGTTACTGCAATTGCAGCAGAGTTATCAACAAAGATAGGAGTAGATGAGAAATTTAAAGCGTAGTCCCGCATTTGCTGTTGAATCCAAATGATTTGTGAACAGCAACTCGCAGCAGCAACGTATTCGGCTTCACAGGTTGACAATGCAATCGAGGTCTGCTTCTTACCCTACCAGGTCACTAATCTCCTCCCAAAGAATTGACACCTTGCTGATGTAGACTTGTAATTCATCTTGCAGCCCACGTAATCCGAGTCACTATACGCCGTGAGCTCAAAGTCATCATCATGAGGATACCACAACCCAAGTGTGGGTGTACCCTTTAGATAACGAAATATCCTCTTGACCCCGATCAGATGGTTAACCTTAGGCTTAGCCTGATATCTAGAACATAGACATGTAGCATACATGATATCAGGTCTTGAGGCAGTGAGGTACATGAGGGATCCAATCATTCCTCGGTACATTTTGGCATCTACCAGATCTCCATTTTCATCAGGTGCTATATCATGGTTTGTAGCAAGTGGAGTCCTAGCTGCAGAAGCATTTTCCATGTCAAACCGACTGAGAATGTCTCCCACATACTTGGTCTGATGTAGAAAGATCCCTTTTGGTGTCTGATCCACCTGTAACCTGAGGAAGAATTTCATCTCCCCCATAGCACTCATCTCAAACTCTGCCTTCATTACTGCTTCAAATTCTTTGCATAATTCTTCGTTCTTTGAACCGAAGATTATGTCATCGACATAGATCTGTACTAGCAGTAAGTCTCCATCTTTTTCTTTGATAAACAGTGTGCAGTCAATGACTCCCCGGCGAAAGCCGTGTTTCACAAGATGAGTCGAGAGTTTCTCATACCAGGCCCTTGGAGCTTGATGAAGCCCGTATAAGGCCTTGTCGAGTTTGTAAACTCTGTCCTGATGATAAGGATCTTCAAATCCCTCGGGTTGACTGACATAAACTGTCTCTCGAATTTCCCCATGAAGGAATGCACTCTTCACATCTAATTGATAGACTTTAATCTTCATATACGACGCATAGGCAAGGAAGATACGGATGGCTTCCATCCTTGCCACGGGTGCAAACACTTCATTGTAATCAATCCCCTCGACTTGGCGAAATCCCTGAACCACCAGTCGAGCCTTGTTCCTGATAATGACCCCTTGGTCATCCTTCTTGCATTTCAAGACCCATTTGGTGCCAATGACCTTAGCACCTTTAGGTCTATCTAACAGAGTCCATACACCTAACTTCTTGAACTGAAGAAGTTCTTCTTGCATGGCACTCACCCACGCCTCATCGTTTAGTGTGTCACTGACGTATTTTGGCTCAAACTGCGAGACAAAACACCGATAAGCACCATCATGAATGTATCCTTTTTCCATAATCGAGGCATAATCAGCTGAGTACAGCTGATTTCTGGTTTGCACTCCTGATCTGACATCCCCAATGACATTGTCTAGGGGATGATAGACATTTAGACGTGATCCTGGAGTGGTAGGAACAACTACCTCAGAGCCAAGATTATGAACATTTGGTTCTGCATCTGAGGTAGATGGAGTTTGAGGTTCCGAAGTCGAAGGGGCATCACTGTTAGATGCTTGTGGACTTGCAGGAATTGGAACCTATTCCTCCTGACTGTTCTGGTCATCTTCTTCAGCTTCATCTTCTGAGGAGGAGTCACTGTCGTCGACTACTCCCCCTGAGTGATGAGATGATTCTCCCTGTGAGCTCGATGATGTTGAATCAAGAGATGGTGTATTCAAGATATCATACATCATCCGTGTAGCTAACTCGTCATCAGAAGGAGAGATAGGGATGTTGAAGGACTTGAAGAATCCATCATAGTCGAAAAAGTAAGCGGGTCCTTTTCCAGTAGGTGGTGTGGTATATCTCTGAACATCAACATTACACCACACTTCTACTAAACCCGTTGAGTTGTTGTAAACTCTCTTTTCGGTATGTTGTATCCTAGGAAGATCCCTTCATCAGCCTTCTCGCTGAATTTTCCTTCTTGAGTCTTCTTTAGAAGTGTGCACGGCGCGCCAAATGGTTCGAGAATACTCCAGATTAGGTTTACGTCGTTGTAGTAACTCGTAACATGTCTTTCCATGCGCTTGACTACCAGAACTCGATTCAATGTATAACATGCATTTGCCATTGCCTCATTCCAGAATTGGATAGGCAGTTTCGAGTCTGCCAGCATTGTCGGTGATGTCTCTATCAAGCTTCTATTCTTTCTCTCAGCAACACCATTCATCTGAGGCGTGTAAGCAGAAGTGAATTGGTGCACAATTCCCTTTTCCTTGCAGTAAGCCTCCATCCACTGAATCTTGAATTCAGTCCCGTTGTCTGAGCGTACCTGTCTCACCTTCAGCTTGTAGAGAGATTCCAGTGTGGTTACTAACTCCTTGAATGACTCAAATGTTTCTGATTTGGACTTCAGAAACATTACCCAAGAGAATCTTGAGTAGTCATCAGTAACCACAAAACAGTACAAGTCACGTGCAATGCTCTTTGTACTGACTGGACCAAAAAGATCCATGTGAAGAAGTTCAAGAGGAAGCTCGATAGAATGAACTTTCTTTTCCTTATGAGACTTCTTCGTCTGTTTGCCTTTCTTGCATGCTACAAAGAAATCCGGAAGTTGGAAATTTTTGACGTTAACTCCTCTCACGAGATCCTTCTGGATCAAGTGATTCATCTTCCGTTGATTAATGTGTCCCATTCTCCTATGCCAGGAGATGGAGTCCTTCTCAGTAGCTTTTGATAGAAAGCACTGAACTTCATGATCCGTTGTAGAAGCCGTTGAGAGATCCAAAACATAAAGGTCTTTATATCTTGAAGCTGTCATCAAAACTTGGTCCTCTGGAATCACGTAGTCTTTCTTTAGGACGTAACATTTCTTGTTGCCCAATATGACTTTAGATCCTTTGTCACATATTTGGGAAACAGAAAGTAAGTTGTTTTGAAGTTGTTGAACGTAGTTCACTTTATCAAACTTAACTTTCTAATTTCCAACCTTTCCCTGAGCTGTGATATAGCCTCCTTTGTTACCAGCAAACGAAAGATGCCCTCCTTTTATTTGTTTGATGTTTGATAAAAGAGCCCTGTTTCCTGTCATGTGCTTGGACGCTCCGCTGTCTACAATCCACGTGTTGGTTTCAGCACTGTAGCGAACACCCTGCACATACAATGTAAAACATTAGTTTAGGTTAGGAACCCAAGCCTTTACTGGCTTGGGTTTCCCAGAGGCATCACACATCATGAATTCAACCCATTGACCCTTAGAAGGTGAGGGTAGCTCAGGTGCCTTCTTGTCTTCATTATCAGACACGCAGGATGACTTTTCTTTCCATAAGCCAGATTTGTGTAAGGCCTGTTTGTGATAAAGAGTCGACTGGCTAAGGGGTTGAACTTTGGGTTCACTAGTTCTTCTAGGTGGAGTTAAGGAACTCCTCTTAGAAGACCTAGGTTTTGAATCCTGAAGTTCAATTTTCTTCCTAGGTGTCTGATAGTAAGGACAGAAGGAAGCAATGTGTCCACACTCTCCACGATTATAGCATGACCTGCTATCAACTTTATGATTAAACTTTCGTTGTGGAGATGTGTGTGACACCCTAGTGACATCACTTAGTTTGGGTTTTGACTCTGTTTCTTTTGATGTTTTCTCTTGTTTAACAAAATTAATTGTTTTAACACTTTTAACATCTTTTCCTTTTTGGTTAACTAGATTTTGACATGAGACTTGTGAAAGATTAACATTAACGGTCTTTTTAGGTTCAGATTTTACTTTGTTTGACCCTGACTTTATATTAACCTTTTCAAATTCTTTTTCCAGTATAACACAAGGTATTTTACCCTTTGCCTTTGAAGTGGCCTCCTTTTGTTTTGTTCCAGATTCAATTGAAGAACATGAGGAATCTGGATCACTAACAAGAGAGTAGACACCACATGATCCTTGATGGGATTGTTATTTATTGGTCTACTCTTAGTGTTCATCAAGGTCTCAGGTGGTGGTGGAACCACTTTATAACCCAAACCCTCCCCGTTGTTACGTTCTCTCACTAAGTGTTGGACAATATGTGATGAACTTGTCCAACTGTGCAGTTTTTGCTTTAAAGAGTTGACTTCTACTTCTAAAACTGCTTTTTGTTTCTTAGTATCTTTTAGGGAGTTAAGAGTGTACCTAATGTCATTAGCTTGGTTAAATGCTACTACTTCAGTTTCCATAAGCTATTTATTCAAAAGGTCTATCTTTTCTTTGTAAGTATGCTCATTTTGTTTTAAAACTCTATTAGCCTTAGTGCACAGTTCCAAATCCTTTACTAAGTTATCATTATGATCTAATAACCTAGCAAATTTCTTATCTATGCTTTCTCTAAATGTATTACAATCAGAACAAGCATGATTTTGAAACAGTTGGTCAGTGGTACTTACCTGAGGAGATTCTGATGAATTAGCCATCAACGCAGCATCAGATGTCTCTGGTTCTGGTGATTCTGTCTTTGTTGTAGACGTCCCTTCTTCAGGCTTGTAGCTGACCTCAGTTGCAGTTGTCTCTTCACTATTTGACATAGCTATCTCAACTGCAATATGTCCATCACTCGCGGAATCATCATCTAAGTCTTCCACACTTGCAATATTGTATTCCCCCGGAGAGACAAACCGAAAGCTCCAGTCCTGTCCTTCATCATCATGGGCAGTCAAGGCTTTTGGATCCTTGCTTGATGAAGTAGAACTACTAGCTTGCTTGTCTTGACAAGTGAAGGACGAGAATGGATTCCCGTTCCCAGTCTTCTTTGGCTTCACACACTCTCTTTTGAAGTGCCCCTTTTCTCCACAGTTGAAGCAGGTCACCTTGCTCTTGTCAAAGCCAAATGTAGTGTCCTTAGTAGCAACCAAGTTTTGTCCGGTCTTCTTCACAAACTTCTTCGCCCTCCGGACAGCACTTGCTAAGGCCCACATAATATCCATCCTCTCCAGTTCTATTTCATCTACCTGCTCGTAGTCCTCTTCTGCCAGATGGCAGTTTCCAATTTTCCCAGCAACAAGTCCATCATAGGAATGAACCACTGCTGCCAAGAGATCCATGTGCTCTCGAGCTACTTCCACGGTCACGTTTCCGAGATTCTCGGTCTTCAGTCTTGTAGCATTAGCTTCAGATCCAATGTAGTGGGTAGTAGAAGACCTTGACGTTTCTGATCCTGAAGGAGAGACTTGTGAAGGACCAGATGAGTTAGACACAAATGCAGTCTGAAGAGGTGCTCCAGACGACTTAACGTGAGGAGTGGAATTGTACAAAGCTGGACTGTGAGTGTATGAAGACTTCTGAGCTCGGTACTTCATCCTAAGTGCATCTTCTTGCAGCTTTAAAATGAAATCATTGATGTCCAACTTTGCCAACATTTCATTCTGTCTCAGATTTGACACAAAAGAAGCCCATTTTTCTGGCAATCCATCTGCAAAATTTGACACTTTATCTTCCATGGTAGTAGTGACACCATGTGTATGCAGTTCACTCATCAAATGGTAGAATCTATCAATAACATCGTCTAAACTCTCATTTCCCATCGATGAGAAGTTGTCAAATTCTTTCTTCAACTCCTTAGCTTTAATGGCCTTCAACGAAGCATTCCCGTCATATCTCTTCTCCAGCTCATCCCACAATTTCTTGGCTTGCTTATTCTCCGAGTACTGGTGGAAAAAATCCTTAGGAATAGACTGTGTTAACAATGCATATACTCTCTTTTCTGCATTATATTTAACTTTCTGTGCGTCAATCATTCCTCCTAATGTAAGCTTCACCCCATCAGCTCCCACCGGCATACTGTAACCCGTCTCAATAGCTTCCCACATATTTGGATCCACTCCATTGAGGTAGATCTCAAAATGTTGTTTCCAGTGGGGAAACTCATCTAACGTTAAAAGCTTTGGGGGTTTATTATGATTCCCCACCTCACTCTCAAGTAACAGTAAGTTCTGGATCCGTGAGTCCTTCCCGGCTGTAAACGCTGACATCTGATCTTCCATCTCGATTAACTTTAAGTCTCCTAAACAATCTGTTAACTGGTGCGACTGGAGTGAGCGAATGGGCTATCCGTGCGAATGAACTATGCAACTGGTTAAATCGTGCGGCTAAACTAAGCGATTGGTTCAGTCGTGCAAATGAAACTGATGCGTAAGAACACTTCGAACGGTAGGCTTAGTCGTACGAATGAAGATGCGACTCAGTCCAATCGTGCGATTGGGTCAATCGTGCGACTGAAGCTGCTGTTTTGCGAAAATTTCTAGGTTAAACGTGTTTTGGCCGTAAAAACCCGAATTTTCACCAGCCCTAATCGCCTAATGCCGTAGAAACCAAAACTTGATGAGCAGGGGACGTCCAAGACAACTTTGGACACCAAAAGATTGCGTTTTTAGTGAAAAAAACACAAACTTTGTACCAAAATTGATTGAATCACACGTAATCAAGAGCCAAAGCTCTGATACCACTTGGGAAGTCGCTGGATCGGTAAACATCCGAGCATGTTCTTGACGGAAGGATAAACAACAGCAAAAACCAAGAGACAATCAATAACACGAACTATAATATAATGGTTTCATTGATAAAACCTTACGATTACAAGCTCGTTACAACATAAGAATCAAGACTCTTGGCAAGGGGAGATCGAGCATGATCTCCCCTCTCATCCGGCAGCCCTAGGCTCCGGGCAGACTCCCTCCCCAATACCTTAACTCTCTACACATTGAAACTTGTATATATAGGCCTCGGCCCATATTAGATGCGACTTGGCCCATTCGTGCGATTGGACCATGCGTATGGTTCAATCGTACGACTGGACCATGCGTATGGTTCAATTGTGCGACTGGACCATACTTATGGTTCAGTCTTACGAATGTCCCAATCGCATCTCTCAGTCGCACGACTGGCCCATTAGCAAGGCTCAGTCGCACGACTGAGTTTCATTCGCATATGCTCCTGCGAATGACCCAGTTTTCATGTGTTTACAACATATCAGGTGTATTACATTAAGCCTAGACTATTCGACAAGCGACGAACACACTATATATGACTATATATACTCCAACAAATTCCCCCTTGGACGTTGCTTGCGAATAGAAGATAACACCTCTTACAATCTTCAGTCAATCTTTGCTCTGGTTGTCAATAGAATCAAACGAAAACCATATTAGCCAACGTTGTCGATCCGTCAGGTTGCCACACTATCCCTGAAAATGAATTAAGGCACAATAGCTTTCGTTTACTTTGCAGAACACCATCACAGACACAAGATTCCCCATATGACTGATTTTTCCAGATAATGACATGAACAGTTTTCCATTGCTTCAATCTTCACACAGGCTAACCTGATTAACATTAACACCTGCAGAAATTCCCCCTCACATTCAGCATATCCCAATATATAAACGTTGTGCTCTATTGGCGTCTTCATACGGTGTATTGGGCAAAAGGTTTAAGGTTCTAATCCACTGCTGATAATATCAAACAAATCAGCATGCATGTAGATTCATCATCAGAAACCTGCTCACATCATCACTTTCTGATTGCGTCTTCAATTTATCTATACATGGATTCCCCCTAAGAATGAGAATCCTCTCTGTGCAGATAAATATAACTTGATTGGCCCATAAATAGTCATATGCTCCTGACTACCCCACAAAATCAGCACCAATTGCTGACATCTTCTCTCCTCTCTTTCGTGTTCCAACTACATTCACCTATTCTGGAAGTCCAACGAATAATGGGGTATACATCGAAATTATTTGACAAAAGAACCTCAGGGTGAATATGCTTTGCTCATCCTCAAATCTACGCAAGAAGCTGTTCCAGACTCGTGCGATTGAGTCAATGCGGATGGTCCATTCGTGCGATTGAACATACGACTGGTCCAGTTGCACGACTGAACATATGACTGGTCCGGTCGTATGAATGGTCCATTCAGATGGTCCAGTCGTACGAATGCTCCATTCGCATGGCCCAGTCGCATGAACGGGTCTGCACGCAGATTTTCAGATCTGCAGCCGACAGGGCTGCCCAAAACCCTAATTTGACGAATTTTACATTAACCGAGACAAAATAGACATCATCAAATTCGAAGGGGTGATGGGAACGTGGTTTCGAGTGCAATTTCAACATAGAGATACCACACGTAACATGATATGAGCAAAACACGAAGAACACGAAGTGGATTTAACGTCAAGATCTGAAATTTGATCAAGAAATCAAGAGCTCGGGTTGCTAGAATGATTGTTAGATCATTCCAGGAGTAACCGGCTCTGATACCACTTGTTAGGATCTGGTATTTGAATGAAACACCAACTGATTAATGTTTAAACCAAACCAAATAGTACGGAATCCTATTTGATTGGCGATCCAATAAGAGAGAACGCACGTAGTATCAATAAGGTATTGAATCTAACGTTAAGAATCGATTAGAAATCGATCTACATCGTTCTATGAACTTGGAGTATGAACTTGGAGGCTTCTGGACGGCTAGGGTACGTCTGGAGTCGAAATAGAATGAATGCTTACGTTTTTCCATGAATTGGGTGGTATTTATAGGCTAGGGTTGATAATTCGGGCGACTAAACCATTAGCATGGTTCAGTCGTGCGATTGAGCCATGCGGTTGATCCATCCGCACGACTGAGTGTTCAGTCGTGCGAATGAGCCAATCTCATGTTACAATCATACGACTGATCCAGTCTCCTGGTTCAGTCGTGCGACTGAGTCATTCGCCTGAAGTTATTCATGCGTATGGTCCATTCGCATGGGCCATTCGCATGAGAGCTTCATTATGTTAAGTTTGAATGTATTCATTAATATAACATTATGTGTATCAATTCAAACAATCACAAACCTATTTAACTAATTCAAAATCAACTCATTAATGAAATATTAAACATTATAAATCACAAACAACTATTCTCATTTCATTAATATTCCAAACATTACATCAGCGTAAGACAAACAAGACATATTACATTCATATCAGGATCTAGGTACATATGTATCAACATTAGAAAGATTTGATATGAAAGATTGTAAGGCAGCAAAAACACCTATACCTAGAAACCACAATCTCTGCCCTTACTCTGAGGGGGAGGATACTAATCAACATCAGTATAGAGCAATTATTGGTTCTCTGATGTATCTCACAGCAAGTAGACATGATATCATCTTTGCCACTTGTATTTGTGCAAGATATCAAGCTGCTCCAAAGGTGTCTCACCTAGTTGCTGCCAAGAGAATCCTCAGATACCTTAAAGGAGCACCTAAACTAGGTCTCTGGTATCCAAGAAATAGTGATTTCAATCTTTATGGTTACTCTGATAGTGATTATGGTGGCTGCAATATCAACAAGAAATTAACATCCGGTGGATGTCAATTTCTTGGTGGAAGGATCATCTCATGGCAATGCAAGAAGCAATCCTGTGTCTCTACATCAACTGCTGAAGCTGAATACATTGCTGCTGCTAGTTGTTGTGCTCAGCTGCTGTGGATTCAGAACTAGATGATAGACTACGGATTCAACTTCATGAGCACTCCTATCCACATTGACAACAACAGTGCTATCTTCATTACTAAAAATCCAGTGAAGCATTCCAAGACTAAGCACATTGATATCAGGTATCATTTCATTAGAGATATTCATGAGAAAAATCTAATCAAGCTAATCAAAGTTTATTCAAATGAATAATATGCTGACTTGTTCACCAAAGCTTTTGATGAACAATGATTTAAGTATCTCATTACAATTATTGGGATGATAAACCTTGATTAGTCTATCTTATTTGAAAACCTTTTAATGTGTAAAGCTTTATCTCAAAACAATCTAAGCCCTGTTACAAAAGTGTTGGATCTAGAGAGGCTGTTGCAACCTAAACCATGTCACTTAAAAGGTTTTGAGTACAACATACAAAGGACTTCCGAAGCCAAGTGTGGAACTTCCAAAGGAAGAAGGAGCTCTTCCGAAGTCTAAGTGTAAAATACACTTCCGAAGGAAAACTCCAACTTCCGAAGACAAAGAAGCTACTTCCGAAGATCAAGTCTTAAAGACAAAGTTCTGAAGTCAACTTCCGAAGTATAAAGAAGTTCTCAAAGCCTCGGAAGCATAGAAGCATCTTCCGAAGTATAAGTGGCTTCGGAAGAACTTGTTCTTCCAAAGCCAGTTAACCTTCGGAAGACACTTCTATTATCCAGTAGACATAAGTATGGTCTGTCTGACACTCCGCTGCAAATCTCTGAGATACTGCATGGCGTTTTCTCAAAAGCCATGTACTTGACCATACTTTAATCTACTGTTTACCTTTTTATGTTAAGTACAGTTGCCATCTTTAGTTGGTGACAAAAGGTAAGTCATGGACATGTCATGACTACCATATCTTAGATAATACTTTATCTAAGATACCTTAACTATAGCATTGTAGTATATGCTTTAGTCGTAGGTTTCCAGCTGGTATCAAGTATAACCGGCTGTAGGATCTAGTATATATAGTTTCTCATTGTAACTCTTGCTTTATGCTTGTAAGTGTCTTGTAATCTTGAGTTGAGAAGTAATATATACAAGTACCTTGAAAATACTTCTGTTTGTTCCTTGATTACTTATTATATTATTATCAACTCTTGTTAAAGGCATTGCTTCATCTTATTTGAGTGTTATTATAAGTGAGTTTGAGAGAATCACAAGTGTTAAGTGACAAAACCCGATCCTGCAATTGGTATCAGAGCTTTTTAGGCTCTTGATTGTGAGATCTTACCATCCTAATCAACCAGTTTTTCACTCCTCCTTATACCTCACTCAAAAATGGCCCTCATCAAATCTGAAGTTGAGATGGGAATGATGACCAAAGCTCCCATCATCGACCCTGAAAACTTCAGGTCTTGGAGCAGAAGAATGGAAGGCTTCATCAGATACCAGGATAGCAAGATGTGGCAATCCATCGTTAATGGCCCGTATAAGCCAAAAGTTGCTGGTGGAAACGGTGCCATGATCGAGAAGGCTGTTGAAGACTATTCCAATGAAGACAGGAAGAAGCTTGACATAGACAGCAATGCTATGACAGTTCTTATGACTGCAATCCCAAACTCCATCATGGTGGGGTTTGAGCATTGTAAGTCAGCCAAAGAACTCTTTGATGCTCTTGCTCAAATGTACTCAAGCTCGAATGATTCAAAGAAGGACTCACTGAAGCAGCAGTTTGAGAACTTCACCTATGTTGCTGGAGAAACTTTTAGCCAGCAATATTTCAGTATATGGATCTTATCTCTTCCCTTCAATCTGTGGGAATCACTCAAGAACTTAGAGACCTTACTAGAAAGTTTATGAGTGCTCTACCCAATGAGTGGACATTCTACTGTGTCTCCATCAAGAGAACAGAGAATTTGAATACACTCACCATGACCAAACTCTATGGGATCCTTGATGGATACCGTTTGGAAATGGAAAGCAAGAAGGGTCACCAAGCAAGCAGACCCTTGAGCCTTCCTGCTAGCAACGCTTTAATGGTTGCTGAAGGCTCAGGTATCTCCCAGTCTCAGCAGTACCTGTCATACACCCAGCAGCCATCTTGTTCATCTGGGCCTTACATCACATTCCCTGAGACTCCAAGGTCTCATCAAGCTCAGCAAAGCTCCTTTCAGGAGGCTGTGCGTTTGTCTCAGGGAGTGGACACTCCAATGATCATCAATTCTGCTTTGATGATCTTGAGTGCTTCAGTCCAGATGACATAGAGTATGTGGACATTGTCCAACAAATGGCTCTTCTAACCTACAGAGCGAAGAAGTTCTTTAAGAGAACTGGAAGGCAATTCCCTCAAAACCCAATCACCAGCAAGTTTGGGTTTGACAAAAGCAAGGCTAAATGTTACAACTGTAACCAGCTTGGCCATTTTGCAAGGGAATGCAAGGCTCCCAAGTCCAACCCGGGAACCTCACAGGCCTCCACACATCCTTCTACACCAAAGCCCAACGGAAAGTCAACTGAAACAGCAGCAATGGCTCAAGAAGTTGACTGGAGCTTCATGGTTCAAGATGTGACTCCTGCTCAAGCACTCATGGCAGGAACAGATGAAAATAAGGTATATGAACATCTCTGTACCCCTGCTTGTATTGCTAAGGTTAAATTGTACCAGGACTACAATATGGAAATTAAATCTGATATTGAGTCTTTAAATGTTTTAAAATTGACTTTAAAAGGGCTGAATCTGACTACCAAAAGAAAATTGAGGAGTTAGAGAAAACTGTGTCCCTCTTAAAACATGAACACACCAACTACAAGACTCAAATCAAGGATTTAATATCCAAATTGACTGAGGCTCAAGCCCAGCTTGTCACTGCTGAGGCTCAAGCCAGGAAGTATGCTATTTCCGAGCAAAACTTCCAAGCCATACTTGCATCATCCTCTCACTCCAAACTTTGTTATCAAAACAAAAGTGGGTTGGGAACCAATGAAATTGCTCCACCACACTCTTATGAGTCTGTAAGACAACCAAGGTGTGGTACTGAAGAGCAAGAGGTTCCATCTGTTGACCCACCTTCTCAAGAGTCAAAGAGTGATGCAACTATGGAGACCATGACCATCACAGGGAAGGAACAGGTAATTGTGCCCTCCCCAGCCAATGATGATCAAACCCTGACCACCAAAGCCAGAAGAAGCAGGGCTAAAGCAGCCAGAAAAACTGCCAAGAAGGTGGCTGAATCCAAACTAAAGATAGACCCAAAGCAAAAGGGTGTATTCATATCAGCAGGATTTCAGGTGGTTGGACCTTCTGATTCAGGAAAAGAGTACAGTACCAGTACTCCTATCCTACCAAAGGATCAGAAGTTAAAGGGAAAGGTTGCTGATGAGGAGAAAAAGAACAAGAAACAGCAACCCTCTCATTCCCAGAAAGTTAACATTGCATGCATAATGTGTGGTCTGCAAAACCACATGGCTAAAGATTGTTACTACAATCCTGCTAGCACACATTATGCAAATAATGTTAAAAGAGAAGGAGTCAGGGAAGGTTTCACATTTGGACCATATCAAATGGTTCAAGTGATGAAAAAGGGAAAGCTTGTTTCCGAAGCAAGGCTTCTCTCGGAAGAAAACTCTTCTTCCGAAAGGAAAAAGGCTTCGGAAGTTAAAGCTGCAAAGACTCACAAAAGAGTCCCCTTGAAACCATCCCAGAAGAAGACTGCTTCGGAAGAAAAGGTGGTGAAGGTCTCTTCCGAAAAGAAAGAAGCTTCGGAAGAATGCCAAGCTACAAAAGCTTCAACAAGCTCATCTTCTATGATCAACCAAGGGATGGAATGGAAGATCAAGGAAGATGCTGTAGCCCAAACCTCTTCTTCAAAGACACCAATTGAACCCCCATGCATAAACTTTGGTTCAATTATGTCACTCTCATTGGAAGAACCCAAGACCAACAAGGCTTGGGTTTCCAATCAAAACTAATTATCTCACCTTATGTGCAGGGACATCCATATGACAAGAATAACAACATTTGGATTGTAGATAGTGGATGCTCCAGGCACATGACAGGGAACAGATCTCTCCTTCAACAATTTCAACATTATGATGGAGGTCCTGTCCAGTTTGGAGGTGAGGCCGGAGGATATATTTCTGGCAGAGGAAGTATATCCAATGGAAAATTAAAGGTTGACAAAGTTAATTTTGTCAAACAGCTTGAACACAACCTGTTAAGTGTTTCTCAATTTTGTGATCAAAAGCATCAAATGCTTTTCACAGAACATGAGTGCATCATCCTCAAACCTGGGATGACAATTCCTCAGGAATTGGTGCTTCTTAGATCTCCCAGGAGAGGGGATATGTACAAGCTTGATATGAACAATGCTTCCCCAATGGGAGAAGTATCATGCTTTCTTTCCAAAGCTGATGGTGATGAGTCAACACTATGGCATAAACGAATGTGTCATGTCAATTTTAAGACAATGAATAAATTGGCTAAAAATAACTTGGTACATGGTTTGCCTAAAAAGGAATTTTTCTGCAAAGATAACTGTGTTGCTTGCCTGAAAGGGAAACAACACAGGTCTTCTCATAAATCCAAGGTTGTTAACTCTATCACCACTCCATTACACTTATTGCACATGGATCTATTTGGTCCCACAAGTATAATGAGCATTGGAAGGAAATCATATTGCCTTGTGGTAGTTGATGATTTTACTAGATTTACATGGGTATTTTTTTAAGAACTAAAGATGAAACTGCTGAAACTTTAAAATCTTTTATTCTTAAAATAGAAAATCAAGTTGATCACAAGGTTAAAATAATTAGAAGTGATCAAGGGACTGAGTTTAAGAACTTTGTTCTTGACTCATTTTGTAACTCAAAAGGGATTGCCAGACAATACAGTGCTCCTAGAACTCCTCAACAAAATGGTGTTGCTGAGAGGAGAAATAGGACACTTATTGAGGCTGCTCGGACTATGTTAGCTGATTCAAAGCTGCCTCTAACATTCTGGGCAGAGGCAGTCAGCACTGCATGCTATGTGCAGAACAGAGTTCTTGTAGTAAAGCCACATGGAAAGACCCCTTATGAGTTATGGAACAAGAGGCCACCGTTCATTGGCTTTCTAAGGTCCTTTGGCAGCAGGTGTACCATACTTAACACAAAAGACAATTTGGCAAAATTTGCTGAAAAGTCAGATGATGCTATCTTTGTTGGATATTCCTCCTATTCTAAAGCATACAGGGTTTATAATATTAAAAACCAACAATTTGAGGAATCTTCCAACATTGTAGTTAATGAGCACACTCCTTGTGTTAGGGGGAATGGCCCTGATCATATTTTTGATTTAGAATTGTTTCCAAACTATTCTAAACCATCTTGTGAGAATGTTTCAGCTGGAACAGGTGCTCAAAGCAATTCTGATGAAGATCAACTGTTTGAGCTTCCCAGACCTACTCCAAGTTCTCCAAGAGCTACATCAAATCAAGTTCCCACTATTGAAAGATCTGACAGCATAACCATTTCAAGAGATAGTGGAACTTCAACAAGGGATTCACCTGATGATTTTCAAATCTCCTCAGGTGATCCTGCACAACACCAAGCTGATGGAAGCAGCATTTTGAAGGAACAGGCAACTGTTAATGATGCTTCACAGCAAAGAAATGATGATGTTTCTCTTTCATTCAATCAGTCCTCATTGAATGAGATTGAAACAACAGCTGGACCAAGTATTCAAGCCCCTGAGCAAAATATGTCCAACTTGGACTTATCTTTGCAACTGGAGGTGATTCCAAGACTTAGAATTCACAATACTCATCCAGCTGAAAACATCATAGGGGAAGTCTCTGAGGGTGTGAGAACAAGGGGACAAACTCATAATGGGAATGTCTGCTTGTACTCATGCTTCTTATCCCAAATGGAACCCAAGAAGGTGGAAGATGCCTTGAAAGATAGTAGCTGGGTTGAATCAATGCAAGAGGAGCTGCTTCAATTCAAAAGACAAAAGGTTTGGAACCTATGTCCGCTACCATCTGGTCAAGTACCTATAGGCACCAAATGGGTATTCAGAAACAAAAGAGATGACAGAGGCTTGATTATCAAGAACAAGGCAAGACTGGTGGTTCAAGGATACACTCAAGAGGAAGGAATTGATTATACTGATGTTTTGCACCTGTTGCAAGACTTGAGGCAGTTAGGATCTTCCTTGCTTATGCTGCATCCAAGAATTTCACTGTCTACCAGCTTGATGTCAAGTGTGCCTTTCTATATGGGGATATAGATAGGGAAGTCTACGTATGCCAGCCTCCAGGATTTGAAGACCCACAGCACCCAAACTATGTGTGCAAGTTGGATAAAGCTCTATATGGGCTGCACCAAGCACCTAGGCTGTGGTATGAGACATTGTCTCAATTTCTCCTGAAGAATGGTTATACTAGAGGTACCATTGATAAGACTCTCTTCATTAGAAAGTCTGGGAAAGACATTTTGCTTGTTCAAGTCTATGTTGATGACATCATATTTGGTTCCTCAAATGACCAAATGTGCAAAGACTTTGAGAGCATTATGAAGAAGAAGTTCGAGATGAGTTCTATGGGAAAAATGGACTTTTTCCTTGGAATTCAGGTAAAGCAACTGAAGGAAGGGTTCTTCATCAATCAATCTAAGTATGTCAATGATATCTTAGAGAGATTTGATATGAAGGATTGTAAAGCAGCAAAGACACCCATACCCAGAAACCATGATTTATGCCCTGATTCTGAGGGGGAGGATACTGATCAACATCAGTATAGAGCAATCATTGGTTCTCTGATGTATCTCACAGCAAGTAGACCTGATATCATGTTTGCAACCTGCATCTGTGCAAGATATCAGGCTGCTCCAAAGGTGTCTCACCTAATTGCTGTCAAGAGAATCCTCAGATACCTCAAAGGAGCACCTAAGTTAGGTCTCTGGTATCCAAAAATAGTGATTTTAATCTCTATGGTTACTCTGATAGTGATTATGGTGGCTGCAACATCAACAAGAAATCAACATCAGGTGGATGTCAATTTCTTGGTGGAAGGATCATCTCATGGCAATGCAAAAAGCAATCCTGTGTCTCTACATCAACTGCTGAAGCTGAATACATTGCTGCTGCAAGTTGCTGTGCTCAGCTGCTGTGGATTCAAAACCAGATGATAGACTATGGATTCAACTTCATGAGCACTCCTATCCACATTGACAACAACAGTGCTATATCCATCACTGAAAATCCAGTGAAGCACTCTAAGACAAAGCACATTGATATCAGGTATCATTTCATTAGAGATATTCATGAGAAAAATCTTATAAAACTAATCAAAGTTGATTCAAATGAACAATATGCTGATTTGTTCACCAAAGCATTTGATGAACAGAGATTTAAATATCTTATTACAGCTATTGGGATGATAAACATTGATTAGTTAATCTCAATTGAAAACCATTTTAATGTGTAAAGTCTTATGTCAAAACAATCTAAGCCCTGTTACAAAAGATTTTCTTAAATTTATCTAAGTATAAGTTCTTCCGAAGAGAAATTAGCCCTCGGAAGATATCTAGCATAACTTCCGAAGCAAATTTCTCATAGGATAATTTTCTTCTCGGAAGAGTGTTAAGTCTCGGAAGAAGCGATTGAGTTCACCTCAGATCTACTTCCGAAGCACTTAACTCCATCTGAAAGCAACATGTACTCTCGGAAGTAAGCAATTTACCTTCGGAAGTACATTTGCCTTCGGAAGAACATTACCTTCGGAAATACATTATACTCGGAAGAAAGATTTTACTGTGTAACGGAAATCTTTTGGGCCCCACACTGTAAAAAGTAAAGATTTTGTTAATGATGTCGGATTATTTAAATGGTCTAACCTTACCGCCCTTGTCACATCATCCACTGAACCCTCACATCATCTTATCCAAACCACCCTTTAAACCGCCATTTCACCCATTTAAATACTTCCGGTTAATCACTTACACTCTTTTTACCAAATTCACTGCCCTAAAAGCTTCTCTTCTTCTCCAATTTACCTTACTCAGAACTATTCTACTGCTATCTTTCTCAAATGGCCTTAAACCCTCAGCACAACCAGGTCGCACTCCTTGACTCTTCAAGGGATGATGACTTCTCTGATATCATTTCTTTCTTAGCCCAATCTTCATACTACACTGCCTTGACCGTAAACCCTACCATCTACTCCAACCAAATGTCCGAATTTTGGGCAAATGGTCGGATTGAAACCCTAAACGGGGTTTGTGCTATTAGGTCAAGCGTTTGTGGCCAAGAGTTGGTCATTACTGAACAGATCATCAGGGAGCATCTTGAGCTCCATGATGAAGGCGCACCGACGGAATTCCCCAAATCGGAGTTAGATAGTTCTTATCTCCAAATGGGATACGGTGGAGATGTAAGCAGGGACCCTTCTACAAATTCAACTTCTCCTACAAGTGGAAGTTCCTGCTGCATGTGGTTCTTCACTGTCTATCTAACAAATCCGGGGGATGGGATCAAATCCCTTATGAACTCGGGTGCTTAGTTCACGGGTTGGTACAAAGCCTCCGCTTCAACTATTCAAGGTTTGTGCTGACTAACCTTATGGGAAATCTACAAAGGGACACATTCTTTATGTATCCCAGATTTCTCCAGCACATAATCAACTGCGAGCTAGATCAGGGAAAGCTTGTCTGTGCAGCTGCTCTGTCTGCTCCCCAAATGAGGCCGACCATCTTCAAGGTCTTGAAGAGAGTGTCTACCAACTACACTGGAAGGGATACGCACTACTTCCAGGTATGATTGAGCCAATGGCTCCTGGTGACATCCCTGTTCACCCCACAGGTGATGAACCCACACCAGCAACTACCCTCACCATTCCAAATCTACCTTCTCCTCCCATCACTGTCACCTACCAGAGACGTACCAAACGAACCCTTGTTCAATCTACTCTGATTGAACAAGCCCTCTCCTCTTCAAACCAAAAAGGCTAGAGTGGAACAAGGGGCTCCCACTCAGCCAGAGGTCCACCAATCCTTCACTATTGACCTCAATATGGGTCTTGAGTCTCCTCAGTCTCAGACCCATGAGCCCAAAACCCAGCTGATAGCCCTCAGGGTGAGTCTCTATACTCCCCTGAGCAGCCACAAAGGGACAGCTCAATGCCTTTTGACATTGATCAAAGTCCCGGGTCCTTAGGTCTTCATTCCTTTTCTTTCACTGACCTATTGACCGGAGCTGGTGAAGAGATTATGTCTCTCAAAGGCGATGAAGTTGATCCACTACACCCTCTTAAGGATCAACAGAGCCTAGAGAAACCTCTTGTCTCTAGCCCACACCAGCAAAGCCCTACTGAGGTGAGTCCCACTGATGTGGAGGGGACTCATGTAGATTCAGCTGCCACTACTGAAGGAGCCTCAATGGATCCTCAGGACAGTGGTAACGACAGTCAGACTGAATCTACGACAACCATGCCCTTTGATGCCTCTGAAAGAGACATCATTGTGCAAGGGAAACCAGGGTGCCAAGAAACCACATCTGGTGGTGAGGATGAACATACCAGGTATGTTACCTCATCTCCCCGTGATTCTTCAAAAGAAGATGAGGGAAGTATGCAACTCACCATTAGAGACCTACTTTCTAAAGTCTCAAACCTTGAATCAAAGGTTAAGACTTTAGAGGATAGGTCTGCCACTCAGCAACTTGAGATTGAAAGTCTCAAGGCCAAACTAGCTGAGAAACAGATTGAGAGATCTGTTAGGCATGTACCAGTTCAGGTGTCCTTGACCTCTTCCTCTAGCTCATCTACCTCTCAAGATGATGCTACCAAAAAGGGGGAGAGTGTTGAGAGACAAATCAAAGACAGGATACCCAAGGTCAAGCTCTTACTTCCTTGAGCTCAAAATTTCCAATACAACAAGCTGCCATCTTCCCTGAGCCTCCTCCAGTTGTCTTTCAAGTGGATCAAAGGATGCTTCAGGATCTAAATAGGTTCTTCAACAAGTTCCTTTTAGAGTCCCTGATAGAACAGCCCAGTCCAGATATGTCTGTGATTTACTTTGGAGCTCAAGAGCTTCAGAGGTTGAATGCACCTCCTACCACTGTTGAGGAAGTTGCTCAACCTAAGGCCCAAGTGGAACCTGAGATTGATTTTGAAGGGGAAACTAGGACTAATGGCCCAGCAACTAAAACAGTTGGGACAGAAGGTGTGTTTTCACAGACTTCCGAATCACAATTCAAAGCCTCGGAAGAACAAGCTCAAACTTCCGAAGCTGAGATTGCTGCTGCGGAAGGACTATTTTCTCTTTCCGATGATCTAATAGTCACAGATGCAATTCAGGAACTTGCATCTGAGGTTAATAGGGAGGACTTTCTCAGCCAACCATTAGCTATAACATCTGCATTGACCCCAGCTCCTACCTCTACCACCCAACCTGGATCTTCTATCCAAGAACCCCAAAAGTCTAGCACTTCCGAAGACATAAAAGGCAAGAGGAAGATGACTTCGGAAGAGCTTCAGGAAGAAGAAAGGTTGGAGAAGCTCAGAAGGAAAGGTAGACTACCAACTGGGAAACTGTTAGCTGCAAGTACCAAAGCAGCTGCAGCCAACCAGGAGGCAGTCAACAATCGAAGAAGGGTGGAGGTAATAGATAGACTTGTCAGTCTAGGGGCTGCTTCGGAAGATGTACTCCTGCTACCATTAGAGGAGCTGATAGAGCTTGAAAAGGCAACCTTGCTGCAAAGACAGCAAAAAGAAGAGGCTGCAAGGTTGGCCTTGGAAGAAGAAAGGCTGAGAAAAGAAAGGGAAGCTGATCTGCAGCTCAGGAGAGAAAGGATCACTTTCTTACTCTCCAGAGGATTCTCTCAAGAGGAGTTGTCTCCACACAATAGTGATACGATCTTATGGCTCTTCAACAAAGAGCAAGATCAAATGGAGAAGGAGAGAAAGAGAGCTGCAAGGGAGAAGCTGGTGGAGAAGAGGAAGAAAGAAGAAGAAGCTGGACTGTCTGCCGCCAAGAAGATAGGTGAGAAAGCTTGGATGAAAAATTATCTTAAAGCTCATGGCTTCTCTGGCAGGCAGGTGGGTCCAATGTCTGAGAAGACTCTCCAACGACATGTCAGTGACATCAAGGCTGACATTCGTGCGGGGAGAAGAAAAGAGATGTATAGAAGGGGACATGGGATGACATTCAAAGCAACCTCTCAACCCAAAATCCAAACCCAACCTCAACCTGAACCTATACCCTTTCCCTTCCCAATTAAAACTGAACCTGAACCTTTCACCCCTGAACCTACACCATCACACCTGCCAACCTCTTCACCTCAACCACCTAAACTACCCATCATCCAACCCAAAACCTTAGCCAGAACCCAAACTCCTAAACCTACCCAACAACCAATCAAACCATCCCCTCAGCCTTCCAAACATCTCTCTATGGAGGAATTCAAGGCGATCAAAACTAAGCTCATCAACTGCACAACTCTGAGTGACATCTCCTGTGAGGAGGATTCAGTCAACCTGACTTATGTTGATGGATCCTCAAGTTCCCTCACAAGAGATGAGTTTCTTGATCTGCCTAGAGGAACTTTGGACCAAGCTGCAAAACTCCTTGGCCTCAATTCAGATACATTGAATGAGGTAGAAAAGAAGCTGAGGAGAAAGCTGGTGACTCTGCTGGATACAAAGAAAGGAGATAGGGTACCAAGACAACCTCTTGTACCCAGAAAGGAGATAGTCCAGTGGAGGTTCGAAGACTCTTCTCACAACTTTGTTGTTGAGAGAGAGAATGGTGAGATTAACAGGCTGAATGCCTCATCTCTGCTACACTTAAGCAGATTTGATATTGCTGAGTTAGCAGAGAAACCATTCTCCAACCCTTCAAACTCCGATGTAGCTGCCCACATCAGAAATCATCTAGGGAGCCTTATATAGCTAAGCTTACTGCCAGAAGCAAAGTCGAAGAGGAGTTAAAACTGAGAGAGGAGGAGGAAAGGAAAGGATCAGCAACCAAAGGCAAAGCCTTTCTTCAAATGGTTGAAGGTCCTGAACGTGAGCCCATAGTTAGATGGGAGTATGACTACAACTCCCGTCAACTAACTCTCTTCAGGGGGTCACAACAAAGGGTACATGTCATTCAAAGTGATAGACTGGATCTCCTATCCACGAATGACTTGTACAAGCTTCACAGCACTACTTCCGGGAAGAACAGAGAGACAAAAAATATCTTTTGTCCCTGGTGCTGAAAACTTTGAGAAGCAGAAATAAGTGAAGTTTTGGTAGCATCAGCCTAGGGGGAGTTTGTTGGATCTAGAGAGGCTGTTGCAACCAAAACCATGTCACTTAAAAGATTTTGAGTACAACATACAAAGGACTTCCGAAGCCAAGTGTGGAACTTCCGAAGGAAGAAGGAGCTCTTCCGAAGTCTAAGTGTAAAATACACTTCCGAAGGAAAACTCCAACTTCCGAAGACAAAGAAGCTACTTCCGAAGATCAAGACTTAAAGACAAAGTTCTGAAGTCAACTTCCGAAGTATAAAAAGTTCTCAAAGCCTCGGAAGCATAGAAGCATCTTCCGAAGTATAAGTGGCTTCGGAAGAACTTGTTCGTCAGAAGCCAGTTAACCTTTGGAAGACACTTCTATTATCCAGTAGACATAAGTATGGTCTGTCTGACACTCCGCTGCAAATCTCTGAGATACTGCATGGCGTTTTCTCAAAAGCCATGTAGTTGACCATACTTTAATCTACTGTTTACCTTTTTATGTTAAGTACAGTTGCCATCTTTAGTTGGTGACAAAAGGTAAGTCATGGACATGTCATGACTACCATATCTTAGATAATACTTTATCTAAGATACCTTAACTATAGCATTGTAGTATATGCTTTAGTCGTAGGTTTCCAGCTGGTATCAAGTATAACCGGCTGTAGGATCTAGTATATATAGTTTCTCATTGTAACTCTTGCTTTATGCTTGTAAGTGTCTTGTAATCTTGAGTTGAGAAGTAATATATACAAGTACCTTGAAAATACTTCTGTTTGTTCCTTGATTACTTATTATATTATTATCAACTCTTGTTAAAGGCATTGCTTCATCTTATTTGAGTGTTATTATAAGTGAGTTTGAGAGAATCACAAGTGTTAAGTGACAAAACCCGATCCTGCAAAAAGGTCTTTCTCTAAAATTTTCTCTAAGTATAAATTCTTCCGAAGAGGAATTAACCCTCGGAAGATATTTTACATATCTTCCAAAGCAAATTCCTCCCACGATAATTTTCTTTTCGAAAGAGTTGTTAAGTCTCGGAAGAAGCGATTGATTTCATATCAGATCTACTTCCGAAGCTTATAACACTCTCCATTCGAAAAGCAACATATACTCTCGGAAGTAAAAACTTTACCTTCGGAAGTAAATTTGTCTTCGGAAGAACATTACCTTCGGAAATGCTTTATACTCGGAAAAAAGACTTTACTATGTAACGGAAATCTTTTGGGCCCCACTCTGTAAAAAGTAAAGATTTTGTTAATGATGTCGGATTATTTAAATGGACTAAACCCTACGCCCCTGTCACATCCTCCACTGAAACGTCCCATCATCTTATCCACCCCTTAAACCGCCATTTCACCTGTTTAAATAACTCCGCTAATCACTTTCCTCCTTTTTACCAAAATTACTGCCCTAAAAGCTTTCTTCATCTCCAATTCACCCAATTCCGAACTATCTTCCTGCAACTTTCTCAAATGGCACTAAACCCTCAGCACAATCAATTCGCAATTCTTGATTCTTCAAGGGATGTCGACTTCTCAGATATCATCTCCTTTCTAACCCAATCTTCTTATTACACTGCCCCTACTGTTAACCCCATGGTTTCTTCAAATCATATGTATGAATTTTAGGCAAATGTTCAGATTGAAACCCTAAATAGGGTTCGTGTCATAAGATTAAGCATATGTGGCCAGGAGTTGGTCATTTCTTAATAACTCATCAGGGAGCATCTCGAGCTTCATGATGAGGGCGCTCCTACATAGTTCCCCATGGCAGATTTGGACAACACTTATATCCAAATGGGATATAGTGGAGATGTAAGCAGGTCAACCGTTTACAAGTTTAACTTCTCTTACAACTGTAAGTTCCTGCTACATGTAGTTCTTCATTGCTTGTCCAACAAATCTGGGGGATGGGATCAAATCCCATATGAACTTGGGTGCCTAGTTCATGGTTTGGTGAGAAGCCTCCGCTTCAACTACTCAATATTTGTGCTGTCCAATCTTATGGGAAACCTTCAACGGGACACATTCTTCATGTATCCCAGGTTTCTTGAGCGCATAATCAATTGTGAGTTGGACCAAAGTAAGCTTGTCTGTGCAGCTGCTCTGATTGTTCCTCAAATGATGTCGACCATCTTCAAGACTTTGAAGAGAGTGTCCACCAACTTCATCGGAAGAGACACTACACTTCTTCCAGGTATGACTGAGCCAATGCCTCCTGGTGACATCCCTGTTAACCCCACAGGTGATGAACCCACACCAGCAACTACCCTCACATTGCCAAATCTACCTTCTCCCCCCATCACCATCACTTATCAAAGACGCCCAAACGAACCCTTGTTCAATATTCTCTGATTGACCAAGCTCCTCTTGTTCTATCCAAAAAGGCTAGAGTGGAACACTGGGCTCCAACTAAGCCTGAGGTCTAACCATCCTTCACAATTGACCTTAATATGGGTTTTGAGTCTCCTCAGTCTCAGACCCATGAGCCTAAAACCCAAGCTAAAAACCCTCAGGGAGAGTCTTTATACTCCCCTGAGCAGCCAAAAAGGGACAGTCCCACCACAGGCTCAATGCCTTTAGACATTGATCAAATTCCCGGGTCATTAGGCTTCACTTCTATATCCTTTACTGACCTACTAATAAGAGCTGATGAAGAGATTATGTCTCTTCAAGGAAATGAAGTTGATCCACAACACCCTCTCAAGGATCAACAGATCCCAGAGAGATCTCTTATCTCTAGCCACTATCAGCAAGCCTTTACTGAGGTAAGTCCCACTGATGTGGAAGGAACTCATGTAGATTCAGCTGCCACTACTGAAGGAGCCTCAATGGACCCTCAGGATAGTGGTAACATCACTGAGACTGAATCTATGGCAACCATGCCATTTGATGACTCTGAACGAAACATCATTGAGCACGGGAAACCAGGGCGCCAAGAAACCACATCTGGTGGTGAGGATGAACATACTAGGTATGTTACCTCATCTCCCCGTGATTCTTCAAAAGATGATGAGGGAAGCCTGCAACTCACCATTGAAGACCTACTTTCTAACGTCTCAAATCTTGAATCTAAGGTTAGGACTTTAGAGGATAGGTCTGCCACTCAGCAAGTTTAGATTAAAAATCTCAAGGCCAAACAAGCTGAAAAACAGATTGATAGGTCTATTAGGCACGTACCAATTCAGGTCTCATTGACCTCTTCCTCTAGCTCATCAAGCTCTCAAGATGATGCTACCAAAAAGGGGGAGAGTGTTCAGGGACAAAGCCAAAAACAAGAGGAACCACAAAGTCAAGCTCTCACTTCCTTAACTTCAAAATACCCTATGCAACAAGCTTTAGTTTTTCCTGAGCCTCCTTAACTTCAAAAAGATGCTCCAAGATCTCAACACGTTCTTCAACAAGTTCTTGTTGGAATCTCTCATTGAATAGCCAAGTCCTGACCTGTCTGTGACTTACTTCGGAGCTCAAGAGCTTGAGAGTTAAATGCACTTTCTACCACTATTGAGGAAGTTGGTCAACCTAAGGTCCAAGTGGAACCTGAGATTAACTTTGAAGGGGAAACAAGGACTGATGGCCCACCAACTGAGAGAGTTGGGATAGATAGTGCATTCTCAGAGACTTTCGAAGCACAAGTCAATGCCTCGGAAGAACAATTTCAATCTTCCGAAGCTGAGATTGCAGCTGTGGAAGGACTATTCTCCTTATCCGATGATCTAATAGTCACAGATGCAATCCTAGAACTTGCATCTGAGGTTAATAGGGAGGATTTTCTCACCCAACCCCTAGCTCAAACATCAGCATTAACTCCAGCTTCCATTTTCACTAGTCAACCTGAACCTTCCATCCAAGAACCCCAAAGTCTAGCACTTCCGAAGACATCAAAGGAAAGTGGAAGATGACTAAGAAAGAGCTTCAGGAGGAAGAAAGGTTAGAAAATCTCAAAAGAATAGGTAGACTTCCAACTGGAAAACTGATAGCTGCCAGTAGCAAAGCAGCTGCAGCCAACCATGAGGCGGTCAACAATAGAAGAAGAGTGGAAATCATTAACAGACTTGTCAGTCTAAGAGCTGTGTGTGAAGATGTACTCCTGCTACCACTAGAGGAGTTAGTTAAGCTGGAAAAGGCAACTTTGCTGCAAAAACAACAATGAGAAGTAGCAGCAAGGTTGGCCTTAGAAAGAAAGGGAGAGGAAAGAAAGAGAAGCTGATTAGCAGCTCAGGAGGGAAAGGATAACTTTCCTAACCTCCAGGGGTTTCTCTCTAGAAGAAATATCTCCACACAACAATGATACGATCTTATGGCTCTTCAACAAAGAGCAACATCAAATGGAGAAAGAGAGAAAGAAAGTTGCCAAGGAAAAGCTGATGCTGAAGAGGAAGAAGGAAGAAGAAGCAGGACTAGCTGCTGCGAAGAAGATAGGTGAGAAGGCCTAGATGAAAAACTATCTCCGGGCTCATGGCTTCTCTGGCAGGCAGGTGGGTCCTATGGGGAAAGACCCTCCAGCGACATGTCAGTGACATAAAGGCTGACATTCGCTCAAAGAAGAGGAAGGAGATGTACAGAAGGGGACAGGGGATGATCTTCAAATCAACTACTCAACCACAACCTGAACCAATTCCTTTTCCATTCCCTATCAAAACTGAACCAACCACTGAACCATACACCCCTGAACCTACACCATCACCCTTACCAACCTCTTCACCTCAACCACCTAAACTACCTATCCTCCAACCCAAAACACTAGCCCGAACCCAAACACCTCAACCTACCCAACAACTTCTCAAACCATCCCCTCAGCCTTCTAAACATCTCCCCTTAGAGGAGTTCAAGGCAATCAAGACAAAGCTCATCAATTGCATAACCTTGAGCGACATCTCCTGTGAGGAGAATTCAGTCAATTGACTTATGTTGCTAGATCCTCATGTTCCCTCACTAGAGATCAATTTCTTGATCTGCCTAGAGAAACATTGGACCAAGCTGCAAATCTCCTTGGCCTCAATTAGGATACTTTGAATGAGGAAGAAAAGAAGCTAAGGAGAAGGCTGGTGACTCTACTGGATACCAAGAAAGGTGACCGGGTGTCAGGACAACCTCTTGTGCCTAGGAAGAAGATCATCTAGTGGAGGTTTGAATAATCTTCTCATAACTTTGTTGTTGAAAGAGAGAATGGAGAGCTCAACAGGCTAAATGCCTCATCTCTGCTACACTTAAGCATATTTGATATTGCTGAGTTAGCAGAGAAGCCATTCTCCAACCCTCCAACTCTAAAGTAGCTGCTCATATCAGAAATCATCTGGGCAGTCTTCATATGGCCAAGCTAACTACTAGGACCAAGGTTGAAGAAGAGTTGAAACTGAGAGAGGAGGAGAAAAGAAAGGGATCAACAACCAAAAGCAAAGCCTTTCTACAAATGGTTGAGGGTCCTGAACTTGAATCCATAGTTAGATGGGAGTATGACTATAACTCACGTCAACAAACTCTTTTCAGGGGGGCACAACAAAGGGTACATGTCATTTAGAGTGATAGACTGAATCTCCTATCCACTAATGACTTGTACAAGCTTCTCAACACCACTTCAGGGAAGAACAAGGAAACAGACAAATATCTTTTGTCCCTGGTCTTGAAAGCTTTGAGAAGCAGAAACAAATGAGGTTTTGGTAGCATCAGCCTAGGGGGAGTTTGTTGGATCTAGAAAGGCTGGTGCAACCAAAACCAAATAACTTAGACTATTTTTGTGCAACTAATAAAGGACTTCCGAAGCTAAGTGTGGAACTTCCGAAGAAAAAAGGAGCTCTTTCGAAGACAAAGTGTAAAACCAACTTCTGAAGGAAAACACCAACTTCCGAAGACAAAGTATTCACTTCCGAAGATCAAGACTTAAAGTGAAAGATCAGAAGTCAACTTCTGAAGTATGAAAGAAGTCCTCAAACCTCAAAAGTACAGAAGCCTCTTCTGAAGTATAAGTGGCTTTGGAAGAACTTGTTCTTCCAAAGCCAACTTACCTTCGGAAGACACTACTATTATCCAGTGGACATAAGTATGGTCTCCCTTACACTCCGCTGCAGACCTCTAAGATATTGCATGGGGTTTTCTCAAAATCCATGTAGCTGACCATACTTTATTCCATTGTTTACCTTTATAAGTTAGTACAGTTGCCAACTTTAGTTGGTGACAAAAGGTAAGTCATGGACATGTCATAACTACCATATCTTAGATAATACTTTATCTAAGATACCTTAACTCTAGCATTGTAGTATATGCTTTAGTCGTAGGTTTCCAGCTGGTATCAAAGTATATCCGGCTGTAGGATCTAGTATATATAGTTTCTCATTGTAACTCATGTTCATGCTTGTAAGAGTCTTGTAATACTTTGAGTTGAGAAGAAATATTTACAATTGCCTTGAAAATTATTTCTTTGTGTTCTTTGCTACTTATTATATTATTATCAACTCTTAGAATAGATTCTACTTCATTTGATTTGAGTGTAATATAAGTGAGTTTGAGAGAAATCCAAGTGTTAAGTGACAAACCCGATCCTGCATGGGTGTTCAAGAACAAACCCGATCATCGTGGCATTATGGTAAGAAACAAGTCCAGATTGGTGGTCCAGGGCTTTGCTCAAGAAGAAGGGATTGACTACACCGAAGTCTTTGCTCCTGTCGCCCGTCTTGAAGCCATGAGAAACTTTCTGGCTCATGCTGCCCATAACAATTCAAAGTCTATTAGATGGATGTCAAATATGAATTCCTTTATGGAGACATTGACGAGGAGATATATGTGTGTCAACCACCAGGTTTTGAGGATCCCGACATTCCTGACAAAGTTTACAAGCTTGATAAGTCCCTTTATGGTCTTCATCAGGCACCTCGGATCTGGTATGAGAGTTTAACACAGTATCTCTTAAGCAATGTTTTTTCTCGTGGCACCATCAATATGACTTTATTCAAGAAGGAAGTGGATGGTGAGATGCCGATTGTACAAGTCTATGTGGATGATATTATCTTCGGCTCAACCAATCTAAAGTTGTGTTGGGAGTTTGAGGAGGTAATGTGTAGTCTCTTTGAAATTAGCATGATGGGGGAGATGTGCTTTTCTTTGGGTTGCAGGTTGAACAAAAGCCAGAGGGAATTCTCATTCATCAGGAGAAGTATATTAAAGAAATTTTGAAGAAATTCAAGATGAATGACGCTTCTCTTGAAATGACTCCATTTACTGCTCAAATATGCCTCACTCCTGACGAGAACAAGAAACCTGTTGATCTCATCTCTATGGATCCATGATCGGTTCCCTTATGTATCTTACAGCAAGTCGTCCCGACATCACCTTTGCTATAGGATATTATGCTCGATACCAATCTGCCCCGAAAGAGTCTCATGAAAAGGCTGTAAAACGAATCTTTCGTTATCTTAAAGGCTCTTCTCGTTTAGGTCTTTGGTATCCCTATGGTGGGAATTTTGACTTATATGCCTATTCGAATAGTGATTCTAATGGCTGCAGGTTAAACAAAAAGTTGGTTACCGGAGGCTGTCAATACTTGTTCAATTGTTTGGTATCATGGCAAAGCAAGAAACAGACCACTGTTTCTCTCTCTACGAGAGAAGCAGAATACATTGTTGCTTCTAGTTATTGTTCACAAGTGGTCTGGATACAACACGAGATGTTTGACTATGGGATCAACTTTCTCCATACACCGTTGTTCTGTGACAACGAAGCAGCCATCGGCATTGCCAAGAACCCTATTCATCATTCTCGAACCAAGCACATCGAGACACGGATTCATGCAATCCGTGATGCTCAGGAAATTATTGATATTATTCCCATTGACACTAAAAATCAAAAATCAGATCTTTTCATTAAAACATTTGATAAACCTCGTTTTTATGAATTGATCTCCATGTTAGGTTTAATATCATTTTAAAATCTATTTTCCTTCAATCTATATATTATGTTGTTGGAGTTTTACAAGATAGTCTATATTATCAACACAGTCAAAGTCAACAAAAGTCAACGTCACGACAAAGTCAACGCAAAAGTCAAACCCGACACGTTCAAGACGAGGAACAGAGACAAGACGTTGAAGATTTAAATGACTAGGAGTTATATTCTAATAAATATATTTTGTGTGAACATAATATATTTTACTTTGTTTGAGTCATTTTTATGCTTTATATGTAATTTCTATTAATTAGCCTAAGTCTAGAGGGTTAAGTGCAATTAGTGAATACTAGTCTAGACTAATAATATGTTAATTGTCATTAGTGTTGATAATGGTTGAATTACCATTTGATTGGGGTTTTCATATTATTCAATTCATATGCAATCAATATAGATCTAAGGGGTTTTATTGTAATTATCATTGTTTGATCATACAAATCTTCATAATATTTGATTCAAGTGTGTATCGTGGAGTTACAATTTGGTATCAGAGCCATATTGGATCAAATGTATTAAAGATTTGAAGAATTTTTGAAGATTATTGAAGCTGTTCATCATATTTGTAGAGAGAGAAAGTGGGTTTCTAGAGAGAGAAAGTAGATCTGAGTTCAAATTTATACAAATTCAACAACAACATCAGATCTATCACTATTTACAGCATATATTGAATCTACATCATCGTTTATACAAGAAAAATCAAAGAAAATCATCAGATCTGAAATTTTCTCTCACACACACTAGTGTGTGTGTTCTTGGTGTTCTTGGAGCTTCAACATCTTCATCCAGCGAATTTAGGATCATTCTGAACAAAAGTTCAAAGTTTCCGGCGAAATTACAGTCGAAACTAGTAGTTTCGCTCGTTTTCCCGCGAAATTGTACTTTTCCGGCGAAATTGCAAATTCCGGCGAAACTACTTACTCCGGCGAAACTGCAACAATTCTGGCGACACTATCAACCTGCGAAATTAAAGATATTTCAGCGAAATTTAAAAAAAAAGGGGGCTGCGAAAATTATAAAATTCCGGCGAAACAACCACCAACACCTTTCTCCTCACAAACATCAAAAATCAGTGTTTCAACATTTGCAAAACACAAACACACTTCCACTTCTTCAAGCCTCCTCAACCACAAGAACAATAAGTAGATCAAACAATCAAAAACATGAAACAGAAAGCAGCAAATCATGGCGAAATTAAAAAAAAAAATTGTTTCTGCAAAATTAAAAAACACCGGTTCCACCATCCTGCACCAACAACCACAACCAACATACACCAAACAGATTGTTTTCTGATCCACGCGATCTCGAAGAAGAAGAATCAGCAGCTGATTTCGCCGCCTGAGCATCAGAATGTCCAAATTTTAGAGTTTCGTTATTTGGATCGACTTCAAGCCCTTTCTTATAAGCTGCAATCGCATCGTCATATTGCCGTAAGGCGTGATAAGCGGCACCTAGCCGTGAGTAGTTTGTGGACCACTCAGGCTTTAATTCTACGGTCTTCTCGGCGTCGGAGAGGGCGTTAGAGAACTGATCCAAGGAGGCGTAAACGGCGGAGCGATTGGAGTAGAGGACGTGGTTTGTGGGGGCGATGGCAATGGTGGCGGTGAAACGGTGGACGGAGAGTTAGTTGCAGTGATTATAGAGTTGGTTGAGGTGTAACACGTCGCCGGAGACTCGCCGGAAAGGCGGCGGTCGCCGGAACCCTAGAAAGGGTCTCTCTCATCCTCCTCCCTCTCTGTCTTCACACACTTATGTGTGCGTTTTGATTGGTGTAAGGGTTATGTGTTAGGGTTTGAATATGATAAATGGGTTATTTTTATTGGGTTGGGTTTTTCAAGATTATGGGCTAGTTAAAACCTTAAAGAAATTGGGCTAACTAGTTGGTACTAATTTGGGCTAGCTAAATATTAATAATTGGGCTGAATTTAAAGAAGCATGTTCCAGATCTCAGTAATCATGAACAGATTCAAAAGCTTCTTGACTCGCTTTTGTCTGCGTGGAATCATCAAGTTAAAATGCTGAAGCAAGAAAGAGGATATGTTGACACAAAACTTACGGATATGATCAACAAACTGAAAAAGATTGAGTTGGATATCAAAGGTTATGAGTACTATGAAGAGACATATCTAACTCCAAAGATCACTTCAAAATCCAAAGTGAAACCAGAAGAGAGATCAGATTCTGGCACCAATTCCGACGGTTTACCAAAACCTGGAACCGAAGATGTACAAGAGGAGCTTAAGCAGACATCAATGTGTAAAGGTGGAGCTGAGTTGAATGATGCAGTTTGTGATCCTGATAAGGAAGTGGAATGGAAGCAAAATATCAGAGATTGCAACTGCGAGAAGGCTCTTACTGCTGAAAGAGTCATCCTAGATCTTCCATTCGAGACAGTTCAGAGGGGAGCTAGGATTAAAATGGGTGTGGGTTGTGGTGAAATTCCATACGTCTATCCTCCTCCTAGCACCCATTGTTACTCTCCTATGCCTTAACCTCATCCATCTAATCATTTAATTGAAGTTGCAGAAACTAATAGTTTACATGCAGGTTTAAGCAGTGTTTATCTTAAAGAGGTTAGAGATGTGCAGGATTCTCCTATAGGTTTGGGATTCCTTAGGCAGGGGTTTGATAAGAAGATTAATGACAATTCCACTTCTGATGCTCCAACACCAATATCAATTGCTTCTCTAACCTTCTTCAACAAATTCAAAACAGGTAACATTCCTTCGTTTGTTCCTGTCAGGTTTGTCAAAGAAGGAACAGTCGTTGAATCGTCAGGCAATCAAAATCCTATAACTGAAGCCGACACAATAGGTGGTGTCAATCAAGATCCTTTGGAAGTAGATCTGTGTATACGAAACTGGATAAGCTCAGATGATGAATCAAACATAGAGGAGCGTGTTGGTTCCTCACAGATCAATATATCTCCTGACATTGTCAAGTCTCAAAAGCTTCCAAAAGCTGAATTAAGATCAATACGGATCTCGTCTCCAACTGCAAAACAACCCAGTCAATCAGTGAAGATCTCATTCCCTGTTTTGCACAAGAAACTTCCGAACAAGCAAGAATCTGCTACAAGCTCACAACAATCCTCATCACCACCTGCACAACACGGGACTACAAAGAATTAATAGCCTTTCAAGTCTTGTTTTGAGTGTGGAAAAGAAGGTCATGTGGTAAAGAAATGTCCTCAAAGACTTTTTTCGGATGGTAAAGGCAAACTGAATTGCTTCTCCGGATCACAGTCAACAAAGAATGTTCCAGTTGGTAAAGGCAATACGGGTTGCTTCTCTTGTTCAAAAGGTAAAAAGCAAATATCTTTGAATGTTTGGATGAAAAACCCTCCATCCAAACATTTTCATGTGAAGTCGGTTTCACATGATACAAAGATGAAAATGACCAAAGGTTCAAAACCAAATTCTTTTCCTTCCGGTCTTAAACAAAAAATGATTTCCAAATTTAATTCATTCAAATCCAAGTTAATTGAAACGAAATAAATTTGGCAAAATAAAAAGAAGGACACAACAATCCTCGATTGTTTAAACGGTTGTGTGCAGAAGCTTGTCACTTATCTTAATGAAAAAGGAACTTCCAGGACTACGATGGCCTGGGTTCCCCTTTCTAACTAATTTGTTAATGAGTGCAGGAATAATTCAGGAGGACTGTTTGTAATCCGATTTACTGACAGAGATTGTTCTTGATTCAAATTTGAGGCGGAACAAACATGTTAACGTCATGGTATTTTATCCACAATCAAGATTCTTATCTGCACAATCACAGTTCTCACTTCACAATCACTGCATATTTCTTGATAATTCATTTCTTATCTTGATAATCAGTGTAGTTTGGAAGACATTCTTTGGTAAATTTTTATTTTTTTACAGTTTTATAAAAAAATTAAAAAAAATAAATAAAATAAAATAAAAAATAGGTTTGCAAAAATAATAATTTAGGGGAAGAGTATAGTAAATAAAAAAAATGAAAAGAGAACTGGGAGAAAAATGAAAAGAGAACTAGGAACTTGATTCGAGATGACTGAGAAATGATTTTATATAATCTTGAAATGCTTGTTTTTGCATGACTTGCGTTTTTTAAAATGAGAAATGATAATAACCGATGTTGTTATCTGATTTACATCTTATTTTTAATTGCAAATAATAGAAAAATAAAAAGACTTTTTAATGATATGCTTGGTAGACTCAGCCTGAAAAATAAAGTAGACAGCAGCATAATGATTTAAATTAAAACATCATGCTTAAGGATGTCTGGATTTACGCAATCATATTGGCCTGCACAAAAACTGAGTCCCAACAAAAATTGGATTGAGAATTGATCTTTCACCCACCATGATACAAATCATATATGTCATATCTTTGAGCTATGTCTGGTGTATTTATGTGTCTTGTGTTTGTGCTAATCTCCTCTGCTGTACGGAAGTACTGACCAGGAGTGATGATCTCCTCTGTTGTATGATAGTACTGACCTGGAGCTCTCATCAGCACATGATTAAATGGTCATCTCCTTTGTTATACGTGAGTATAGACCTGGAGCTCTCACAATTTTGGTCTAGTAGTGTCAAATCATCTAAACGAGGAATTCATCACGGAATGCAATATTCTGTTGATAAATACTTGCACACTAATGCACAAGCCTTGTTCTATAAAGATCGTTACAAAATTCAAGAAATCCTGAGGTTGGGTGAGGGTTTTTGCCAAATGATTGTGGGGTCCTAGCATTCTAAAGTACTTAATCGAACCTTAACAAATCATCTGCTACTTGTTGAAAACGATAGGGCATGGGTTTAAGTGGACAAACATATCAGCAATCGTTATTGATCTGTTTGATAATTTCAAAATCATTCAAAGACTGTGATTAGATTCAGTTATTAGTGTGATCTCATTGCTTGTCGATGATTAAATTCATCTTTGTGCTAAAGTATATCTTGAGGATGTGATCTCATGATCGATTCAATTCTCGGTTATAAAAAAATATAGATAAAAAAGAAATGTTATAATAAATGTATATTATAAAAATAAAAATTATAATAAGTTTTCAGTTCAAAATTTCTTTTAGGTCTTCCGTATTATGTTGTTACAATTTTATCATTTTTCATGCATTTCACAGAAATTACGCACAAACGAACACGAGTTCGCTTGTTTTGACACACAAATAAACACGGGTTTATTTTGTTAATATGAAATGATCTAATTAGAAATGTCAAGATTGTGTTTCAGAATTTTTGCTGTAAGTGATGGCCAATAATCAGTTGAGCAGTGTACCTGATCAGAGAACCTGTTCCTCAAGTTTGCAGAAGATACCGAGCTAGGATTCCTCCTCCTACATCTTCTGAAGCACTCAAGATTAGAGATTTGGGAAAGATGTTCCAATATATTTACAAAGGATGCACTCGAAAAGGGGGAGCATATAAATAGGGGGAGCTTTTGAGATGTAAAATCTTTCTCACAGAATTGGAAAGCTTCAATTTGAAGATCTTTCTAATGTTGACTTGTTGGTGCTGAGTTTGTTTGAAAACGTTGACAATGATAGACTAAGGGGGAGTATTGTTGGAGTTGTACAAGATAGTCTATATTATCAACACAGTCAAAGTCAACAAAAGTCAACGTCACTGTCAAAGTCAACGCAAAAGTCATACCCGACACGTTCGAGACGAGGAACCGAGACAAGACGTTGAAGATTTAGATGACTTGGAGTTATATTGTAATAAATATATTTTGTGTGAACAAAATATATTTTACTTTGTTTGAGTCATTTTTATGCTTTATATGTAATTTCTATTAATTAGCCTAAGTCTAGGTGGTTAAGTGCAACTAGTGAATACTAGTCTAGACTATAAATAGGTTAATTGTCATTAGTGTTGATAATGGTTGAATGACCATTTGATTGGGGTTTACATATTATTCAAATCATATGCAGTCAATATAGATCAAAGGGGTTTTATTGTGATTATCATTGTTTGATCTTACAAATCTTTATAATATTTGATTCAAGTGTGTATCCTGGAGTTACATATTGTAAGGATTCCTTTAAGTCTGATGCAAACCAAAACATCCAAAGTCTCTCTGCAAGCAATGCATTAAAGAACTGAAGTAGAATTGCTTCAGAAGTTTTACACCATTCACTAGATATATTCTAAGTGTAAAATCTTCCGAAGCCAAGACCAATATCTTCCGAAGCCAAATATGAAGTCTTCCGAAGCCTCAGAGACAAAGTCTTCCTAAGCTTCATCCTATGAAGACAGATTTCTTTCGATGACTTTTAGTAACATGCTTTATCTGATTTACTGTTCCATAAGCTGGACACCTTTCCGCTGCATCTCTGTAATGTCACCAACTTACATGAGTTGGTGAAAAAGGTCCATGCTTTTGGTAACTGTACATTGAGGTCTTGAGTCTGTAACCTTTTACTTTATGTACTTTATCCTTTTTGTAATAGATAAGGATGTGAGCTATGGCATGTCATAGTCACAAGGTCAAAAGGCAGATATGCCTTTTGATTCTACAATTGATTTTGTTTGTGTCTAGTCAATTGTATCAAGGGTGGCTTTCAAAGTATAGCCGGTTGTAGGTTGTAGTATAAGTATTCCATGTTCTAGTATCTTTCTTTATGCTTTGTAACACTTGTAATAGAACTTGAGAAAGCAATATACTGCATCCTTGAAACCCAAATCTCTTGTTCTGTCTCTTTATTATTACTTGTGTTCTTTGTATCATTATTGTGGTTAATCATGTTTACTGTTTGATCAAGTTTGGTTAATCTCCTCTTTGTGTTGTTGTGTTGTAATTATCAAGCCTTTCACCGGTCCTGCAATTGGTATCAGAGCATTTCAGGCTCTTGATATAAGATCTCACCATCTTAAGATCCCTCACACACACAAATACTAAACTTTCAAAATGGCATCCATTTCAAAGACTGATATGGAAACTGGAACCATGAACAAATCCCCACTGATCACTCTTGATGACTTTGATACCTGGTGTATGAGAATGGAAGGTTTCATCAGGTCTCTAGACTCAAGAATGTGGGAATCTGTTGAAAATGGACCTTTCATACCCAGCACTCCTTCTGCTACTGGTGCTGGTATGATCCCCAAAGATGTGGCTAACTACTCTGATGAAGATAGGAAGAGAGTAGAAATTGATAGAAAAGCCATGACTGCTCTTCAAACTGCCCTTCCAAACTCTGTGTACAGAGGTTTCAAGAAGTGCAAAACAGCTAAACACTGTGCGATGCACTAAAACTAATGTATGAAGGCTCCTCTGAAGCCAAGGAGAACAAGAAGGATCTCCTGAAGCAGCAGTTTGAAAACTTCACCTTCAAAACAGGTGAAACCATGACTCAGCAATACTTTAGGTATGTTGAGATAGTGGATACCCTTATGGATGGAGGAGTTCCTCTTGAAAACAGAGACATTGTAAGGAAGTTAATGTCCTCACTTCCTAGGCAATGGACACACTATTGTGTGGTGATTAAGAGGACTGAAAATCTCAAAACTCTTACTCTGACAGAGTTATATGGGATTTTCAGCGGCTACCAGATGGAGATGAACATGCAAGGTTCATCTAGCAACTCCAACAATCAATTGGGTTCAGCCCTGCATGTGGTTGAAAGGGATAGCATAGAACCCCAACATCATCTCATATGCTACCCTGACAACTCACCAAAGGGTCCTTTCATCACCTTCCTAGAGACACCTAAGGAGAACTACACTCAAGGAAGCCCATTCCAAGAGACAAGCTCTTCTCAAGCTTTTGTGTCTTCTGATGAAAGTTATGGCAACTCTCTTTTCACTCTTGAAGACCTGGATTGTATCCATCCAAATGACCTAGAATATATGGAAATAGTTCAGTAGATGGCTCTTCTCACTCATAAAGCCAAGAAGTTCTACAAGAGAACTGGAAGGAGGTTTCCAAGCAATGCAACCAGTGGAAAGTTTGGCTTGGATAAAAGCAAAGTCAAGTGTTACAACTGTAACTTGATGGGCCACTTTGCTAGAGAGTGTAAGGCACCTAAAACAAATGGTGGTCAAGCACAAACCAGACCAAACTACACTGACAAAGCCTCTCGGAATGAGAAGCCAAAGCAACAAGCGGCTGTGCTGTTGAAGAAGGAGGCTTTGATTGGAGCTTTCAGGTGGAAGATGCTTCTCCAAACCAAGCACTAATGGTAGATCATGATGAAGCCAAGGTATTGGAAAATCTCTGTACTCCTGAATGCATTGCTAAAGTTAACAGATACAGGTACTATAACGTGGAATTGAGATCTGATCTTGAGTCCTTAAACATTTTAAAATCTGATTTTAGAAAGTCTAAAAATGATTATAAACTAAAGATAGAGGACTTAGAGAAAACCATTTCAGTTCTAAAACATGAACATACAGATTATAGGACTCAAATCCAAGATCTCATAACTAATCTGACTGAGTGCCAGGCTGAGCTTGTGATTAGCAAAGCCAGGGCAGAAAAGAGTGTTCTTGAAGAAGAGACCTTCAAGAACATGATATCCTCATCCCTGCACAACAAGGTGTGTTATCAAAATAGACAGGGACTGGGATCAAATGAGATAGCTCCTCCACACACAATCTTGTCTGTAAGATCTCCTAGGTGTGGAACTTGTGAAGATGAGCTTCCTCTCATAGATCCTATAAGTGAAGAGGATGAAGAAGAGATAGTGAAGAATTCCTCTAAGAAGAGTGAAGAGGAGCATTCTACTAAGGGCAACTATCCTTCTGAGGAGAAGAAGACTATTGTGATGACCAAGTCAAAGAGAAAGAACTTGATCAGGAAGAGCAAAAGAAAAGCAAAGAAGGCTCAAGAGATCAAGGCTACTTTTGACTCTAAGCAGAAACAAGTTTTTATTTCTACAGGGTTTGAAGTAGTAAAGACTAAAGACATCAACCAAAACTGTTGGATCTAGAAAGGCTGTTGCAACCAAAACCAAGTCACTTAGAAGATTTTGGTACAACAAACAAAGGACTTCCGAAGCTAAGTATGGAACTTCCGAAGGAAGAAGGAGTTCTTCCGAAGACAAAGTGTAAAACTCACTTCCGAAGGAAAACTCCAACTTCCGAAGACAAAGAACCTACTTCCGAAGATCAAGACTTAGAAAGAAAGATCTGAAGTTAACTTCCGAAGTACAGAAGTCCTCAAAGCCTCAGAAGCATAGAAGCCTCTTCCGAAGTAGAAGTGGCTTCGGAAGAACTTGTTCTTCCGAAGCCAATTAACCTTCGGAAGACACTCCTATTATCCAGTGGACATAAGTATGGCCTCTCTGACACTCCGCTGCAAATCTCTGAGATACCGCATGGCGTTTTCTCAAAAGCCATGTAGTTGACCATACATTAATCCACTGTTTACCTTTTTATGTTAGTATAGTTGCCATCTTTAGTTGGTGACAAAAGGTAAGTCATGGACATGTCATGACTACCATATCTTAGATAATACTTTATTTAAGATACCTTAACTTTAGCATTGTAGTATATGCTATAGTCTTAGGTTTCCAGCTGGTATCAAAGTATATCCGGCTGTAGGATCTAGTATATATAGTTTCTCATTGTAACTCTTGTTTCATGCTTGTAAGAGTCTTGTAATATCTTGAGTTTAAAAGTAATATATACAAGTGCCTTGAAAATTTATTTCTGCTTGTTCCTTTGCTACTTATTATATTGTTATAAACTCTTGTAAAAGACATTACTTCATCTGATTTGAGTGTTTCTATAAGTGAGTTTGAGAGAAATACAAGTGTTTAAGTGACAAACCCGATCCTGCAATTGGTATCAGAGCTTTTTAGGCTCTTGATTGTGAGATCTTACCATCCTAATCAACCTTTTTTTTACTCCTCCTTATACCTCACTCAAAATGGCCCTCAACAAATCTGAAGTAGAGATAGGGACGATGACCAAAGCTCCCATAATCACCCCTGAAAACTTCAGGTCTTGGAGCAGAAGAATGGAAGGCTTCATCAGGTATCAAGACAGCAAGATGTGGCAATCCATTGTCAATGGCCCGTATAAGCCAAAAGTAGCTGGTGGAAACGGTGCCATGATTGAGAAAGCTGTTGAAGATTATTCTGATGAAGACAGGAAGAAGCTTGACATAGACAGCAATGCTATGACTATTCTTATGACTGTAATTCCAAACTCTATCATAGTGGGGTTTGAGCATTGTAAGTCTGCCAAAGAACTCTTTGATGCGCTTGCTCAAATGTACTCAAGCTCAAATGACTCCAAGAAGGACTCACTGAAGCAGCAGTTCGAGAACTTCACCTCTGTTGCTGGAGAGACTCTTAGCCAACAATATTTCAGGTACATGGACCTCATTTCTTCCCTTCAATTTGTGGGAATTACTCATGAACTCAGAGACCTTACAAGAAAGTTCATGAGTGCTCTATCCAATGAGTGGACATTCTACTGTGTCTCTATCAAGAGAACAGAGAATCTGAATACACTCACCATGACCGAACTCTATGGGATCCTCGATGGATACCGTTTGGAAATGGAGAGTAAGAGGGGTCATCAGACAAGCAGACCCTTGAGTCTTCCTGCTATCAACGCTTTAATGGTTGCTGAAGGCTCAGGAATCTCCCAGTCTATAGGATCCTTGATGAACAATATGCGGATTTGTTCACCAAAGCCTTTGATGAACAAAAGATTTAAATATCTCATTACAGCTATTAGGATGATAAACATTGATTAGTTAATCTCATTTGAAAACCTTTTAATGTGTAAAGTCTCATGTCAAAACAATCTAAGCCCTGTTACAAAAGATCTTTTTCTAAATTTTATCTAAGTATAAATTCTTCCGAAGAGAAATTAACCCTCGGAAGATACTTTGCATATCTTCCGAAGCAAATTCCTCCCAGAATAGTTTTCTACTCAGAAGAGTGTTAAGTCTCGGAAGAAATGATTGATTTATATCAGATCTACTTCCGAAGCTTTTAACACACTCCACTTGAAAAGCAACATATACTCTCGGAAGTAATCAATTTACCTTCGGAAGTAAATTTGCCTTCGGAATAATATTACCTTCGGAAATGCTTTATACTCGGAAGAAAGATTTTACTGTGTAACGGAAATCTTTTGGGCCCCACTCTGTAAAAAGTAAAGATTTTGTTAATGATGTCGGATTATTTAAATGGACTAACCTTACCCCCCATGTCACATCATCCACTGAAACCTCACATCGTCTTATCCAAAACCCCCTTTAAACCGCCATTCCACCCATTAAAATACTTCCGGTTAATCACTTACATCCTTTTTACCCAAATTACTGCCCTAAAAGCTTTCTTCTTCTCCAATTTACCTTATTCCGAACTATCTTTCTGTCATCTTCTTCAATGGCACTAAACCCTCAGCACAACCAAGTCGTACTCCTTGATTCTTCAAGGGATGTTGACTTCTCAGACATCATTTCTTTTCTGACCCAATCTTCGTACTACACCGCTCCGACTGTAAACCCCACGATTTACTCAAACCAAATGTCTGAATTTTGGGCAAATGGTCAGATTGAAACCCTAAAGGGGGTTCGTGTTATTCGGTCGACCATCTATGACCAGGAGTTGGTCATATTTGAACAGATCATCAGGGAGCATCTAGAGCTTCATGATGAGGGCGCTCCAACGGAATTCCCCGAAACAGATTTGGACAATTCTTATCTCCAAATGGGATATGGTGGAGATGTCAGCAGGTCAGCTGTCTACAAATTCAACTTCTCCTACAAATGGAAGTTCCTGCTGCATGTGGTTCTTTACTATTTGTCTAATAAATCTGGGGGATGGGATCAAATCCCATATGAACTTGGGTGCCTAGTTCATGGGTTGGTAAAAAGCCTCCGTTTCAACTATTCAAGGTTTGTGCTGATTAACCTAATGGGAAATCTTCAAAGGGACACATTCTTCATGTATCCCAGGTTTCTCCTGCACATAATCAATTGTGAGCTGGACCAGGGCAAGCTTGTCTGTGCAGCTGCTCTGACTGCTCCTCAAATGAGGCCGACCATCTTCAAGACCTTGAAGAGAGTGTCCACCAACTTCACCGGAAGAGATGCTGCACTTCTTCCAGGTATGATTGAGCCAATGGCTCCTGGTGACATCCCTGTTAACCCCACAGGTGATGAACCCACACCCGCAACTACCCTCACTCCGCCAAATCTACCTTCTCCACCCATTACATTTACCTATCAGAGACGTCACAAACGAACCCTTGTTCAATCTAATCTGATTGAACAAGCTCCTCATGTTCTACCCAAAAAGGCTAGAGTGGAACAAAGGGCTCCCACTCAGCCTGAGGTCCAACCATCCTTCACAATTGACCTCAATATGGGTCTTGAGTCTCCTCAGTCTCAGACCCATGAGCCCGAAACCCAAGATGATAGCCCTCAGGGAGAGTCTATATACTCCCCTGAGCAGCCAAAAAGGGACAGCCCTATCACAGGCTCAATGCCTCTAGACATTGATCAAAGTCCCGGGTCATTAGGTTTCAATTCCATATCCTTTACTGACCTTTTGGCTGGAGCTGGTGAAGAGATTATGTCTCTTAAAGGCAATGAAGTTGATCCACAACACCCTCTCAAGGATCAACAGAGCCTAGAGAGACCTCTTATCTCTAGCCCCCATCAGCAAAGCTTTACTGAGGTGAGTCCCACTAATGTGGAGGGGACTCATGTAGATTCAGCTGCCACTACTGAAGGAGCCTCAATGGATCCTCATGACAGTGGTAACGGAACTGAGACTGAATCTACGGCAACCATGCTCTTTGATGACTCTGAAAGAGACATCATTGTGCATGGGAAACCAAGGCACCAAGAAACCACATCTGGTGGTGAGGATGAACATACCAGGTATGTTACCTCATCTCCCCATGATTCTTCAAAAGAAGATGAGGGAAGAATACAACTCACCATTCAAGACCTACTTTCTAAAGTCTCAAACCTTGAATCTAAGGTTAGGACTTTAGAGGATAGGTCTGCCACTCAGCAACTTGAGATTGAAACTCTCAAGGCCAAACTAGCTGAGAAACAGATTGAGAGGTCTGTTAGGCATGTACCAATTCAGGTCTCCTTGACCTCTTCCTCTAGCTCATCAAGCTCTCAGGATGATGCTACCAAAAAGGGGGAGAGTGTTCAGAGACAAAGTCAAAGACAGGAGGAAACCTAAAGTTAAGCTCTCACTTCCTTGAGCTCAAAGTATCCTGTGCAACAAGCTGCAAATTTCCCTGAGCCTCCTCCAGTTGTTTTTCAAGTGGATCAAAGGATGCTCCAAGATCTCATTAGGTTCTTTAACAAGTTCCTATTGGAATCTCTTATAGAACAGGCAAGCCCTGATATGTCTGTGATCTACTTCGGAGCTCAAGAGCTTCAGAGGTTAAATGCACCGTCTACCACTATCGAGGAAGTTGGTCAACCTAAGGTCCAAGTGGAACCTGAGATTAACTTCGAAGGGGAAACAAGGACTGATGGCCCAGCAACTGAAACAGTTGGGACAGAAAGTGTATTTTCACAGACTTCCGAAGCACAATTCAAAGCCTCGGAAGAACAATCTCAAACTTCCGAAGCTGAGATTGCTGCTGTGGAAGGACTATTCTCATTATCCGATGATCTAATAGTCACAGATGCAATCCTGGAACTTGCATCTGAGGTTAATAGGGAGGATTTTCTCACCCAACCTTTAGCTCTGACATCTGCATTAACTCCCGCTCCCATCACTACTACTCAACCTGAATCTTCCATCCAAGAACCCCCAAAGTCTAGTACTTCCAAAGACATCAAAGGAAAGAGGAAGATGACTTCGGAAGAGCTTCAGAAGGAAGAAAGGTTGGAGAAGCTTAAAAGAAAAGGTAGGCTTCCAACTGGGAAACTGTTAGCTACAAGTACCAAAGCAGCTGCAGCCAACCAGGAGGCAGTCAACAACCGAAAAAGAGTAGAGATCATCGATAGACTTGTTGGTCTAGGGGCTGCAACTGAAGATGTACTCCTGCTACCATTAGAGGAGTTAATAGAGCTGGAAAAGGCAACCTTGCTGCTAAAACAGCAAAAAGAAGAAGCTGCAAGGTTGGCCTTAGAAGAAGAAAGGGAGAGGAAGGAAAGAGAAGCTGATCTACAGCTCAGGGGGAAAGGATAACATTCCTAATCTCCAGAGGTTTCTCTCTAGAAGAATTGTCTCCACATAACAATGACACGATCTTATGGCTCTTCAACAAAGAGCAAGATCAAATGGAGAAAAAGAGAAAGAGAGCTGCAAGGGAAAAGTTGTTGCAAAAGAAGAAGAAGTAAGAGGAAGCAGGACTGACTGCTGCCAAGAAGATAGGTGAGAAGGCCTGGATGAAGAGTTATCTCAAGGCTCATGGCTTCTCTGGCAGGCAGGTGGGTCCTATGTCAGAAAAGACTCTCCAGCGACATGTCAGTGACATTAAGGCTGACATTCGCGCAGGGAAGAGGAAGGAGATGTATAGAAGGGGACAGGGGATGACCTTCAAAGCAACCACTCAACCCAAACTCCAAACCCAACCTCAACCTGAACCTATACCCTTTTCCATCCCAATCAAAACCGAACCAACCTCTGAACCATACACCCCTGAACCTACATCATCACCCCTACCAACCTCTTAACCTAAACCACCTAAACTACCTATCCTCCAACCTAAAACTTTAGCCAGAACCCAAAGACCTCAACCTACCCATCAACCCATCAAACCATCCCATCAGCCTTCTAAGCATCTCTCAATGGAAGAATTCAAGGCAGTTAAGACAAAGCTCATAAACTGCACAACACTGAGCGATATCTCCTGTGAGGAGGATTCAGTCAATTTGACCTATGTTGACGGATCCTCAAGTTCCCTCACAAAATCAATTTCTTGATCTGCCCAGAGGAACTTTGGACCAAGTTGCAAACCTCCTTGGCCTCAATTCAGACACTTTGAATGAGGAAGAAAAGAAGCTAAGGAGAAGGCTGGTGACTCTACTGGATACTAAGAAAGGAGACAGGGTGCCAAGACAACCTCTTGCACCCAGAAAGAAGATCATCCAGTGGAGGTTCGAAGACTCTTCTCACAACTTTGTTGTTGAAAGAGAGAATGGAGAGCTCAACAGGCTGAGTGCCTCATCTCTGCTACACTTGAGCAGGTTTGACATTGCTGAGTTAGCAGAGAAGCCATTCTCCAACCCTTCAAACTCTGATGTAGCTGCCCATATCAGAAATCATCTAGGCAGCCTTCATATGGCCGAGCTTACTGCTAGAAGCAAGGTTGAAGAAGAGTTGAAACTGAGAGAGGAGGAGGAAAGGAAGGGATCAGCAACCAAAGGCAAAGCCTTTCTACAAATGGTCGAAGGTCTTGAACTTGAATCCATAGTTAGATGGGAGTATGACTATAACTCCCGTCAACTAACTCTCTTCAGGGGGACACAACAGAGGGTACATGTCATTCAGAGTGATAGACTGGATCTCCTATCCACCAATGACTTGTACAAGCTTCTCAGCACAACTTCAGGGAAGAACAAAGAAACTGACAAATACCTTTTGTCCCTGGTGCTGAAGGCTTTGAGAAGCAGAAATAAGTGAGGTTTTGGTAGCATCAACCTAGGGGGAGTTTGTTAGATCTAGAAAGGCTGTTGCAACCAAAACCAAGTCACTTAGAAGATTTTGGTACAACAAACAAAGGACTTCCGAAGCTAAGTATGGAACTTCCGAAGGAAGAAGGAGCTCTTCCGAAGACAAAGTGTAAAACTCACTTCCGAAGGAAAACTCCAACTTCCGAAGACAAAGAACCTACTTCCGAAGATCAAGACTTAGAAAGAAAGATCTAAAGTTAACTTCCGAAGTACAGAAGTCCTCAAAGCCTCGGGAGCATAGAAGCCTCTTCCGAAGTATAAGTGGCTTCGGAAGAACTTGTTCTTCCGAAGCCAATTTACCTTCGGAAGACACTCCTATTATCCAATGGACATAAGTATGGCCTCTCTGACACTCCACTTCAAATCTCTGAGATACCGCATGGTGTTTTCTCAAAAGCCATGTAGTTGACCATACTTTAATCCACTGTTTACCTTTTTATGTTAGTACAGTTGCCATCTTTAGTTGGTGACAAAAGGTAAGTCATGGACATGTCATGACTACCATATCTTAGATAATACTTTATCTAAGATACCTTAACTTTAGCATTGTAGTATATGCTTTAGTCTTAGGTTTCCAGCTGGTATCAAAGTATATCCGGCTGTAGGATCTAGTATATATAGTTTCTCATTGTAACTCTTGTTTCATGCTTGTAAGAGTCTTGTAATATCTTGAGTTGAGAAGTAATATATACAAGTGCCTTGAAAATTTATTTTGCTTGTTCCTTTGCTACTTATTATATTATTATCAACTCTTGTAAAAGACATTACTCATCTGATTTGAGTGTTTCTATAAGTGAGTTTGAGAGAAATACAAGTGTTTAAGTGACAAACCCGATCCTGCAAAAACTCTTCAGCTTAAAGTTCTGGTTCTTGTTCAAATCATCTCAGTACCAAGAGGAAGACTGATCTGCTGTGTACCACTGCTGCACAGCCTGGACCATTGCAGGACCGGTTAAGGGCTTAACAATTACAACACAACAACACAAAGAGGATATTAACTAAACTTGATCAAACAGTAGACTGGATTAACCAAGATAATGATACAAAGAACACAAGTAATGATAAAGAGACAGAACAAGAGATTTGGGTTTCAAGGAGGCAGTATAATTCTTTCTCAAGTTCTATTACAAGTGTTACAAAGCATAAAGAAAGATACTAGAACATGGAATACTTATACTACAACCTACAGCCGGCTATACTTTGAAAGCCAGCTGGATACAATTGACTAGACACAAACAAAATCAATTGTAAAATCAAAAGACCTTGTGACTATGACATGCCATAGCTCACATCCTTATCTATTACAAAAAGGATAAAGTAGATAAAGTAGAAACTTACAGACTCAAGACCTCAATGTACAGTTACCAAAAGCATGGACCTTTTCACCAACTCATGTAAGTTGGTGACTTTACAGAGATGCAGCGGAAAGGTTTCCAGCTTTATGGAACAGTACACCAGATAAAACATGTTACTAAAAGTTTTCAGAAGAAATCTGTCTTCATATGATGAAGCTTCGGAAGACTTTGTCTCTAAGGCTTCGGAAGACTTCATATTTGGCTTCGGAAGATATTGTTCTTGGCTTTGGAAGATTTTACACTTAGAATATTTCTAGTGTATGGTGTAAAACTTCCGAAGCAATTCTTCTTCAGTACTTAGTGCATTACTTGCAGAGAGACATTGGATGTTTTGGTTTGCATCAGACGTAAAGGAATCCTTACAAACTACCCTAGGCTAATGCTACTAAAACATTTAGAAGATCTTCAGATGTTAGTAGTCTTCAGCACAATCATGACCATACCCTTCTTCATTAGATGGTCAGGATCATTTAGACCTTCATAGTATCTTCTCATCTCAAACAGATCATGCAGAGGTAAGTTGATTATGTCTTGCCATGTATAGACATTCTCAACACCTTGATCTCTGATTACAAGCCATCTTTCTGGATTGGTAGAGAAGGTCCAGGATAAGATGGGTGTCTCAGCTGCCAGAGGAGCCACTTGCATTGGAGTTGATTGGGCTGCCTCTTCATGCACTTCCTCATGTTGATCTGACTCAGCCTGAGGTGTAGAGGTAGATGATTTAGGCTTCTTCTTCATAGACTTTGGTTTAGAAGCCATCCTCTTCTTCCTCTTAGATGACTTTAACTGAGAAGACTGGTCTGCAGCACCTTGTTGATCATCCTTGTCTTTCTCAGTTGGGTGTTCCTCCCTCACAGGTTCAGAAGGAGAGGGAGTTTGACCCTGCTTTGGATCAGAAGATGAAGCTTGCTAAGGCTCAGTAGGAGGTCCGGGTTGAGGTGTCTCAGGTTGTTCAAACTTAACCTCCACTTCAGGTGGGACTTGACTTGGAAGAGAGTGTAGGTCAATCAGTTCACCACACTTAATCTTCTGCTTGATTACCCTTATATGCTCATCCATTGTAGATAGAGACATAGGCCTAGTCTCCTTCCAGAGAATCCATATAGCTTCAAGAAGCTCATCATCCTTTGTCTATCAGCAGACTTCTTCATATTCTTTTGGATGATAGCTCTTGACTTTGCATCTTCTTCCCTTAGCTTCTTCTTAGTTGTCTTTCTCTCCTTGACTAACTCAAGCTCAAGCTGTTTTAAGTACTCAAACTCAACAAAGTCATAGGACAAGGGAAGAAGTGCATCTGCCTGATAGAAGCCTGTGGCACTCATGTAGTTGATCATTTTGATCCTATCTTCTTCTTTGTCTACCTGAGGTTCTTGTGGAACCACATCTTCTTGTACAGGGCTTTCTTGAACTGGGGAGAGAGTGGGAGCATGCTTGTAGAGTCTTTTCTTTCTCTTCTCCTCTTTGAATTGGAGAAGTAACCTTGCATCCTCTTTTTCTTCCATCTCTCTTGGCACTTCCATGTCAGCCAGTTCATTCAGTTGTTCTAAGGGGAGAGAAATGATTTCATCAATGTCAAAGTTGTTGGTCTGCAGATAAGTAATCCTGACTACCCTCAACTCATCATCTTGAGTATTTGGTCTGGGGGCAGCCGTGATTGCAGCTTGCATAAAGCCCGAAGACCCAGAGGAACTTTCTCCCCTTAGCTTCCTTTTCCTCTCTCTCTCTTCCTCCTCAATTTCCTCAGGAGTCAAAATCCTTTTCCTTTTGTCACCCATAGACCTTTGTGACTCAGGGTGGATAGAGGTTTGGCCTTCATTGCTTGGTGTAGCATCCATGCTCTGGCCAGAGAGAGGCTGAGAAACACCTTCACCAGTAGGTGTCTCATAGGAAGTATGAATCTCTGCAGCAGTTGATGATGATGAGACAAGGGTCTCAGGTTCTGCCACTGGGCATTCAGTCAAGGTTTCCCCTATGAAACTAATCTTAGGGTCCACCTCAACATCCAGTTGACCGATGACATTGCCTGTTTGCCTAAGTCTCCTTCTTAAGCTGAACTCTGCAAGGATCCTGTCTTGGATTCTTTGAGCCAATCTGTCAGTCTGTCTTGAGTTGCTTGGATTGACAAGTGGCATATTGACTATATCCAATCTTTCATGTAGTTTGCAGTTCCTTGAGGTGGGGATGACACAGCCCTTGGTATACCTTCCTCAAAGAGACTCCTGATGATAGAGTCTATGGAATCCACATTAATGTGAACTTGAGGAAGTTGCTGAGAATGCACAATAATGGTGAGAACTCCCTGGTTCTGTGGCTGCAATAACTTTCTCCCCCTTTTTGGTAGCATCACCCACTTGCATAGGTGAGCTGGAGGATAAATCAATCACATCCACAGGTTCTTGTGTTCCTGGTTGAGCTCTTCTTAAAGGTCTCCCAGCTAGTTTTTCCTTAAGATATGAAATCTGAAGTTGCTGATCATTGACCCTGTTTTGTAAGGTAGTCACCTGAGATTCAAGGTGACTGACCTTAGAAACTAAATAGGAGCATGTTTTTGACAGTTTTTGCACCTTTAGTCTCAAATTCCCCTCTTCTTCATCAGAAGAATCATTGGGGGATGAGATGATTGGACCAAAGTCCTCTCTCTCACCACCGGCTTGAGGTTCTTGGCTGCTGGTTTTCCTCTGCTCACTAGCAATCTCAGTTGAGATGTCAGTGGGCTGAGTTGCCATGGTTGAGGTCTTAATGATGTAATCACTTGTAGAAGTGAAAGCCTCTTCCATATGGACATCCTGAACAGGTTTAGAAGTGTCCACCTCAGTAACAGGTGACTGATGTGGGCTAGACTGAGGAGACTCAGAGGTACTCATCTCTCTTTGAGTAGGGGAGGAGAAAAGAGACTCATGGTACTCACTGAATCCTAAGTCTTCATCAGTATAGAAGGATAGGTTTGGAATGGGTTGATTTAGATCTAGAGGCTAGGGATGGTAACTGTCCCCTGAAGGTTGTTCACTTGAGTGCTGAGACTCAGAGTGAAGGCTTAAGGCTGTTGGGCTTGTGAGCTCATCAGGGTGAGCATGAGGAACCTCAGCCCTGATAGTGAAGAGATGGGAGTGGTTTGCTCCTCAGGGGAAGTAGGAGCTCTAGTGTCCACTTCCTCCTGTAAAGGTGAGTATATGGGGACCTGCACAGACTCAATAGCTTGAGCAGGGGTTCGTTTGGATTTTCTTTGGTAGGTGAGGGTTATTTGAGGCCTTTTTAGTGGTAAGGAAGTAGAAGGTGTGGGTTCAACACTAGCTTGTGTTGCTAGGTTGTCACCTTGAGCAATGAGCTCTAACATTTTGGGGACAAGGGCTGTTTCTACCCCTGAGAAGCCTACAGTTGGCTTCTTCATGATTTTAAAGATGCGGGGCTTCATCTGTCCCAGTTTAAGAATATTACTTGTTTCCCTCAACTGTGAGCCCAGTTCACAGTTAAGAATGTTTTGAACATATCTAGGAAACATGTAATACTCTAAGGAGTCCAAGTTTGCAAGTAAATTGGTATAAACAAATTGAGACTACCTGAACTTTACCCCTTGAACCATTCCATGCACTATGAAGGAGAGATCCTCAAGAATCTGGTCCCACCCTCCATGCTTGTTTGACAAGCTCTGGATAACCACATGGAGTAGGTATTTCCACTGGGATGATACCTTCCCTTTCCTGAATGTCTTTACAGAGAAACCTCCCTCATAGCCCATCTGCTCAAAAGAATGATTGACAGCTTCCTTTGGGAAGGACAACTCACTTTCTTCATCATCCAGCTGCAAATGATAGTTGATGATGGCTGGAGTGATGAAGATTGTCCTCCTTTTCACTGTGGCAGACAGTGCCTTCTCCCCATCCATAATGACCTCTTGGCAGGTCTTCCAGAATTCAAGCAAATGATCCTCATACAGAGTAGGATCAATGGTTAGGGAGGTGAAATAGTTTGATAGAGTTAAGAATTGGCAAATCTCTAAGAAACTTTCATCTTTCTCAGAGCTTAACAGAGCAACCTGGTTGTGTTGCCTGTGAAGTTGCATGGAGAAATCTGGGTTGTTTCTGCGGTTAAGGTTGGCCATTTGAGATGCTTAAGGTTGAAGAAAGGTAAAAAGCAAAGGCGGTTTTGGGAATTAGGTTTGAGGAATAGTGGAATTGAGGAAGATAGTGAGGAAGAGGGGGAACTGTTGGGTATTTTTGTGAAAAGGGATTTGAACCAAAGTTAATGAAAGAGGATAAACTTTGAAATCCGAAAGTCGGTCCCAACTCTGAAAAAGTAGTTTACTTTTGCTCAAAAAGTAGTTTTCTTGGAATTCGAAAAGCTTCCGAAGGTAAATTATCTTCGGAAGTTTTAATGAAAAAGCTTCCGAAGCTAAAATGACTTCAGAAGAAAATTTAACACTTGAATGCTTTGTATATGAAACAACAAAGCTTCCGAGTGTTAATTTTGTTTCGGAAGAAAAAAGTCCTTAAAAACAAATAATTGTCTGAGACAAGAATTTAAGCTTCGGAAGATAGATTTAGACTTCTTCCGAAGGTAAAACTTCTTAGACAGTTATTTATTTTGAAGACATGATTTTCTTCCGAAGGGAAAAGTATATCTTCCGAAAGATCATAAAATTTTCAAGAATCTAAGGAAAGTCTTCAAAAAGGATTTTATATCCAAAGAAAACATGAGCTTATGAAAGTGATGAACTAGACAACTTAGGACACACATATTTTAAGAAATAATTAGAATTAGTTTTAAGAAAAGATCTACTCAAAGTTAATCATCCCAATAGCTGATATTAGATATTTAAATCTCTGTTCATCGAAAGCTTTTGTAAAAGATCAGCATATTGTTCATCTGTATGAACTTTGACTAGTTTAATTAATCACTTTTCATAGTTATCTCTTATTAAATGATACCTGATATTGATGTGTTTGGTCCTTGAGTGCTGCACAGGGTTCTCAGTGATAGAGATAGCACTATTGTTGTCTATGTGTATAGGAGTCTCCTTGAAGTTAAATCCATAGTCCAGCATCTGATTTTGAATCCAAAGTACTTGAGCACAGCAGCTTGCAGCAGCAATGTATTCAGCCTCAGCAGTTGATGCAGACACGCAGGATTGTTTCTTGCATTGCCATGAGACAACCCTTCCACCAAGGAATTGACATCCCCCAGATGTAGACTTTGCAGTCATGTTGCAACCACCATAATCACTATCTGTATAAGCATACAGATTGAAGTCAGGATTCTTTAAATACCATAAACCAAGTGTTGAGCCACCTTTGAGGTATCTTAAAAATCCTTTTGACAGTGATTAGGTGAGACATCTTAGGGTTGGCTTGATATCTTGCACAAATACATGTAGCAAACATGATATCAGGCTTGCTAGCTGTATGATACATAAGAGACCCAATCATAGCCCTGTATAAATGTTCATCTACACACTCCCCCTCAAGATCAGGTCCAAGGGAGTGGTTTCTGGCTATGGGTATCTTAGCAATCTTACAATCAGTCATGTTGAACCTCTTGAGTATGTCCTGAACATACTTTGACTGACTTATGAAGATGCCATCTTCAACTTGCTTCACTTGAATTCCCAGAAAGAAATTGAGTTCTCCCATTGCACTCATTTCAAATCTGTATTTCATCAGCTTCTCAAAGTCTTTGCAGAGCTTTGGATTAGTTGAACCAAAGATGATGTCATCTACATATACTTGAACTAGCAATAAGTCATTCCCTTGTCCTTTGATGAAGAGAGATCCATCTATAGTACCTCTCCTGTATCCATGTTTACAAACAAACAATGTCTCATACCACTTCCTGGGTGCCTGATGCAGCCCATAAAGAGCTTTGTCAAGCTTGCAGACATAATCAGGATGATCAGGGTGTACAAAACCAGGTGGCTGTTTGACATAAACCTCTTCATCAATCACTCCATACAGAAAAGCACACTTTACATCAAGTTGAAAGACTTTGAAGTTCTTGGATGCAGCAAATGCCAGGAATATCCTAACAGCTTCTAATCTTGCTACAGGAGCAAAGACATCAGTGTAGTCAATCCCTTCTTCTTGTGTGTATCCTTGAACAACTAGTCTTGCCTTGTTCTTGATGATAATTCCTCTATCATCCTTCTTATTCCTAAAAACTCATTTGGTTCCAATGGTAGTCTTCCCATGAGGAAGAGGACAAAGGTTCCAAACTTCCATCCTTTAGAGGACAAAGGTGCCTTTTGAATTGAAGCAACTCTTGTTGCATAGCTTCAACCCAACTTCCATCCTTTAGAGCTTCATCAACTTTCTTTGGCTCTATCTGGGATAAGAAACAAGAGTGAAGAAAAACATTTGATTCATGGGTTTGTCCTCTTGTTCTTACCCCTGTGACAACATCTCCAATGATGTTTGTGGTGGGGTGAGACTTGTGGATCCTTAGCTGAGGGATCACAGCAAGTTGCTGAGAAAGATCCAAATTTGAGAAATTTAGATATGGCATAGATGTTTCACCCTCCACATCACCACACTTTTCAAGATTAACTTGATCCAATAAGTGTGTGACATCATTGATGTTGTCGTCTATGGTGTGGTTATTAGCATCAAGGAATTCCTGATCACTTTCACCATCACCATTGTTGTCTTCCACAAATGAGGTATCTTTATCTGGTTGTGGAGCCTCTAAACTGGAATTTAAAGGCACCCCAGATGTATCAGCTGAATTTGTCATTGTAGTGCTGATAGAAACCTCATTTGCTGAAGTAGTTCCAACTGGAGCTGAAAATGTATGAGTTGAGGGTCTTCCTAGCTCAAATCTTGGATTAGGATCACCTGTATTTAAATTTTCTACAGATCCTGAAACATTCTCATAAGATTTGTTAAAACAGTTGGTAACTAAATCAAGATCAAATAGCCAATCAGGACCAGAACCAGCCACACAGGGTGTGTGTTCATTGAAAGTCACATTGGCTGACTCCTCAACAATTCTAGTTCTGAGATTGTATACTCTATAAGCCTTGGCTTGGGAAGAGTATCCAATGAAGTGTCCATCATCTGATTTCTCAGCAAACTTGGCAATTTGATCCTTGGTATTCAAGATGGTGCAGGGACATCCAAATGACCTAAGAAAACCAATGAAAGGTTTTCTCTTGTGCCAAAGTTCATAAGGAGTCTTACCATGTGTCTTAACTACTAAAACTCTGTTTTGCACATAGCAAGCAGTATTTACTACCTCTGCCCAGAAGAAGATGGGCAGTTTAGAGTCAGACAACATAGTTCTTGCAGCTTCAATTAGTGTCCTGTTTCTCCTCTCAGCAACTCCGTTTTGCTGAGGAGTTTTGGGAGCACTATATTGTCTTCTAATACCTTTTTCATCACAAAATGTATCAATGATTTGATTCTTGAATTCAGTCCCTTGATCACATATTATGGTTTTGACCTTGTGGTCACTTTGATTCTCAATTTTTAAGATGAAATTCTTCAGAATCTCAGAGGTTTCATCCTTAGTTCTAAGAAAGAAAACCCAAGTGAATCTTGTAAAATCATCTGTGATCACCAAAAATAAGAGGTCCTTCCTAGACTCAATACACTGGTAGGGCCAAAGAGATCCATATGTAATAAGTGTAGGGGAGTAGTGATAGAGTTCTTTTCCTTAGGCTTGTGAGATACCTTATGTTGCTTTCCTTTCAGGCATGCAACACAATGATCATCACTTGTAAACTCTTTCTTTGGCATTCCCGTTACAAAATCATGTTTAATTAGTTTATTCATGTTCTTAAAGTTTACATGGCACATTCTTTTATGCCATAGGAAAGACTCATCACTATTTGCTTTAGATAGAAAGCATGAAACTTCTCCAGAGGGAGATGTTTCTTGCAAATCCATCTTGTACATGTTCTCTTTCCTGGGGGATCTGAGCAGGATATGCTCATGAGGAATGACCATTCCAGGTTTGAGAACAATGCATCCATGCTCAGTAAAGAGCATGTTATGAATCTGCTCACAAAATTGGGATACACTCAGAAGATTGTACCCAAGCTCCTTGACAAAGTTTACCTTTTCAATGCTGAGCTTACCATTTGTGACCTTGCCCCTTCCTGAAATGTAACCACCTTCATCTCCTCCAATAGCAACTGGTCCTCCATCAATTCTCTCAAAGTTATGGAGTAGTGACCTATTGCCTGTCATGTGCCTGGAACAGCCACTATCAATTATCCAGACATTCCTGTTTGTCTTGAGTTGTTCCTGCACAAAGAAAATGATTAGTTACATTTGGAAACCCAAGCCTTACTTGTCTTGGGCTCACTAAGTATAATAGAAGGTAATGCAACAGTAATAGATCCTATGGTTGTGCTAGAGGGATCTTCAGCTGTTGTTGATGGAGAAACTTCAGTCACTTGGTCTTTTTTAGACTTCCACACCACTTTTGAAGTCTTGGACTTGACCTTCAAAACCTTGGAAGCTTTTGGGACTTCACAAGTTTTGATGACTGAACCTTCGGAAGATTCTGCAGCAGACTTCAGTGCTTCGGAAGAACTCCTTTCTTCCGAGACCAATTTTTCTTCCGAAGGTAATTTTCCATTTACCTTCTTCTTTGATTTGGAGCTTCTGAAGGCAACAGATTTTCCATCCGAAGCTTGAAACTCTTTGAAGTCTTTGTATTGGTCATATGGATAGTACTTTTAGGATTATATGGACAATCCTTAGCAATGTGAGAGGTACTTTCACACATGACACACAACATTTTCTTCTTCATAAGAGTCTCCTTATGGGAGCAAGACTGTCTTTGGTCACATCCCTTCTCCACTTTCATCTTTGTAGATGCTGAGACAATTCATTTGGGCTGTGAACTGTTCTTGGAGTTTGATGGTCCAGGCTGTGCAGCAGTGGTACACAGCAGATCAATCTTCTTCTTGGCACTGAGATGATTTGAACAAGAAACAGAACTCTTAGTTGAGGAGTTTTGGTGATGTCTACAGTCTTTACTACTTTAAACCCTGCAGAGATAAAAACTTGTTTCTGCTTAGAGTCAAAAGTAGCCTTGATCTCTTGAGCCTTCTTTGCCTTTCTTTTGCTCTTCCTGATCAAGTTCTTTCTCTTTGACTTGGTCATCACAGTAGACTTCTTCTCCTCAGAAGGATAGTGGCCCTTAGTAGAATCCTCCTCTTCATTCTTCTCAGAGGAATTCTTCACTATCTCTTCTTCATCCTCTTCACTTATAGGATCTATGAGAGGAAGCTCATCTTCACAAGTTCCACACCTAGGAGATCTTACAGACAAGATTGTGTGTGGAGGAGCTATCTCATTTGATCCCAGTCCCTGTCTATTTTCATAACACACTTTGTTGTACAGGGATGAGGATATCATGTTCTTGAAGGTCTCTTCTTCAAGAACACTCTTTTCTGCCCTAGCTTTGCTGATCACAAGCTCAGCCTGGCACTCGGTCAGCTTAGTTATGAGATCTTGGATTTGAGTCCTAAAATCTGTATGTTTATGTTTTAGTACTTAAATGGTTTTCTCTGAGTCCTCTATCTTTAGCTTATAATCATTTTTAGACTTTCTAAAATCAGATTTTAAAATGTTTAAGGACTCAAGATCAGATCAATTTCCAAGTTATAGGACCTATATCTGTTAACTTTAGCAATGCAATCAGGAGTACAGAGATGTTCCAATATCTTGGTTTCATCATGATCTGCCATTAGTGCTTGGTTTTGAGAAGCATCTTCCACCTGAAAGCTCCAGTCAAAGCCTCCTTCTTCAACAGCAACAGCAGCTTGTTGCTTTGGCTTCTCATTCTGAGGGGCTTTGTCAGTGTAGTTTGGTCTGGTTTGTGCTTGGCCACCATTTGTTTTAGGTGCCTTACACTCTCTAGCAAAGTGGCCCATCAAGTTACAATTGTAACACTTGACTTTGCTTTTATCCAAGCCAAACTTTCCACTGGTTGCATTGCTTGGAAACCTCCTTCCAGTTCTCTTGTAGAACTTCTTGGCTCTATGAGTGAGAAGAGCCATCTGCTGAACTATTTCCATGTATTCCAGGTCATCTGGATGGATACAATCCAGGTCTTCAAGAGTGAAAAGAGAGTTACCACAACTTTCATCAGAAGACACAAAAGCTTGAGAAGAGTTTGTCTCTTGGAATGGGCTTCCTTGAGTGTAGTTCTCCCTAGGTGTCTCTAGGAAGGTGATGAAAGGACCCTTTGGTGAGTTGTAAGGGTAGCATATGAGATGATGTTGGGGTTCAAAAGAGGTGTAAAGTACCAATCAACTACTTGTATTTCACTAGAGAACAATAGAGAATCAAATTACATTGCAAACGAAACTATTCTGACTTCAAACGAGAAACATATTATGTGATTGATGAAAAAAAAGTCAAATCAAGTTAACACGACCACTTAAATTAGATTTACTAAATACATCAATGTATTCATAAACGCTTAACTAAATACATGGTAAAGGAACTAGTTATAAAAAACATTAAACAACACTACTTCACGCATGGATTGCTTTTGCTTTTGATAACAACCACAAATGCTATGGAGTTTTGATTCTCAAGCCTTCTAAACACACTCCTGGACCAATCTAATCTAATCTGATTATAATCTTCATTCAAATCACACTAATCGATCACACATGGAACATAGTATCTATTGTTTAATCGAAACCAAATCCAAAAATGACACTACATGAACGACCCTTAAAATCAATCCACTTCTACCCAAAATATATCCACAACACTCCACAACCAATTACAAACATTATTGCCTCAAAAATCCATTGAATCAATGTAAATGACAACTATCGTTCCACATAATCCTTTTTCGACCATCAAGGGAAGGAAACGAGGTGCAAAGGACCAATACTGTTTCATTAGAGTAGAAGAGAGAATAAAATTACAGTGGAAATGAAACTAATCAGACGTAAAATGAGATACGTAATGTGGGATTAATGAAAATGAACACAAATCAAGTTAACACGACCACTTATATAAGTCTTACATGTATTTTAACCAACGTTGTGCAACTACAGAATGGTGCATCAATATATTCAAAAAGGCTTAACTAAATACATGCGAAAGGAACTAGTATTACCAAATCAAGAAACAACACTACTTCTAGCATAGATTGCTTTGCTTTGGGTAACAACCTCAAATGCTCTGGAGTTTTGATTCTCATGCGTTTTAAACACACTCCCAAACCAATCTAATCAACTCTGATTATAATCTTCATTGGAATCACTCTAATGAATACACACAAAAAATAGGATCTATTGTTTAATCGAAACCAAAATCGAAAACGACACCACACGAACGACCCTTAAAATCAATCCACTTCTGCCCAAAACTTATCCATAACACTCCACTACCATCTTCGAACATTATTGCCTCAAAAATCCATTGAATCAATTTAAATCACAACTATCGATCCACATAATCCTTTTTAGACCATCAAGAGAAGGAAACAAGATACAAAGGACAAAAACTACTCGTATTTCACAAGAGAAGAAGAGAGAATAAAATTACAATGGAAACTAAACTAATCAGACGTAAAACAAGATACGTAATATGGGATTAATGAAAATGAAGACAATTCAAGTTAACATGACCACTTAAATAAGATTTAAATGTATTTAAACAAAATTGTGCAACTACAGATTGGTGCATCAATGTATTCTGAAAAGGTTAACCAAATACATGGGAAAAGAACTAGTTATACAAAATCAATAAACAACACTAGTTCTCGCATGGATTGCTTTTGATTTTGGTAACAACCTCAAATGCTATGGAGTTTTGAGTCTCACGCCTTCTAAACACACTCCCAAACCAATCTAATCAAATCTGATTATAATCCTCATTGGAATCACAATAATCAAACAAACATGGAATATAGGACCTATTATTTAATCAAAACCAAAACCAAACACGACACCACACGAACGACCCTTAAAATCAATCAACTTCTGCCCAAAACTTCTCCACAATACTCCACAACCATCTTCCAACATTATTGCCTCAAAAATCCATTGCATCAATCTAAATGATAACTATCGATCCACAAAACCCTTTTTCGACCATCAAAGGAAGGAAAAGAGGTGTAAAGTACCAATCAACTACTTTTATTTCATTAGAGAACAAGAGAGAATCAAATTACATTGCAAACGAAACAATTCTGACTTCAAACGAGGAACATAATATGTGATTGTTGAAAAAAAAGTCAAATCAAGTTAACACGACCACTTAAATTAGATTTACTTGTATTTTAACCAAAACTGTGCAACCACAAATTCGTTCATCAATGTATTCATAAACGCTTAAGTAAATATATGGTAAAGGAACTAGTTATAAAAAACATTAAACAACACTACTTCACACATCGATTGCTTTTGCTTTTGATAACAACCACAAACGCTATAGAGTTTTGATTCTCAAGCCTTCTAAACACACTCCCGGACCAATCTAATATAATCTGATTATAATCTTCATTCTAATCGATCACACATGGAACATAGTATCTATTGTTTAATCTAAACCAAATCCAAAAATGACACCACATGAACGACCCTTAAAATCAATCCACGTCTACCCAAAACATATCCACAACACTCCACAACCAATTTTGAACATTATTGCCTCAAAATCCATTGAATAAATGTAAATGACAACTATCGTTCCACATAATCCTTTTTCGACCATCAAGGGAAGGAAACGAGGTGCAAAGGACTAATACTGTTTCATTAGAGAAGAAGAGAGAATAAAATTACAGTGGAAATGAAACTAATCAGACATAAAATGTGATACGTAATGTGGGATTAATGAAAATGAACACAAATCAAGTTAACATGACCACTTATATAAGTCTTACATGTATTTAACCAAAGTTGTGCAACTACAGAATGGTGCATCAATATATTCAAAGGCTTAACTAAATACATGGGAAAGGAACTAGTAATACAAAATCAAGAAACAACACTAGTTCTCGCATGGATTGCTTTTGCTTTTGGTAAAAACCTCAAATGCTATGGAGTTTTGAGTCTCATGCCTTCTAAACACACTCCCAAACCAATCTAATAAAATCTGATTATAATCTTAATTGGAATCACACTAATCAAACAAACATGGAATATAGGATCTATTATTTAATCAATACCAAAACCGAACTTGACACCACACGAACAACCCTTAAAATCAATCCGCTTCTGCCCAAAACTTCTCCACAATACTCCACAATCATCTTTGAACATTATTGCCTCAAAAATCCATTGCATCAATCTAAATGACAAATATCTATCTACAAAACCCTTTTTCGACCATCAAGGGAAGGAAAAGAGGGGTAAAGTACCAATCAACTACTTGTATTTCACTAGAGAACAAGAGAGAATCAAATTACATTGCAAACGAAACTATTCTGACTTCAAACGAGAAACATAATATGTGATTGATGAAAAAAAAGTCAAATCAAGTTAACACGACCACTTAAATTAGATTTACTTGTATTTTAACCAAAATTGTGCAACCACAAATTCGTTCATCAATGTATTCATCGCTTAACTAAATACATGGGAAAGGAACTAGTTATAAAAAACATTAAACAACACTACTTCACGCATGGATTGCTTTTGCTTTTGATAACAACTACAAATGCTATGGAGTTTTGATTCTCAAGCCTTCTAAACACACTCCCGGACCAATCTAATCTAATCTGATTTTAATCTTCATTCAAATCACACTAATCAATCACACATGGAACATAGTATCTATTGTTTAATCGAAACCAAATCCAAAAATGACACCACATGAATGACCCTTAAAATCAATCCACTTCTACCCAAAACTTATCCACAACACTCCACAACCAATTTCGAACATTATTGCTTCAAAAATCCATTGAATCAATGTAAATGACAACTATCAATCCACATAATCCTTTTTCGACCATCAAGGAACGAGGTGCGAAGGACCAATACTGTTTCATTAGAGAAGAAGAGAGAATAAAATTACCGTGGAAATGAAATTAATCAGACGTAAAATAAGATACGTAATGTGGGATTAATGAAAATGAACACAAGTCAAGTTAACATGACCACTTATATAAGTCTTACATGTATTTTAACCAAAGATGTGCAACTACATAATGGTGCATCAATATATTCACAAAGGCTTAACTAAATACATGGGAAAGGAACTAGTAATACAAAATTAAGAAACAACACTAGTTCTCGCATGGATTGCTTTGCTTTTGGTAACAACCTCAAATGCTCTGGTGTTTTGATTCTCATGCCTTCTAAACACACTCCCAAACAAATCTAATCAACTCTGATTATAATCTTTGTTGGAATCACTCTAATCAATCACACACGAAAAATATGACCTATTGTTTTATCGAAACCAAAACCAAAAACGACACCACACGAACGACCCTTAAAATCAATCCACTTCTGCCCAAAACTTATCCATAACACTCCACTACCATCTTAGAACATTATTGCCTCAAAAATCCATTGAATCAATCTAAATCACAACTATCGATCCACATAATCCTTTTTAGACCATCAAGAGAAGGAAACAAGATATAAATGACAAAAAACTACTCCTATTTCACTAGAGAATAAGAGAGAATAAAATTACAATGGAAACGAAACTAATCAGACGTAAAACAAGATACGTAATGTGGGATTAATGAAAATGAAGATAATTCAAGTTAACATGACCACTTAAAAAAGATTTAAATGTTATTAAACAAAATTGTGCAACTACAGATTGGTGCATCAATGTATTCACAAAAGGTTAACCAAATACATGGGAAAAGAACTAGTTATACAAAATCAATAAACAACACTAGTTCTCGTATGGATTGCTTTTGCTTTTGGTAACAACCTCAAATGCTATGAAGTTTTGAGTCTCACACCTTCTAAACACACTCCCAAACCAATCTAATCAAATCTGATTATAATCCTCATTGGAATCAAATAATAAATCACACATGGAACATAGGATATATTGTTTAATCGAAACCAAAACCAAACACGACCAACCACATGAACGACACTAAAAACAAATCCACTTCTGCCCAAAACTTCTCCACCACACTCCACAACCATCTTCGAACATTATTGCCATAAAAATCCATTGAATCAATCTAAATGACATCTATCGATCCACATAATCCTTTTTCATCCATCAAGGGAAGGAAACGAGGTGCAAAGGACCAATAAACTACTCGTATTTCATGAGAGAAGAAGAAAGAATAAATTACAGTGGTAACAAGCCTAATCAGACGTAAAACGATAAATATAATGTGGGATTAATTAAATTTAAGACATATCAAGTTAACATGACCACTATAGATCTTTCCAACGGTGGTAACGGCGTTGTCTAACTCCTAACGGTTTGAAAGTTATGGGCATTTGAAGATGACAACAGCAAGGTTTTGGCGGTGAAGGTGGCTGTCGCGACTGTGGCTGATGTTGTGGGCAGCGGTGGTCGACCGGTGGCTCCCGAAGGTGCGGTTGTGGTGATGGAAGCTATGATAGTTGGTTGTGATTTATGGTTGTCGGTTTAGGTGGTGATTAAGGCAAGAATCTTGAGGTTTGATTCATTGTTTTGGTTGCTAGAAGATTGTAGATGGTCGATCTATCTCATGCATGCTTGATTTTTATGATGAATATTCGGAGATATGGATGGGTGGCACCGTTCCAGCAGGTTTTTCCGGTGACCCGGTGGCTACCGGCCATGGTAGTGGCGGCCTAGGGCTAAGGATGTTGATGGTGCATGATGGTAAGGACTAGTGGTGGTAAGAATCATAGTCGAGTGTTTGGTAACGTATGTTGCTGTTAAGTTGTGTTTGGTTATGAGATAAAAAAATAATAGTGATGTATGTATCTTGGTGTGTGGTTTTGGTTAGGTTTAACTTTGGTCAAAGCTGGTCAAACTGGTCAATGGACAGTCAACGCGATGCGGATCGGAACAAGCGAGTTTTTAGGATGCGATATGGAAATGTTAGGTATAACAGTGCGTTAAATATTCTTACACGTAAATTAACGATTATATATTAACTTTGTGTGCGTTGAGCTACAAATAAGTATAAAATGTTAACTAGCTTATAAATCATCATGAATGGATGTAAAAATTTAAATAACGTGAGCATCGCATAATGAAAAACAACATGGAAAAGTATTCATATGAACAAAGATATTAGAAATATATATATGAAGTTATCTAATCCCGTGACATATAAAATCCTTACAAGACGATAGATGATTAATATATATAAAATGCAATTGTACATACCTATGTTTTATATATATACTATCTATATATAATATATATATCTAGATATATATATATATATATATATATATATATATATATATATTATAGGCAGGACCGTTTAAGGGCTTAACTACAATTACAACACAACAACACAATGAGGAGAATAACTAAGCTCTAATCAAACAGTGAACTGGGTAACCAAGTATGATACTAAGAACACAAGTAAGTAAAGAGACAGAACAAGAGAGTTGGGTTTCAAGGAGGCAGTATATTGCTTTCTCAAGTTCTCTTACAAGTGTTACAAAGCATTAAGAAAAGATACAAGAACTTGAAATACTTATACTACAACCTACAGCCGGCCATACTTTGAAGGCCAGCTGGATACAATTGACTAGACACTAACAAAATCAATTGTAGGATCAAAAGGCATATCTGCCTTTTGACCTTGTGACTATGACATGCCATAGCTCACATCCTTTTACAATACAAAAAGGATAAAGTACATAAAGTGGAAAGTTACAGACTCAAGACCTCAATGTACAGTTACCAAAAGCATGACCCTTTTCACCAACTCATGTAAGTTGGTGACTTTACAGAGATGCAGCGGAAAAGGTGCTTTATGGAACAGTACATCAGATAAAGCATGTGTACTAAAAGTCTTCGGAAGAAATCTGTCTTCATAGGATGAGGCTTCGGAAGACTTTGTCTCTGAAGCTTCGGAAGACTTCATGTTTGGCTTCGGAAGATATTGGTCTTGGCTTCGGAAGATTTTACACTTAGAGTATTTTCTAATGCTTTGTGTAAAACTTCCGAAGCATTCTTCACTTCAGTACTTAGTGCATGTTTGCTGAGACACTTAAGCTGTTTTGGGTTGCATCAGACTTCAGGAATCCTTACAAACTCCCCCTAGGCTGATGCTACCAAAACACTTAGAAGATCTTCAAATGTTGGTAGTCTTCAGTACAATCAGGACCATTCCTTTCTTCATGAGATGGTCAGGATCATCAAGACTTTCATAGTATCTTCTCATCTCAAAGAGATCATGCAGAGGTAAGTTGATTATGTCTTGCCATGAGTAGACATTCTCAACACCTTGATCTCTGATAACAGTCCATCTCTCTGGATTGGTAGAGTATGTCCAGGACAAGATGGGTGTCTCACTAGTTAGAGGAGCCACTTGAATAGGAGTTGATTGGGCTGCCTCATCATGCACTTCCTCAGGTTGATCTGATTCAGCCTGAGGTGCAGAGGTAGATGACTTTGGCTTCTTCTTCTTTGTCTTTGGTTTAGAAGCCATCCTCTTCTTCCTCTTGGTTGTCTTTAACTGAGAAGACTGGTCTGCAGCACCATGTTGATCATCAGTGTCTTTCTCAGTTGGGTGTTCCTCCCTCACAGGTTCAGAAGGAGAGGGAGTTTGACCCTGCCTAGGATCAGAAGATGAAGCTTGCTGGGCTCAGCTGGAGGTGCTGGTTGAGGTGTCTCTGGTTGTTCAAACTTGACCTCCACTTCAGGTGGGACTTGACTTGGAAGAGAGTGCAAGTCAATAAGTTCTCCACTCTTAATCTTCTGCTTGATCACCCTAATATGCTCATCCATAGTGGATAGAGACATGGGGCCAAGTCTCCTTCCGGAGAATCCATACAGCTTCAAGAAGCTCACCATTCTTTGTCTGTCAGCAGACTTCTTTGCATTCTTTTGAATGGTGGCCCTTGACTTTGCAGCTTCTTCCCTTAGTTTCCTTTTGGTTGTCTTTCTTTCCTTGACTAACTCAAGTTCAAGTTGCTTTAAATACTCAAACTCAATGAAGTCATAGGACAAAGGGAGAAGTGCATCTGCCTGATAGAAGCCTGTGGCACTCAGGTAGTTGATCATTTTGATCCTATCTTCCTCTTTATCTACCTGAGGTTCTTGTGGAGCCACATCTTCTTCTGTGCAGGACTTTCTTGAACTGGTGAGAGAGTAGGAGCATGCTTGTAAAGTCTTTTCTGTCTCTTCTCCTCTTTGAGTTGGAGAAGTATCATTGCATCCTCTTTCTCCTTCAACTCTCTTGACACTTCTCTGTCAGCCAGTTCATTCAGTTCTTCTAAGGGGAGGGAGATGATCTCATCAATATCATAGTTCCTGGTCTGTAAGTAGGTAATCCTGACTGCCCTTAACTCATCATCCTGAGTATTTGGTCTGGGGGCAGCCCTGATTGCAGCTTGCATGAAGCTAGATGACCCAGTGGAACTTTCTCCCCTTAGTCTCCTTTCCTCTCTCTCTCTTCCTCCTCAATTTCCTCAGGAGTCATTATCCTTTTCCCTTTGTCACCAACAGACCTTTGTGACTCAGGGAGGATTGAGGCTTGGCCTTCATTGCTTGGAGTAGCTTCCATGCTCTGGCCAGAGAGAGGCTGAGAAACACCTTCACCAGCAGGTGTCTCAGATGGAGTTTGGACCTCAGCAGCAGTTGTTGATGATGAGACAGGGGTCTCAGGTTCTGTCACTGGGCCTTCAGTCAAGGTTTCCCCTATGAAACTAATCTTAGGGTCCACCTCAACATCCAGTTGACCGATGACATTGCCTGATTCCCTAAGTCTCCTTCTTAGAGAAAACTCTGCCATGATCCTGTCTTGGATTCTTTGAGCCAGCCTGTCAGCTTGTCTTGAATTGCTTGGATTGACAAGTGGCAGGTTGACTAAATCCAGTCTTTCATAAAAGCTCAGGCTTTGGAATTGAAAAACTTCTTGTTGGCCTTGAACTCTTTGAAGTATGAGGGCTCTTCTGTCATCATCATACCTCCACCTTATGATTTGATTGCTAGTTCCCAGTGGTGGAGATGAGACAGCCCTTGGTATGCCTTCCTCAAATAGACTCCTGATGAGAGAGTCTATAGAGTCCACATTAATGTGAACTTGAGGAAGTTGCTGAGAATGCACAACAGCAAGTGAGGATGGTGAGTCCTCTATGTCCATTCTCTCTGAAGAACTCCCAGGTTCTGTGGTTGTAACAACTTTCTCCCCCTTTTTGGTAGCATCACCCACTTGCATAGGTGAGCTGGAGGATAAGTCAATCACTTCCACAGGTTCTTGTGTTCCTGGTTGAGCTCTCTTAAAGGTCTCCCAGCTAGTTTTTCCTGCAGATATGAAATCTGGAGTTGCTGATCATTGACCCTGTTTTGTAAGGTAGTCACCTGAGATTCCAAGTGACTAACCTTAGAGACTAAATAGGTGCATGTTTTTGACAGTTTTTGCACCTTTAGCCTCAAATTCCCCTCATCTTCATCAGAAGATTCATTGGGGGATGAGATGATTGGACCAAAGTCCTCTCTCTCACCACCAGCTTGAGTTTCTTGGCTGCTGGTTTTCCTCTGCTCACTGGCAGCCTCAGTTGAGATGCCAATGGGCTGAGTTGCCATGGTTGAGGTCTTAAAATGTAATCACTTTCAAAAGTGAGAGCCTCTTCCATATGGACATCCTGAACAGGTTCAGAAGTGTCCACCTCAGTAACAGGTGACTGATGGGGGATAGACTGAGGAGAGTCAGAGGTACTCATCTCTCTTTGAGTAGGGGAGGAGAAGAGAGACTCATGGTACTCACTGAATCCTAAGTCTTCATCAGTGTAAAAGGATAGGTTGGGAATTGGTTGGTTGAGATCCAAAGGCTGGGGATGGTAGCTGTCCCCTGAAGGTTGTCCACTTGAGTGTTGAGACTCAGAGTGAAGGCTTAAGGTTGTTGGGCTATTGAGCTCATCAGGGTGAGCTTGAGGAACCTCAGCCCTGATAGGTGAAGTAATGGGAGTGGTTTGCTCCTCAGGAGAAGTGGGAGCTCTAGTGTCCACTTCTTCCTGTAAGGTTGAGTATTTGGGGGCCTGCACAGACTCAATAGTCTGAGCAGGGGTTCGTTTGGATTTTCTTTGGTAGGTGAGGGTGATTTCTGGTCTTTTTAATGGTAGGGACAAAAGAGGTGTGGGTTCAACACTAGCTTGTGTTGCTAGGTTGTCACCTTGAGCAATGAGCTCTAACATTTTTGGGACTAGGGCTGTTTCTACCCCAGAGAAGCCTACAGTTGGCTTCTTCATTATTTTAAAGATGCCGGGCTTCATCTGTCCCAATTTAAGAATATTACCTGTTTCCCTCAACTGTGAGCCCAGTTCACAGTTGAGAATGTGTTGAACATATCTAGGAAACATGTAATACTCTAAGGAGTCTAAGTTTGCAAGTAAATTAGTATAACAAATTGTGAATACCTGAACTTGACCCCTTGAACCATTCCATGAACTATGAAGGAGAGATCCTCAGGAATCTGGTCCCATCCACCATGCTTGTTTGACAAGCTGTGGATAACCACATGGAGCAGGAATTTCCATTGGGATGAGACCTTCCCTTTCCTAAAGGTCTTTACAGAGAAATCTCCTTCATAGCCCATCTGCTCAAAAGAATGATTTACAGCTTCTTTTGGAAAGGACACCTCACCTTCTTCATCATCCAGCTGTAGATGTTGGTTAATGATGGCCGGAGTGATGAAGACTGTCCTTCCTTGCACTGTGGCAGACAGTGCCTTCTCCCCATCCATAATGACCTCTTGGCAGGTCTTCCAGAATTCAAGCAACTGATCCTCATATAGAGGAGGATCAATGGTCAGGGAGGTGAAGTAGTTAGATAGAGTCAAGAATTGGCAAATCTCTGAGAAACTTGCATCTTTCTCAGAGCTTAACAGAGCAACTTGATTATGTTGCCTGTGTAGTTGCATGGAGAAATCAGGGTTGTTTCTGCGGTTAAGGTTGGCCATTTAGAAGCTTAAGGGTGAAGAAAGGTAGAAAGCAAAGGCGGTTTAGAGAATTAGGTTAGAGAAACAGTAGAATTGAGGAAGATAGTGGGAAAGAGGGGGAACCGTTGGGTATTTATATGAAAAGGGATTTGAACCAAAGTTAATGAAAGAGGATAAACTTTGAAATCCGAAAGTCGGTCCCACCTCTGAAAAGTAGTTTACTTTTGCTCAAAAAGTAGTTTTCTTGGAATTCGAAAAGCTTCCGAAGTTTATTTGTCTTCGGAAGTTTTGATTTAAAAAGCTTCCGAAGCTAAAATGGCTTCGGAAGATTTTCCTGAGAGTCTTGATAATTTATGCTTCGGAAGAGAAATAAACCTTTGAATGCTTTGTATGAAAATAAACAAAGCTTCCGAAGGTTAATTTTGCTTCGGAAGGAAAAGGTTCTTGAAAATAGATAAGTGTCTGAGATAAGAATTTTAAGCTTCGGAAGATGAATCTTTACTTCTTCCGAAGGTAAAATCTCTTAGACAGTTATTTATTTTAAAGACATGTTTTTCTTCCGAAGATAAAATCTTATCTTCCGAAGTATCAGAAATTTTCAAGAATCTAAGGAAAGTCTTCAAAAAGAATTTTACATCCAAAGAAAACATGAGCTTATGAAAGTGATGAACTAGACAACTTAGGACACACATATTTTAAGAAGAAATAATTAGAATTAGTTTTAATAAAAAGTCTACTCAAAGTTAATCATCCCAATAGCTGATATCAGATACTTAAATCTCTGTTCATCAAAAGCTTTGGTGAACAGATCAGCATATTGTTCATCTGTATGAACTTTGACTAGTTTAATTAATCCTTTTTCATAGTTATCTCTTATTAAATGATACCTGATGTTGATGTGTTTGGTCCTTGAGTGCTGCACAGGGTTCTCAGTGATAGAGATAGCACTATTGTTGTCTATGTGGATAGGAGTCTCCTTGAAGTTAAATCCATAGTCCAGCATCTGATTTTGAATCCAAAGCACTTGAGCACAGCAGCTTGCAGCAGCAATGTATTCAGCCTCAGCAGTTGATGCAGACACACAGGATTGTTTCTTGCATTGCCATGAGACCACCCTTCCACCAAGGAATTGACATCCCCCAGATGTAGACTTTGCAGTCATATTGCAACCACCATAATCACTATCTGTATAGGCATACAGATTGAAATTTGGATTCTTTGGATACCATAGACCAAGTGTTGAAGCACCTTTGAGGTATCTTAAAATCCTTTTCACAGTGATTAAGTGAGACATCTTAGGGTTGGCTTGATATCTTGCACAAATACATGTAGCAAACATGATATCAGGCCTGCTAGCTGTAAGATACATAAGAGACCCAATCATAGCCCTGTATAAGTGCTCATCTACACACTCCCCCTCAAGATCTGGACCAAGGGAGTGGTTTCTGGCTATGGGTGTCTTAGCAATCTTACAATCAGTCATATTGAACCTCTTGAGTATGTCTTGAACATACTTTGACTGACTTATGAAGATGCCATCTTCAACCTGCTTCACTTGAATTCCCAGAAAGAAGTTGAGTTCTCCCATTGAACTCATCTCAAATCTGTCTTTCATCAGCTTCTCAAAGTCTTTGCAGAGCTTTGGATTAGTTGAACCAAAGATGATGTCATCAACATATACTTGAACCAGCAATAAGTCATTTCCCTGTCCTTTGATGAAGAGGGTTCCATCTATAGTACCTCTTCTGTATCCATGCTTGCAGAGATACTTAGATAGTGTCTCATACCACTTCTGGGTGCCTGATGCAGCCCATAAAGAGCTTTGTCAAGCTTGCAGACATAATCAGGATGATCAGGGTCTACAAAACCAGGTGGCTGTTTGACATAAACCTCCTCATCAATCACTCCATATAAGAAAGCACACTTTACATCAAGTTGGTAGACCTTGAAGTTCTTGGATGCAGCAAATGCCAGGAATATCCTAACAGCTTCTAGTCTTGCTACAGGAGCAAAGACATCAGTGTAGTCAATCCCTTCTTCTTGTGTGTATCCTTGAACAACTAGTCTTGCCTTGTTCTTGATGATGATTCCCCTATCATCCTTCTTGTTTCTAAAAACCCATTTGGTTCCAATGGTAGTCTTCCCATGAGGAAGAGGACAAAGGTTCCAAACTTTCTGCCTTTTGAATTGAAGCAGCTCTTGTTGCATAGCTTCAACCCAACTTCCATCCTTTAGAGCTTCATCAACTTTCTTGGGCTCTATCTGAGATAAGAAACAAGAGTGAAGACAAACATTTGCTTCATGGGTTTGTCCTCTTGTTCTTACCCCTGTGACAACATCTCCAATGATGTTTGTGGTGGGGTGAGACTTGTGGATCCTTAGCTGAGGGATCACAGCAAGTTGCTGGGAAAGATCTAAATTTGAGAAATTTAAATCTGGTCCTGAAGATTCACCCTCCACATTATCACACTTATCAAGATTAACTTGATCCAATGAGTGTGAGACATCATTGATGTTGTCATCTATGGTGTGGTTATTAGCATCAAGGAATTCCTGATCACTATCACCATCACCATTGTTGTCTTCTACAAGTGAGGTATCTTTATCTGGTTGAGAGGCCTCTGAGCTGGAATTTGAAGGCATGCCAGATGTATCAGCTGAATTTGTCATTGTTGTGCTGATAGAAACCTCATTTGCTGAAGTAGTTCCAACTGGAGCTGAAGATGTATGAGTTGAAGATCTTCCTAGCTCAAATCTTGGATCAGGATCACCTGTATTTAGATTTTCTGCAGATCCTGAAACATGCTCACAAGATTTGTTAAAACAGTTGGTAACTAAATCAAGATCAAACAGCCAATCCGGACCAGAACCAGCCACACAGGGAGTGTGCTCATTGAAAGTCACATTGGCTGACTCCTCAACAATTCTAGTTCTGAGATTGTATACTCTATAAGCTTTAGCTTGAGAAGAGTATCCAATGAAATGTCCATCATCTGATTTCTCAGCAAACTTGGCAATTTGATCTTTGGTATTCAAGATGGTGCAGGGACATCCAAATGACCTGAGAAAACCAATGAAAGGTTTCCTCTTGTGCCAAAGTTCATAAGGAGTCTTACCATGTGTCTTAACTACTAAAACTCTGTTTTGCACATAGCAAGCAGTATTGACTGCCTCTGCCCAGAAGGTGATAGGCAGTTTAGAGTCAGACAACATAGTTCTTGCAGCTTCAATAAGTGTCCTGTTTCTCCTTTCAGCAACTCCATTTTGCTGAGGAGTCCTGGGAGCACTATATTGTCTTGTAATACCTTTTTCATCACAAAATGCATCAAGGATTTGGTTCTTGAATTCAGTTCCTTGATCACATCTTATGGTTTTGACCTTGTGATCACATTGATTCTCAACTTTTAAGATGAAATTCTTCAGAATCTCAGGGGTTTCATCCTTAGTTCTAAGGAAGAAGACCCAAGTGAATCTTGTAAAATCATCTGTGATCACCAGACAGTAAGAGGTCCTTCCTAAACTCATTACACTGGTGGGGCCAAAGAGATCCATATGTAACAAGTGTAGGGGAGTAGTGATGGAGTTCTTTTCCTTAGGCTTGTGAGATACTTTGTGTTGCTTCCCTTTCAGGCATGCCACACAATGATCATCACTAGTAAACTCTTTCTTTGGCATTCCAGTTACCAATCATGTTTAATTAATTTATTCATGTTCTTAAAGTTTACATGGCACATTCTTTTATGCCATAGGAAAGACTCATCACTATTTGCTTTAGATAGAAAGCATGAAACTTCTCCTGAGGGAGATGTTTCTTGCAAATCCATCTTGTACATGTTCCCTTTCCTGGGGGCTCTGAGCAGGATATGCTCATGAGGAATGACCACACCAGGTTTGAGAACAATGCACTCATGCTCAGTAAAGAGCATGTTATGACTCTGATCACAAAATTGGGATACACTCAGAAGATTGTACCCAAGCTCCTTGACAAAGTTTACCTTCTCAATGCTGAGCTTACCATTTGTGACCTTGCCCCTTCCAGAAATGTAACCACCTTCATCTCCTCCAAAAGCAACTGGTCCTCCATCAATCCTCTCAAAATTGTGGAGTAGAGACCTATTGCCAGTCATGTGCCTGGAACAGCCACTGTCAATTATCCAAACATTCCTGTTGGTCTTGAGCTGTTCCTGCACAGAGAAGATGATTAGTTACATTTGGAAACCCAAGCCTTACTTGTCTTGGGCTCATTAACAGTAAAAGAAGGTAATGCAACAGTAATAGATCCTATGGTTGTACTATAGGGATCTTCAGCTGTTGTTGATGGAGAAACCTCAGTCATTTGGTCTTTCTTAGACTTCCACACCACCTTTGGAGTCTTGGACTTGACCTTCAAAACCTTAGAAGCTTTTAGAACTTCATAAGTTTTGATGACTGATCCTTCGGAAGAGTCTACAGTCACTGCAGCAGACTTTAGTGCTTCGGAAGAATTCCTTTCTTCCGAGACCAACTTTGCTTCCGAAGGTAATTTTCCACTTACCTTCTTCTTTGATTTGGAGCTTCCGAAGGAAACAGACTTTCCTTCCGAAGCTTGAGATTTCTTGAGACTCTTTGAAGTCTTTGTTTTAGTCATGTGGACAGTACTTTTAGGATTGTATGGGCAATCCTTAGCAATGTGAGAAGTACTTTCACACATGACACATAACATTTCTTCTTCAAAGAAGTCTCCCTTTGAGAACAAGACTGACTTTGGTCACATCCCCTCTCCATCTTCATCTTGGTAGATGCTGAGACAGTTCCCTTGGGCTGTGAACTGTTCTTGGAGTTTGATGGTCCAGGCTGTGCAGCAGTGGTACACAGCAAATCAGTCTTCTTCTTGGCACTGAGATGATTTGAACAAGAACCATGACTCTTAGCTAAGGAGTCTTGGTTGATGTCTTCAGTCCTTACTACTTTGAAACCTGCAGAGATAAAAACTTGTTTCTGCTTAGCATCAAAAGTAGCCTTGATTTCTTGAGCCTTCTTTGCTTTTCTTTTGCTCTTTCTGATCAAGTTCTTTCTTTTGGACTTGGTCATCACAGTTGATTTCTTCTCCTCAGAAGGATAGTGGCCCTTGGGAGAATCCTCTTCTTCACTCTTCTCAGAGGAATTCTTCACTATCACTTCTTCATCATCCTCACTTACAGGATCTATGAGAGGAAGCTCATCTTCACAAGTTCCACACCTAGGAGATCTTACAGACAAGATTGTGTGTGGAGGAGCTATCTCATTTGATCCTAGTCCCTGTCTGTTTTGATAACAAACTTTGTTGTGCAGGGATGAGGATATCATGTTCTTGAAGGTCTCTTCTTCAAGAACACTCTTTTCTGCCTTGGCTTTGCTGATCACAAGCTCAGCCTGGCACTCAGTTAACTTAGTGATGAGATCTTGGATCTGAGTTCTGAAATCTGTATGTTCATGTTTTAGTACTGAAATGGTTTTCTCCAAGTCTTCTATCTTTAACTTGTAATCATTTTCAGACTTTCTAAAATCAGATTTTAATATGTTTAATGACTCAAGATCAGATCTCATCTCTAGGTTATAGGACCTGTATCTATTTACTTTAGCAATGCATTCAGGGGAGCAGAGATGTTCCAATACCTTGGCTTCATCATGGTCAGCCATCAGTGCTTGGTTTGGAGAAGCATCCTCCACCTGAAAACTCCAGTCAAAGCCTCCTTCTTCAACAGCAACAGCAGCATGTTGCTTTGTCTTCTCAGCTTGAGGAGCTTTGTCAGCAAAGTTTGGTCTGGGTTGTGTTTGGCCCCCATTTGTTTTAGGTGCCTTACACTCCCTGGCAAAGTGACCCATAAGGTTACAGTTGTAACACTTAACTTTGCTTTTATCCAGCCCAAACTTGCTGCTGGTAGCATTGCTTGGGAATCTTCTTCCTGTCCTCTTGTAGAACTTCTTGGCTCTGTGAGTGAGGAGAGCCATCTGCTGAACTATCTCCATGTATTCCAGGTCATCTGGATGGATACAGTCCAGGTCTTCAAGAGTGAAGAGATAATTCCCACAGCTTTCATCTGCAGACACAAAGGCTTGAGAAGAACTTGTCTCTTGGAATGGGCTTCCTTGAGTAAAGTTCTCCCTTGGTGTCTCCGGGAAGGTGATGAAAGGACCCTTTTGTGAGTTGTCAGGGTAGCATAAGAGATGATGCTGAGGTTCTATGCTGTCCCTTTCAACCACATGAAGGGCTGAACCCATTTGATTGTTGGAGTTGCCAGATGAACCTTGCATGTTCATCTCCATCTGGTATCCACTGAGAATCCCATACAACTCTGTAAGAGTAAGAGTCTTAAGGTTCTCAGTCCTCTTGATCACCACACAATAGTGTGTCCATTGCCTAGGAAGTGATGACATGAACTTCCTTACAATGTCCCTGTTCTCAAGAGGAACTCCTCCATCCACTAGGGTATCCACAATCTCAACATACCTGAAGTATTGTTGAGTCATGGTCTCACCTGCTTTGAAGGTGAAATTTTCAAACTGCTGCTTCAGAAGATCTTTCTTGTTCTCCTTGGCTTCAGAGGAGCCTTCATACATCAGCTTCAGTGCATCCCACAGCTGTTTGGCTGTCTTGCACTTCTTGAAGCCTCTGTATACAGAGTTTGGGAGAGCAGTCTGAAGAGCAGTCATGGCCTTCCTATCAATTTCTACTCTTTTTCTATCTTCATCTGAGTAGTTGGCCACATCTTTAGGAATCATACCAGCACCAGTAGCAGAGGGGGTGCTGGGTATGAAAGGTCCATTCTCAACAGATTCCCACATTCTTGAATCAAGAGACCTGATGAAGCCTTCCATCCTCATGCACCAGGTGTCAAAATCATCAAGAGTGATCAGTGGGGATTTGTTCATGGTTCCAGTCTCCATATCAGTCTTAGAGATGGCAGCCATTTGAAGAATTTAGCTTTTGTGTGTTGTGAGGGATCTTAAGATGGTTAGATCTTATATCAAGAGCCTGGAATGCTCTGATACCAATTGCAGGACCGTTTAAGGGCTTAACTACAATTACAACACAACAACACAATGAGGAGAATAACTAAGCTCTAATCAAACAGTGAACTGGGTAACCAAGTATGATACTAAGAACACAAGTAAGTAAAGAGACAGAACAAGAGAGTTGGGTTTCAAGGAGGTAGTATATTGCTTTCTCAAGTTCTCTTACAAGTGTTACAAAGCATTAAGAAAAGATACAAGAACTTGAAATACTTATACTACAACCTACAGCCGGCCATACTTTGAAGGCCAGCTGGATACAATTGACTAGACACTAACAAAATCAATTGTAGGATCAAAAGGCATATCTGCCTTTTGACCTTGTGACTATGACATGCCATAGCTCACATCCTTTTACAATACAAAAAGGATAAAGTACATAAAGTGGAAAGTTACAGACTCAAGACCTCAATGTACAGTTACCAAAAGCATGACCCTTTTCACCAACTCATGTAAGTTGGTGACTTTACAGAGATGCAGCGGAAAAGGTGCTTTATGGAACAGTACATCAGATAAAGCATGTGTACTAAAAGTCTTCGGAAGAAATCTGTCTTCATAGGATGAGGCTTCGGAAGACTTTGTCTCTGAAGCTTCGGAAGACTTCATGTTTGGCTTCGGAAGATATTGGTCTTGGCTTCGGAAGATTTTACACTTAGAGTATTTTCTAATGCTTTGTGTAAAACTTCCGAAGCATTCTTCACTTCAGTACTTAGTGCATGTTTGCTGAGACACTTAAGCTGTTTTGGGTTGCATCAGACTTCAGGAATCCTTACAATATATATATATATATATACAATGGATAATTTAGGTTAACCGATGTTCACTCATAATTATTTAAGACTTATAATTCTATACTAATCCATCGTCTTATTATTATTAATAATCAATAATCTAGTTATTATTGGAATAAATATGAATTGTATCACCCTTTTTATTCGATATAATGACAACTATCATTGATATTCAAATTATTCTAACATCATATTAACTACATTATTGGTAGAAATATATCTATATAATATGGATGAATCTTTGAAGGTGTACTTACACTTATTGTTTAAAATATATTTTTGGATCGCACTAAACGCGCTAAGAAGAATTTAATCATATCCATCCGTGAACCATCTAAGTAATGCATGAATAAACTAAGCATTTTAATTGCCTAAGTGAGGCAATCTTAAAAAGTATATATATATATGCTATGCATGTGAAAATAACATAACATCATGACATAAGAGTTTAATTCATAATATTTGATGCATTTTAGATTGCTATTACTACCAAACAGTTAGAGGTTTGATTACATGCATACCTATGCAAGTATCACACACTTAAAGAATCTGCATAAACGATATAAATATTATTAGAACATCTAATACAATAATTGGAACATTAAAGATTTCTAATATCATCAATAATAATTATCTATAAAGATTGGAAATCCTTATTATCAACCGATTATTGTTACAATCTTTGTACAAAGAATCATTACTCGAATAAAGGCACGTATTAACCTAATAAGCGCGAATTAGTACATAACAAATGATAATTTCACAAGAGCTAATGTACATCAATGATACTAATCGTTAACTTTAAGTTAACTAAAGAGCTCAACCGCACGCATGTAATGACATCGTGCTAATTCTAAACATGAATCTCATATGTTCTAATTAGGATTGCTTTGTTGGTGACTTTCACTTTTCTTTACTGAGCTCAGAATTCATATAAGGATATCAGGTGAGTTCTAGTGATCCCCTTTTTACTATTGTTTTGGGATGAAACATGCTCTACTTTTTATGAACTATGATTGTGCTTTACTTGATGATTGTATGTGGGATTTGTGGTTACCTGCTGATTCTTATATCATGATCATTAATTCTTTCGTGAACCGCTTGTTTTATATGGATAGATCTATTTGGAGAATCCCCCACACACAGTGGCTTTCGCTCCAGGAAGGTTACCCCACTGAGATCCTAAGGGGTTGTTTGTGGCATGTAACAGGTTTTGTTAAGAAACTATGGTGAACCATCCGGGCAGGTAGGGTTCACTGGTTTGGGGCTCAGTTCTTCCTTCGGGAATATCCGGTTAAACACAACTTTAGAAGAGGCCAACCGGGACTGAGTGCAGGGTTGATTATGATTTTTCTCCCACGATGTTGAAACTATGATTCATTCATTTTTATCAAATGAGGATTTGTTAAATTCTTTTGTTTTTAAACTTTAAGCACTTGAACTCACCAACTTTATGTTGACACAAAATCTTTTGAGCATGTCTTTCAGGTACAGCTAGGTAGATTAGCCGAGCTATAGAAGATATCCGAATCCGAAGAAGGAAGTGAGGGTAGGTGTTGAAGGAAAAAGGTCGAGCCTAGAAGCCTTAGTTACTGAAGCCTCAAGAAATATTGACAAAGAGATAGGTCATGATACCCATGGATTGTAGATTGAGGCACCTTGTAAACTGAAACTAAACCCATATCCTAATGTAAATATTGTGAGATGCATTGTATTAAACCATTTAGTTTCCGCTGCATTTTGGTTGTTGTTTACCAACCGTTACGTCCCGCCTCTCTAGGCCCAGGGTATGACAGATTGGTATCAGAGCCAAAGGTTGTAGAGAAGTAGGTCTGCTTTGAGATACCTAAACTACAACCATATGAACCCTATAGGACCACCATTGTAAGAAGACTTTTCCGAGTTTAGTTAAGCCAAGGTTATAGGAAAGTGGGTTTACTTCGAGATACCTAAGCTACAACCATAAATAGGACCAGCCTGGTAGGTTGTTTCCATGAATTAGTGATCTAAAGCTTACAACAGAATAGATTCCATTAAGGACACTCGTCTTTAATCCGTATACCTCATGGGATAGATACTGTTAAGAATTCCCTACCCTATAAGAAACCTTGTTGCATTAGGGTACTACCTTTGATAGGTGCACCCGAGTAAAACTAAGAATATTTGAAATCTTCCAGAGTTGACTACTAAGACCCCTGAGCACTGGGACTAGGTATATTATGAATCAAAGATGTGCAGGTATATTAAGACTTAAATTCTTGGGAGATACTTATCTGATTGCACAACTGACTTTTGACACTATATGAAACAACAGCTATTATTTTTAATACTTGATACGACATGTGTTGTTACATGAGACAACTGCTTTAGTGATACTTGTTTATATGCTTCATTCATATGATGATACTTGCTGGAATATAGTGATAGGATAGCAACCATGATGCCTTTTTGTTTGATCTGCTCCCTATTATAGCTTGTACCTGATTGCTCGTTACCTGGTTTGTTGAACTGTACTTTGAAAATGGTTGGGTTAGCAAGAATGTTAGCGTAACTAGAATCTAAATGTGCTTAATTGCAGATGATGACCAAATGAAAATTTTAACTCCAGGACCTAGTTACACAAAACTTGAAACTTATGATGGGAACAACTAGAATGATAGTGTAAGGTAAATTGACGATTACGGGTGCACACGTAATGGTGAATTTACAGGTACCCTTGAATTCTGGTGGGCCCTGTCATGTAAACTAATGTCAAGGTATAACACTCAAGGAACTAGTACATACCAGATTAAACACCAATATCCAATATATACTCAAAAATTATAAATTTAAAACTTTCATGCTGAGAGAAAACATTTAACTCTTGAAGAGCTACCAAGGACGATATTATAGTAATTATCCCTTTTCTTTCTCTCTCTTTCTTTGTTCTGCTCTCCTATTAGAAGTATAATGATACAACTATCCAACCCAGGAGATCATCAAATGTTGTTTCAAACCCACCCAGTTTGGTGCTGAAAGTATGGCACTTCACCTAAGTTGTCTGTGTACTTTAGCCGCGCTATTTTTCGCGATGTCTGAAAATTTCTTCCTACCTAGCATAGGACTCGACAAAACTTCCTCAACATAGTAAGGGACCCTCTAACATATTGGTTACAGCCGAGAATATACCGGAGTAGCAGATTTACGAGAAGCACCTATTGTGATCAATGGCATAGAGAACTTGTTACTTCTTTCTTCCCTAGTAGCACACACTTCATAGGACATTCTGGAGTCTAGAATACCTCTGATCTTTTTCTTAAAGTCCTTGATAAATATAACTTCTCTACACCTATTCATGGTAATAGAACCCCTTAACCCAAGCACTATTCTTAATATCAGCTTCGATAGTAATTAACCATCGTTTTTCATAGTGCTATGCTTGTGAAATCCTTCATCATCCTCAACCGTTAGTCACCTGGTGACAAACTTCGATCGTAACATAAGTTGAACTATTTTGACCATGCTTTTAACTGGCCGTGTTCTTGGCAACCTTTCGAGTGCCAGAATAAGTAGGAAATGAAACCTCATCCTATAGCCCCGATTTCCGCAAAGATAAATAGCCCGAGTGCCAAAGTTATTTGCCGAGAAAATCTGATCATCGAGCTTTCAAAGCAAAAATCTGAGTCTACAATGTTGGTGAATTCCATGTTTTCACACACTTTGTTCCGGACTTATTCTTTATGAAATTCTTGGACTAACGAATGGTGATGAATCCGTGAGTCATCTCTACCTCGAGAGTTCTACTATTTGGGTGATGAATTCGTGAAGCGAGAGCAAAGATCACAAAGTTAGATTACAATCCTGATGTTATATAAGGGGTTAATAGAGTGGTAGATAGTTCCCTCTCTACTAGCAAGCACGTTAACGAAGTTTTAGAACCCTATCAAGTCAAGATGCCGGTGATAACAAATAATTCATGCGGGAAGACTGTCAGTTGGAGCTGAGAGAAATGTGTTGCTCCAAAAGATGTATTAAGAAGCATAAAAGATCAGCTACAAGAAATCTCATGTGTTAAATCACTTGAGGTCCAACTATGACGTAGTAATGAACATGCAGAAGATAGTAGGCGAGAAAGACCAGCACAGCAATCACCAGTCGTAAGCATTAAATATTTTCCCCTCTAAATTTCTAAACCTTTTACAGAGCAATTCACCAATAGCATACCCTAGTAAACTCCGTACGTTGAAATCTGAGCCAGAAGGCTTACTATCATACTTCAGTGGAACAATTGATAGGCCTATAAGTAACTAGGTTTTAGATGAGGATTACTTGTTGCACGAATGGACCCCCTACAGGGTACGGTTACTTTGGAGAAAGGGGAGCGAGAAGGAGGTCATCTAGAAGGTTGACCTTGATTGGGAAGCACTATAAGGGAATTAGTGGAAGCATATACAACGATTCTGTAGATAAGATAACAGCTGGAGTTGCCCTAAAGGAAGGTGAATCGGAGAGAAGCAGTAATGTATGGTGGTATGAAATTCGAAACATGTTAAGAAGCTCGTGGAAGGAAGGGAGATCTGGCAACTGTTAGATAAACGGTTCATAAGACATAGTGTGTCACCTTGAAGAACCCTAATACACTTTGTGGGAAGTGGAATGGAATGCTCTTAATATGGACAAACTATCAAGAGTTGAATAAAGTTACCTAGAAGAAGTGATAACCCCTTTTCCAGAATTGTTAACCTGCTTAATCAGTTGTAAGATACTGACTACACTTCTAATGCTATCAGCCGGGTATATAAGTGATAAAGACGTTACCAAGAATTGCATTTAAAATACATTAGAGTCAATATGAAAATCACATTTAAGCTTGTTTGGGCTGGCTCACACACCCACGGTATTCATGAGCCTGATGAATGGGATTCAGTAAGTCATACTTAGGCATGCTTGTTATCTCGACATTGCTAGTAAGCATGAAATTCGAGACAATTCGCTAAAATTTGGGGCTATCTAAGTCCGAGAAGTAGTAAAAACTCATTGAGTTATGTCAACGTTTAGGGTTAAGCGAAAATTTTAGGAGGATCAATAAAAGCTTCACTCGTGCAGCTATACAACTGGCGTCGTAATCCCAGGAATATGCCAAATCCGTTTGGACACGGATCAGAAGGCTTCAGATGTGTGTTGGTGCAATGATACAAGACAAGCTTCTAGCCGCCCGACAATTTAAGAAACACGTGAAGAGTTACATTATACAGAAAACTGGAACTATGGGGCGCGACTTTTACAAAATAAAATATGCATTCGGATACATTAGCTGTACTAGTCTCCCGACTACCCATTAGAATACTAGTTCAAACATCATAGGGTGATCATCAATCGGTAATATCAGCCGCATTGACAAGTGCGGATAGGAGGCCGTCACCCGCATTTGTCCTAAGACACTCGCATTTCTAAATGCGAAAGAACAAGTCTTGGCCGCGTTTGTCTCTACTTACCCGCATTGATGAATGCGGATAGCTTGCAATTAGGCTTTTTCTTCTACTGACTTCACCCGTGTCATCGTGAACTTGCGAATTCTTCCAACGTTAGTTCACAAGAGCTTATGACACATCCTGATTGGGAAAACCCTCGACATACGTAAGTTAAGATAGATGGAACTACTCGAAGACTAGGATTATCGCATGCAGTATCGTTCCGGAGTAGGAAGGCTGGAAAAGTAGTGACCCTTTTTGTGTGACCAAACCTCTTCGTTCTTATTAGTCGTGAAAACTTCTTAGTTTTAGCTTTGTGGGAATAACCATGCGGTTCCTAAATGTTAATCAATACTCCTTAGGGAACCAAAACCCTCCTTGATCTGAAGACTTTAATCTATGACATCTTACGACCTATTACCTTATGATTCTAAGGAGTTATTAGTGACGTATAGCCGACTTGACTATTAAGTCTAATTGAAGGATTCACATCAACATCTGGTACTTCACAACCTTTCGTAAGACTACCCGTGAGGACGTTGATATTGCCAGGATTTGTAGTATTTGTTTCCTTGCTAGATCTACCTAGTAGGATTGTGCATTGAACCTCAGAGGAGAATCTCTTCTTGTTAATTTTGTTCAAATGTTAAATGACCTGATTGTGAAGCCAAAAATCTATTCATGAAACGACTCACTGATCTTGTCAAACCTGTTCTAACGTTGGGATAATTACTTGAATCTAAACCAAACCCGGTTGTTTGATGCATAATCGACAACTTTCGTCCTGGAATGCTCAGCTAAATAACTTTAAAATCCTCAAGACTCATACTACGAGTGCAACACACTCGGAAACAATATTAACGATACTAAAATTTCGAGGACGAAATTTCTTTAAGGAGGGGAGAATGTAACACCTCTGAAATCTAGCCCAATTAGAAAACTTAATGTATTATAGGACCCAATAAAGGTCCGGATTGAATTGGGCTTACCAAAGAAAACTTGGAAAAGAAACTAGCCTTTTTAGGCCCAATAGGCCCAATAAGGGCCCGAACTTATAAACAAGGCCCATTTAAGGCCCAATACCCATTTACCATCTAATTAAATAAGTGATCATAAGATAATAAATTAAATTGTGATTCGAAGCAACTACGATAAGAATCCAAACCAAAAACAGATTCAAAACCTATACCGTGTAAAGTCCGGTTATCTAACGCGTACTAACGTCTAATCTACATCAAAACATACTTATAATGGTTTATACCCTCTTAAAATCATTGTTAATCATGATACATACTGTAAACAGTACTTGCTAAAAGATTCTAACCAAACGTGTATAATCAGTTATAATACGTCGGAAAAACGCGAATACCGGATACACCGACATTTAACGGACATCTGATACGACAACCGAGCCCTATAACGTCATAAATATTTATCTAATTATTATATATTTATTATCATATTCTAAATTAGAGAGTGAGACGGTTATCCAGGAGCAATGTGGTTCGAGTCGCGACTGAAGCGTGGACCGGCCTGAGAATAGGTCAAACCCGAGAGTTTGACCATAAAAATACCGAATTGTTTTATTTCAAGCTAAAGTAATTAGAGAAATCTATTATAGGTTTTCTAACGAGGTTTTATCCAAAAGACCGTTCAATACGCGATAACGAAGTTTCGGGACGTATACGCGATTTTTAAATAAAGCCCACTCAAAAACCATAGGTATATAAGCCATCTAATCCCTCATTTCTCATTTGAAACCCTAAAAAACACACTAAAATGCTCTCAAGGGCTGCTGCAGCCAACCTCGCCAGAGCAGGAGGCTCCACGGCGGCGGCGCGGCGGCGGCACGGCGGTTTCCGGCCAGGTCTTGGCCTACCCCCCTAATCTCGACCTCCTGATCACGATGGTGGTGGCGGTTTCTTCTAATTCGCAACGGTGTGGAAGATATGGAAGAAAGAAGGCAGCGGCGGCTAGGGTTCCGGCGAGTTTTCAGGCCGCCGGCGCCGGCGAGTGGCGGCGAGTGCCACCCATGCTCTTCTTCGTCTCGACGAGATCTTTCCAACGGTGGTAACGGCGTTGTCTAACTCTTAACGGTTTGAAAGTTATGGGCATTTGAAGATGACAACAGCAAGGTTTTGGCGGTGAAGGTGGCTGTCGCGACTGTGGCTGATGTTGTGGGCAGCGGTGGTCGACCGGTGGCTCCCGAAGGTGGCGGTTGTGGTGATGGCAGCTGTGATAGTTGGCTGTGATTTATGGTTGTCGGGTTTAGGTGGTGATTAAGGCAAGAATCTTGAGGTTTGATTCATTGTTTTGTTGGCTAGAAGATTGTAGATGGTCGATCTATCATGCATGCTTGATTTTTATGATGAAATAGTCGGAGATATGGAGGGGTGGCACCGTTCCAGCAGGTTTTCCGGTGACCCGGTGGCTACCGGCCATGGTAGTGGCGGCCTAGGGCTAAGGATGTTGATGGTGCATGATGGTAAGGACTAGTGGTGGTAAGAATCATAGTCGAGGTGTTTGGTAACGTATGTTGCGGTTAAAGTTGTGTTTGGTTATGAGATAACAAAATAATAGTGATGTATGTAATCTTGGTGTGGTTTTGGTTAGGTTTAACTTTGGTCAAAGCTGGTCAAACTGGTCAATGGACAGTCAACGCGATGCGGATCGGAACAAGCGAGTTTTAGGATGCGATATGGAAACGTTAGGTATAACCGTGCGTTAAATATTCTTACACGTAAATATAATGATTATATACTAACTTGTGTGTGCGTTGAGCTACAAATAAGTATAAAATGTTAACTAGCTTATAAATCATCATGAATGGATGTAAAAATTTAAATAACGTGAGCATCGCATAATGAAAAACAACATTGGAAAAGTATTCATATGAACAAAGATATTAGAAATATATATATGAAGTTATCTAATCCCGTGACATATAAAATCCTTACAAGACGTATAGATGATTAATATATATATAAAATGCAATTGTACATACCTATGTTTATATATATATATATATATATATATATATATATATATATATATATATATATATATATATATATATACAATGGATAATTTAGGTTAACCGATGTTCACTCATAATTATTTAAGACTTATAATTCTATACTAATCCATCGTCTTATTATTATTAATAATCAATAATCTAGTTATTATTGGAATAAATATGAATTGTATCACCCTTTTTATTCGATATAATGACAACTATCATTGATATTCAAATTATTCTAACATCATATTAACTACATTATTGGTAGAAATATATCTATATAATTATGAAATTTGGATGAATCTTTGAAGGTGTACTTACACTTATTGTTTAAAATATATTTTTGGATCGCACTAAACGCGTTAAGAAGAATTTAATCATATCCATCCGTGAACCATCTAAGTAATGCATGAATAAACTAAGCATTTTAATGGCCTAAGTGAGGCAATCTTAAAAAGTATATATATATATGCTATGCATGTGAAAATAACATAACATCATGACATAAGAGTTTAATTCATAATATTTGATGCATTTTAGATTGCTATTACTACCAAACAGTTAGAGGTTTGATTACATGCATACCTATGCAAGTATCACACACTTAAAGAATCTGCATAAACGATATAAATATTATTAGAACATCTAATACAATAATTGGAACATTAAAGATTTCTAATATCATCAATAATAATTATCTATAAAGATTGGAAATCCTTATTATCAACCGATTATTGTTACAATCTTTGTACAAAGAATCATTACTCGAATAAAGGCACGTATTAACCTAATAAGCGCGAATTAGTACATAACAAATGATAATTTCACAAGAGCTAATGTACATCAATGATACTAATCGTTAACTCTAAGTTAACTGAGAGCTCAACCGCACGCATGTAATGACATCGTGCTAATTCTAAACATGAATCTCATATGTTCTAATTAGGATTGCTTTGTTGGTGACTTTCACTTTTCTTTACTGAGCTCAGAATTCATATAAGGATATCAGGTGAGTTCTAGTGATCCCCTTTTTACTATTGTTTTGGGATGAAACATGCTCTACTTTTTATGAACTATGATTGTGATTTACTTGATGATTGTATGTGGGATTTGTGGTTACCTGCTGATTCTTATATCATGATCATTAATTCTTTCGTGAACCGCTTGTTTTATATGGATAGATCTATTTGGGTAATCCCCCACACATAGTGGCTTCCGTTCCAGGAAGGTTACCCCACTGAGATCCTAAGGGGTCGTTTGTGGCATGTAACAGGTTTTGTTAAGAAACTATGGTGAACCATCCGGGCAGGTAGGGTTCACTGGTTGGGGCTCAGTTCTTCCTTCGGGAATATCCGGTTAAACACAACTTTAGAAGAGGCCAACCGGGACTGAGTGCAGGGTTGATTATGATTTTTCTTCCATGATGTTGAAACTATGATTCATTCATTTTTATCAAATGAGGATTTGTTAAATTCTTTTTGTTTTTAAACTTTAAGCACTTGAACTCACCAACTTTATGTTGACACAAAATCTTTTGAGCATGTCTTTCAGGTACAGCTAGGTAGATTAGCCGAGCTATAGAAGATATCCGAATCCGAAGAAGGAAGTGAGGGTAGGTGTTGAAGGAAAAAGGTCGAGCCTAGAAGCCTTAGTTACTGAAGCGTCATGAAATATTGACAAAGAGATATGTCATGATACCCATGGAGTGTAGATTGAGGCACATTGTAAACTGAAACTAAACCCATATCCTAATGTAAATATTGTGAGATGCATTGTATTAAACCATTTAGTTTCCGCTACAATTTGGTTGTTGTTTACCAACCGTTACGTCCCGCCTCTCTGGGCCCGGGGTGTGACATGTGGGCTAGAACATCAAAGAAAAAGCCTAGGTCATCATCAGTCTTTGCTGAATCCTCTGACCTCCTAATTAAATCAGGATGAACATGTGCTGAGTGTAGATCAGTATTCACATGTGCCCCTATTTCTTGGAACTGGGGACTTCCTGCCTCAGGATTATGTCCTTCGTTGGCAGTTGCCTCTAGTGAGGTCTTAGAGATGATACCACCTTCATCTTGTTCATGTGCTGAAACAGGAGAAGAGGCAGCCTCACCAGATGTTCGAATCTCCTCCTCTACACAGGGAGATTGAACTTTGTAATCCCTGTGCTGTGGGTTATCAGCCACATTATAATCCTCTCCCTCAACTGTTGAGGTTTTCCCAGTGGTAATAGGTTTCTGGGGAGGGGTAGAGGAATGTAGTTGAGCAAGCACTTGTGCAAAAATCACAGTTGGGCTTGTAGGGGTGGTTTCAGTGGGAGATAAGTGTGAAGAAGATTGCACCTGGGGTGAATGGTGCTCTTCAATGGCAATCTTCTCAAGTGAGAGAGATTCCAGTAATGTGGTTTCCCCATTTTTGGTTGCATCAGGATCCTGTTGAGAGGATACCTGAGCAGTTTCAGCTGGTAGAGTCTTGGAAACTACAAGGGGATTACTACCAGTAGTTTCATCCTGCCTTTGTGTTGCAGGGGCATCATCAGGGGACTTAACTCTTTGAGTAGCCTTTTTGGTTTGTTTGGATCGTGTTGTGGAGGGGACTTTGGATCTGGAGGATGAGGGTGTGGGTTCCCTCTGCATGGGTTTTAGCAGTTTGGCAGCCTCTTTGAGTTGTGGGTTAGAGTTGTGCCTGGAGTATACCTCAGGCAAAACTACCATAGCAGGGACTCCAAGGCCAACAAGGCCGTCATATTTTAATTGATTGATGATTATGGCCATAAGAAACCTTGGATACAATATCCATCTGTTAGCCATAGGTTTCATTGCCAGATCTTTTAATTCCAAAAATATAATTTCAGAAAAATTTAAGCTTTGGCGTTCACGGATAGAATACAATACCTGCTGCCACCTGGATGACATCTGATCCCATGAAGAGGTTTTGGGGGCAATGCAGACATTGATCATATGAAATATTAGGCGTTCAGCATCATGGAAGTGCTTCTTCAGAATTGTGGTAGCACTTAGGTCGCCCTCATACCCATGGTTGATGAATAATAGATCAGTGGTGGCTTTCGGGGATTTGGTGACAAAGGTGGCATCATTCAGATCTAGGGTTTGGCGAATGATAGCAGGAGTGATGACCACCTTCTTCTGGTTTACAAACGACTGGAGAGTGATCGCGACATCATTCTCACCAGTATGGACAGTGACATTTGTCCAGAATTGGCGAAGGGTATCGGGATAGATGGTTGGATTCAGAAGAAAAGCAGTTTGATACGGGGAATCAACCATCAGATCAATGGCAACATCAAACTTAGTCCAAAAAGCCGATTTTGTGAGGTAGGCAACACAGTTGTGTCGTGGTTTGATTTGCATGGTCGCCATTAATGAAAGATGAAAGTTCGGAAAACGACTTATGAAAGGTTTGAAATTAGGGTAAGGTATTTACAGGTTATGAAGCGGCTAAAAGAAAACAACTGAAAGTTTTGGTGTTAGTCATCAGTTGTTAGAAAACGACTGAAGACATGGTTTTAACTTTCAGATGTTGTAAACAACTGAAGACTTGGTGTTAGTCATCAGTAGTTTGAAACTACTGAAGACTTGGTTTTGGCTTCAGTTGTTTTGAAATGAAATAGCAGTTGTTGGAAACAATTGAAGAGTAAAATTTCTCATCAGTTGTTGTCGTCAATTCACAGATCTCAGTTGTTTCATTGACCTTAACACTTACTCAGCAGACTATCTGATTTTCAGATGTTTCATTGGTCATTAGTACTTATCTGTTAGAACAGACATCAGTAGTTGTAACTACATCAGTACTTTTCAACAAATAAAGTACTTCAGTACTTTTAAGTAATTTAGTCTTCAGTAGTTATGAAAACTGCTGAAGATAAAATAACTTATCAGTACTTATTTATGACAGCTGTATACTAATGCTCATCAGTACTTGTGAACTGAGATCATCAGTAGTTGTCAAATCATTCTAGCTGCAGCATACCAAGTCTTAGCACTAGATTTTGGAAAGTTGCACTGTCCAAAGGCTTAGTAAATATATCTGCAAGCTCATCAGCACTAGGAACAAACTTTGGATCAATCAGACCTTTTTCATAACAATCCCTGATAAAATGATGTCTGATCTCAATATGTTTGGTCCTAGAATGCTGGACAGGATTCTTAACAATACAAAGAGCTGAGCACTGTCCATCAGTAAGGAGTCTTAGTCTCTGTAATGTCATAATCCAGTAATTGATTCTGAAGCCAGAGTACCTGAGATGTACAACTTGCAGCAGCAATATACTCTGCTTCGGCAGTGGATGTAGCAACTGAAGTTTGTTTCTTACTCTGCCAAGAAACTAAACAATTGCCTAAAAATTGGCATCCACCAGAGGTTGATTTTCTGGTTAATTAACACCTTGCATAGTCACTATCAGAGAAAGCAACTAATTTGCAAGAGTGCCCAGTGGAATACCAAAGTCCTAGTGATTGAGTTCCTTGCAAGTATCTAAAGATCCTTTTGACTGCAATCATATGGGATACTTTAGGTGCAGCCTGAAATCTAGCACAGACACAAGTTGCAAACATAATGTCTAGTCTAGAAGCTGTAAGGTACATCAAGGAACCAATCATACATCTGTAAAGAGTTTCATCAACTGCTTTACCTTTCTGATCAGCATCTAGTTGTGTGGTGTTGCACATGGGAGTAGAACAGGGCTTACAATTTTGTAAATCAAACTTTTTCAACAAATCCTTTGTATATTTTGACTGAAGAATGAAAGTTCCATCAGCCATTGGTTTGATTTGCAAACCCAGAAAGAACTGTAATTCTCCCATGGCACTCATTTCAAACTTTTGTTGCATGAACTTAGTAAAGGCATCACACAACTGTGGATCAGAAGATGCAAAAATAATATCATCTACGTAAATTTGAACAAGGAGCTTATGCATGCCTACTTTCTTAATGAACAAAGTTTTATCTATGGAGCCTCTAGTGAAATTGTTTTGAAGGAGAAAGTTAGACAGTGTATCATACCAGGCTCTGGGAGCTTGTTTTAACCCATAAAGAGCCTTATCAAGCTTATACACCCAATTTGGATGTTTATGATCTTCAAAACCTGGTGGTTGACACACATAAACTTCTTCCTATTTATTTTACCATATAAGAATGCACTTTTGACATCCATTTGAAAAATTTTAAGATTATGGAAAGCAGGATAAGCTAAGAACAATCTGATTGCCTCCAGTCTGGCTACGGGGGCAAAGGTTTCATCATAATCAATACCTTCTTCTTGTGAAAACCATGTACAACCAGTCTGGCCTTGTTCTTAACAATTTGACCTTTTTCATCAGTTTTATTCCTAAACACCCATTTAGTTCCTATTGCACACTTACCTTGGGGTAGAGGAACCAGTTCCCACACTTGCTGCTTTTGAAACTGAAGAAGCTCAAGTTGCATGGCTTCAACCCATCCATTGTCTCTTAATGCAATATGATAGTTCTTTGGCTCTTGCTGACTGATGAAGAGAGCATAAAAGCAGAAATTGGACAATTGACGTCTAGTTGAAACACCAGCATTGATGTCACCAATGATCTGAGACATGGGGTGATTCTTCAGTTCTTGGTACTCAATAAGATCTGTGCAAGTGTTTGTAGGAGATTCAACAGCAACATATATTGATTCAGACTCTTGAAACCTAGAATGAGATGGCAGTTCAAATGAAGTAGAGGATTCAGAGATCTCATCAGCATTTGTTGTGGATGGAACTGCTGAAGCTACAGGAACATCAAGTTTAGTAGACTCAGGTAGGTGATCACTAAAACTTTAATTTATACCACCAGATGGATGACTAGTTACAGGAGATGATGGATCCTCAGAATCTGCAACAGCTGGAGACTGATAAGGAACATATTGCAGTATGTCCAAATCAAATAACTCCATAGGGTTTTGTGGGATTTTGTCCTTTGGAGATTCATCAAACTTTACATCCAAGGTTTCTTCAACTATCTTTGTTCTGCAATTAAAAACTCTGTATGCCTTGCAAGTAGATGAATACCCAACAAAGTACCCTGCATCCACCTGTGATTCAAAATTCTGAAGTGGATTCTTTGTGTTAATAATGTAACAGGGACACCCAAATGCTCTAAAAAGGAAATCAGAGGGGCCAAATGATGTAACAACTCATAAGGAGAATTCATCAACCTCTGATTTACTAACACTCTATTTTGCATATAGCAAGCTATGTTAACATCTTCAGCCCAGAAGGTTAGTGGCAAACCAGAATCAGCCAACATTGTCCTTGCAGCTTCAATAAGGGCCCTGTTCTTTCTCTCCACCACTCTATTTTGTTCAGGAGTTCTTTGAATGCTATACTGCCTCTTGATTCACTTAGATAAATAGAATTCATCAAGTGTGTGATTTCTAAATTCTGTGCCATTATCACTCCTCACACACTTGACTGGAAGGGAGTACTGCTTTTCCACATACAACACAAAGTAGATGATGCTTTGAACAGCCTCATCTTTTGAATGTAAGAAGAAGGTCCATACAAATCTGGAATAATCATCCACAATTACCAGACAGTATTTTTTCTTTGCCATGCTTGTCACACCCCAACCTTGACGGCGGAAACGTCGAGATGTGAGGGTTACGATTGTTCACAGCCACATAACGCTATTTATTAATTCCAAATATATTATTCATAAGTCTCATTAATAACATTACAAGCAAAGTTTCAACAAAGAATACATCATGTACAAATGCTACAAATAACATGAATCATCCATTTTATCTCTAGGTCCAATCCTAGATATGATAAGCTTCAAAGAGTAGAACACAAACTTGAGGTATACCTGAAACATGTTAAAAATAAAAGGTCAACATAAAAATGTTGCTGAGCATTCCATAGTTTTCAATACATAAGTATATAAAAGATGTCAATTCAAGTCGTAAGTTAGTGAATAAAGTGATTAGGGATGTTATGAACAATGCAACAATCAAACCTCGACAAAGTTTTACAAGTCTCAAACGTTACAAGATTATACGACCAGCTAAGTGTACTTGGATCAACCAAAGCATGCTTGTCTTGCCCATAGATCTATGACTTTGCTGGGCTAGCAATAGTTAATGATTGTACATATAACGCCATAACATGGTAACCACAAAAGTTCAACTAACCACAACTTTACAAGATGAATTGCCATAGGTTTACAAGTCTCAAATAAGTTCACAAGTGCAATAGTATAAGTTAACATGTTTCACCCCAAAGTGTGAAAATAAGCAAAAAGGGGTATGGAAATACTCACATGGAAAACTCACTTGGCAATTTAATAAGATTGATAATAAACATGGTTCCAAGATGAAACGTCACAAGGCACCTAATATATATATATATATTATAAAATTTAGGTTAATAATAAGGTTGTAACGATTAAACGCGAACTAGGGTTTCAATTGGAATTTGGGGGTAATAATGAATCGTTTACGTTTTGGTTTTATAAAGATCAATTAAGTCTATAAAAAAATGTCTCAATAATTTAAATTATTGATTAAGTATAATATGCGAAAAGAAATAATTAATTTAGTAATTAATTATTTAAAACTTGATAAAGAGAATTATTTAAATATGTATTTAAATGACTTAAAATCATTTAGAACTATTTTATAAAGTTTTGAGCTTTTAACATGATTTAACATAAAGGTTTTATTATACAAAACCTAAGAAGATAAGAGTAGAGCAAATTTTTATAAATTTCAAGAATTTAAATAAAAGTTAAAGGAATAAATTTATTAACTATCTATGATTTAACATGGTTAAATGAATAGATAAATCATTATTTAAATAACTATTTTGAATAATTAATCATCTAACATATAAATTTATAATGTTTGAAATAACCTAAATTGAACCATAATAGCTTTATAGTATTTAAATTACATAAAAGAATTAATAATGTTTTTTTTATATCACATTTATTATTGTTTAAAACAAATAAATAAATTTAAGAATTATAATTTTTGAAATCTTTTGAAAATCAATTTAATAATTTCTGAAATATTTTTATAAATAAAATAATTTTATTTTAACTAAACAATATATTAATTTTGTATGCAAGTTGAAATAATAAAAAGAATCAATAGTTAAAAAGATTTGAGGGACCCCGGGTTCGAACCCGGGTCCCTTGTGTGGGAGGTGGGCGTGGTTACCAGTCGGGCTAAAGCCCATATTTGTATAAAACTCTCTTTAAAATCTTTTAAACATTAATTGATTTAATCCCCAATTCAACAAGAACCCTAGAATCAATTTGGCTCAAATTGATCATGAATCCGAAGTTGTTAATGAAATTAAAGTTAGGGCTTTGATTCACCAAGTAAAACCGAGTACAATGATGCGTTTAACTTACTTGATTATTTATTTTTACATAATAATTAAAATTCATAATTACTTATAAAATTGTATAAGTTTGTTTGGATTCATTTTATAATTTAATAGATTTTAATAACACTTTCCATTTATTATTTATTATAAAATGATTAATAAGTCTTTATGAAAAGAATGATTTATAAATTAATGAATTGATTGCATATTTAATATATTTGATCCATTAAAGTTATTACATAGTTTAATAATAAATAAAAATAACTCAAAATAAGTTCGGGTTCGGGTTAATAACTTGAAAAATGACGGATGTTACAGTCTCCCCTACTTTAAGAAATTTCGTCCCGAAATTTAATCACAAGAAGACTAATTTCAAGGATGTGAGGAGACTTGGATTTCATGACACATTCGCAAGTGACACTTGGAACGTTTAAATTAAACGAGTTCGGTTATGATGTTTTACTATGCTTAAGTTTGTTAAATTTCATAATTTATGATTTCATGTGTTTCATGACAAACGGTACAAGATTATTAATTTAGAAACTTTAGTTGATAAACGTTTGTATTTTAAACGGTTCAAGACAGTTAGAAAGGTTTTGTCATGGGTAAAGCACTAAGTATTAGGGTGACACGAGACTCGGAGATAAGTTCAGGATGCTTTTGGATGGAATACGAAATTCATAAGAGCTTTTCAACAACTAACGTTAACAAGGTTCTTAGATGATCAATTCTTGTTTACTATATCGTTGAGGGTTTCAAAGTTTCATTAGTTTAACGTTGATACGAGAATCGTGTTCGTTATGACTAAGGATTCAATTTAAAATGAAAGCATCATTGTAATAGGCTTTCGGGACAAGTGTAGTTATTAGGGAAAGATGTTTAGAAAGATTTTCAATGGTCATTAAGAGAAATGGTATAAAGAGTTAAACAAAGACATCGTTCATGATCGGATTGGAATTTAAATAATTCAGAATATCGATGATGAAGACAATCACAAATAGCTTTCCAAGTACGGCTTGCACACGCGGTTCATCAAACTCATGAACACAACCGTACATTGCTATAACCAGAAAGGCATGGCATAAATTTATAATAAATTTTATCTTGTACAAAGATTGTTTTAGAAGTGTTATCATCATGCAATTAGGTTTTGATGATAACTCAGAATGAAGATCGATAAAAAGGTTCCATAAACTAGATCAAACGTCAAATTGAAATATAAAAGCATGAGAGAAGAAATCGATTTAAAATTTAACTGTTCCATGCTTGGAACTAGGGTTACCCCAAAGTAACAACGACCCCTTTTGAGTTCAAGATTCATGCTTTAGCTTGACTGGCTAGAACAACATCGTCGGTAAATCAGATAACGTGTTCACCCTTCAAGTTATTACATGTTTCTTGTCAATTGAAGTCTTAAAACCTTGGTAAGTTTGAGATCAAAGAATGGGAATAGTCACCAAGGTGTGGTTTTCACTCCTAACTTGATGGTGTATTCCCAAGGTATAACCACTAACTTACCAATCAAAAAGTTCGATCCCAACTCCTTGTTGAGGATCTACAAAAATAAGACGAGGTAACTCATCATTAAGGTAAGGGAAATCACTCCTATCTTAACGGTGAAGTTTTACAAAAACAAAATAAAACAAAATATAACAAGATGAACTTCTTCATCAAAATCCAGAACTCACTCCTACTTTGATGAAGTCGTCTCATTTGAACAAATACAATTCATAAAAATGATATTATCATCAAGGTATGGAATTCACGCCTATCTTAATGATTGAATTTCATAATAGCAAGAAAACAATCGAAGATTGACATTTGTCACCAAAGTACGGGATTCAATCCTATTTTGGTGAGATCATGTCATTTGTGAAATGTCATTCCAAAGAAAATAATTGAAGTCAATCCTCGGGATAAGGAAATCACCCCGATCCAGAGGATGAAATTTTATAAATCACAATTGGAAACCATTTATCGAAACGAATAGAGAATCATCAAAGTAAGGGAATCACCCCTATTTTGATGAGTTTAGAATCATTTAGGAGATACGAGTGTTCTTAGTCATAGGTTGGCTTGCAAACACTTGCATCTCTCACGGTGCAGACGGTACGGAGTTTGACTTAATGACGAAAGGAAAATAATATCAATTAGAAATTCGGAAAATTTCAAGTTACATCAATGTAACAAAAGGAAAAAATCATGCTTACAAGCTTAAGATCAAAGTTCAAGATAACAGAAGTTGTTGTGGTGTTCAAATCTTGGATGGTTTCAATCGGGAAGACGAAATCAAGGGCAGGAAATTATTCAACACCACAATGAGATGTGAATTCGATTCACAATTGAAAGGAATACACGGACTTCTCAAGATATGAGGTCAACCATAGCCTTATTGAAGACACGCGTACTTATAAGTGATCATTCATCTCAAGGGTTTCGAGTCATGTAAATGGATTCAATGATCGAGTCAAATCACCATTTACACTTTGCCTAGACAAAGTATCCTGAGATGTAAGAATTCCACCTATAGCATTGCATGTTCTTAGTTATGGGACACATCCTTAAGAAGACTTGAGAACCATAAGTAACGGTTTAAAGTTTTTGATGACCATTCGGTTTAGATTCCCAATATCTTTGGGTGTATTAAGATCCATGTTCATGTTGGTCAAGATATAGAAATAGTTACATGAAACGCTCAACGTGTAACAGTGTTTAAACGTAAGAGTTGAAATGTAGGATAGGTTCAATATTAACAGTAACATTTATGATAAGAATGAAGTGATACTAGTTTAAGGAATCAAAGATTTTTAAGATACAAAGAGGATGGTTCCATTTGGTAACGCATTACCATTTGGAATCGTTGACACGTCAAGGTAAATTGACCCATTTGCCATAGAGACTTGTGTTTGTTGACCATAGTTTATCACTCATCCCAGAAATCCCCAGGTAAGCATAACTGGTCTCACAATGAGATTTATACGATATGCTTGCCTTAGCCCGAAGGCCTTTTGCCAGGAAATCCAGAATACAGGTGTCTATGTGTCACACAAATTTCTTTGGTTTATGAAATCAAAACCTTGATGAGATTTTCATAGATTAGACATAGAGTCTAAGGAATTGAACCCACGACGATAAGTGTAGATTCCACATGTCGTTGAGAATAAGTTTAGGAAGTTCATTTGTCGGGGAGGGTCAAAGAGTCAAAGTTAAGTTTAGGGAGACAAGTAACTAAGTTTAAACATACATAAGGCAATCCTATGCTAAGGCATCAAGTTGCACAAAAGGCATAGCATTATGTAGCATGCAAACAACATGTAAGCACAAAGGTATAATGATCTTTCTATGAGGTTCATGCAACTATAGTCTAGGTCACCATTTCTAATAACATAAATCCCTATAGTTATGGGCTCTGATACCAATCTGTCACATCCCAACCTTGACGGCGGAAACGTCGAGATGTGAGGGTTATGATTGTTCACAGCCACATAACGCTATTTATTAATTCCAAATATATTATTCATAAGTCTCATTAATAACATTACAAGCAAAGTTTCAACAAAGAATACATCATGTACACATGCTACAAATAACATGAATCATCCATTTTATCTCTAGGTCCAATCCTAGATGTGATAAGCTTCAAAGAATAGAACACAAACTTGAGGTATACCTGAAACATGTTAAAAATAAAAGGTCAACATAAAAATGTTGGTGAGCATTCCATAGTTTTCAATACATAAGTATATAAAAGATGGCAATTCAAGTCGTAAGTTAGTGAATAAAGTGATTAGGGATGTTATGAACAATGCAACAATCAAACCTCGACAAAGTTTTACAAGTCTCAAACGTTTACAAGATTATACGATCAGCTAAGTGTAATTGGATCAACCAAAGCAGGCTTGTCTTGCCCATAATCTATGACTTCGCTGGGCTAGCAATAGTTAATGATTATACATATAACGCCATAACATGGTAACCACAAAAGTTCAACTAACCACAACTTTACAAGATGAATTGCCATAGGTTTACAAGTCTCAAATAAGTTCACAAGTGCAATAGTATAAGTTAACATGTTTCACCCCAAAGTGTGAAAATAAGCAAAAAGGGGTATGGAAATACTCACATGGAAAACTCACTTGGCAATTTAATAAGATTGATAATAAACATGGTTCCAAGATGAAACGTCACAAGGCACCTAAATATATATATTATAAAATTTAGGTTAATAATAAGGTTGTAACGATTAAACGCGAACTAGGGTTTCAATTGGAATTTGGGGGTAATAATGAATCGTTTATGTTTTGGTTTTATAAAGATCAATTAAGTCTATAAAAAATGTCTCAATAATTTAAATTATTGATTAAGTATAATATGTGAAAAGAAATAATTAATTTAGTAATTAATTATATAAAACTTGATAAAGAGAATTATTTAAATATGTATTTAAATGACTTAAAATCATTTAGAACTATTTTATAAAGTTTTGAGCTTTTAACATGATTTAACATAAAGGTTTTATTATACAAAACCTAAGAAGATAAGAGTAGAGCAAATTTTTATAAATTTCAAGAATTTAAATAAAAGTTAAATGAATAAATTTATTAACTATCTATGATTTAACATGGTTAAATGAATAGATGAATCATTATTTAAATAACTATTTTGAATAATTAATCATCTAACATATAAATTTATAATGTTTGAAATAACCTAAATTGAACCATAATAGCTTTATAGTATTTAAATTACATAAAAGAATTAATAATGTTTTTTTTATATCACATTTATTATTGTTTAAAACAAATAAATAAATTTAAGAATTATAATTTTTGAAATCTTTTGAAAATCAATTTAATAATTTCTGAAATATTTTTATAAATAAAATAATTTTTATTTTAACTAAACAATATATTAATTTTGTATGCAAGTTGAAATAATAAAAAGAATCAATAGTTAAAAAGATTTGAGGGACCCCGGGTTCGAACCCGGGTCCCTTGTGTGGGAGGTGGGCGTGGTTACCAGTCGGGCTAAAGCCCATATTTGTATAAAACTCTCTTTAAAATCTTTTAAACATTAATTGATTTAATCCCCAATTCAACAAGAACCCTAGAATCAATTTGGCTCAAATTGATCATGAATCCGAAGTTGTTAATGAAATTAAAGTTAGGGCTTTGATTCACCAAGTAAAACCGAGTACAATGATGCGTTTAACTTACTTGATTATTTATTTTTACATAATAATTAAAATTCATAATTACTTATAAAATTGTATAAGTTTGTTTGGATTCATTTTATAATTTAATAGATTTTAATAACACTTTCCATTTATTATTTATTATAAAATGATTAATAAGTCTTTATGAAAAGAATGATTTATAAACTAATGAATTGATTGCATATTTAATATATTTGATCCATTAAAGTTATTACATAGTTTAATAATAAATAAAAATAACTCAAAATAAGTTCGGGTTCGGGTTAATAACTTGAAAAATGACGGATGTTACAATGCTCATCACTCTTACTGGACCAAAAAGATCCATATGCAGTAATTGCAAGCAAGCAGTGGACTTTGGTTCTTCTATTGGAGGGAATGATACTTTGTGTTGCTTTCCTTTTAAACAAGCAGAACAGTTGTCATCACATTTGAACTCCCTTAATGGCAGACCTCTCACTAAACCATGATGGATAAGATGGTTCATGTTTTTAAGATTCACGTGACCAAGCCTTCTGTGCCATAGTTCAGATTCCTGAGGAGAGGCCTTGGAGAACAGACATGGATGGCTTTTTATATCAATTTTCTTTGATAAATCTAAGGCATATACTCTTCCAATCCTGTTGGCCTTCAGGAGAGTATATTCATCCAATATCTTGTCAATCATTCTCAGAACATTAGAAGACAGAATCCGAAGCTGGTGAAAAGTGCAACATGCCCTTTATCACACATTTGACTAACACTCAACAGGTTGTACTTGAGATTCTCCACATGGTTAACATCATCAAATCTTATCTCACCATTTGACACAAAGCCTTTGCCGATGATGTAACCCTTAACATCATTACCAAAAGATACAAATCCCTTCTTTCCTTGAGAGTAGTCATGAAGAAGAGAACTGCTCCCTATCATATGCATAGATCCTCCACTGTCCACATACTAGATGCTTCTATGGCATGCTGAATAACCCTGCATTTGTCACAAGAAACTAGTTAGATTTTGAGACCCAAACCATTTTGGTTTTGGGTCTGTTCTCATCAACAGATCTTATACTAACTGATTTGTCATGATTAACAGCCTTTGAAGGTGGATATGGTGCTGAAAAGGATTCCTTTGATTTTGGCTTAGTTTTCCTTTTCAGTGGTTTAATCACAGGTACATCTATTTGGTTAACTCTCCCCAACAGATGTTGAACCATCATAACAAGTTGTGTCTGATTGGTTGTTAAAGCCTTCAGTTCAGCAAACACATCAGTACTTGTTTTTGATTTGTTCCTGTGACTCACCATGTCCTCCTTTTTGAAAGACACAGACTTAGTCTGGTGTTTTGATATTCCATGAGGAATACTTTCAGCTGTTTTATGATACACCCCTTCCTTCTTTTTAGATTTTTGTAAGAACTTTGGGTTATTAGATTGAGATGTTTGTGGTACAAACTTGGTTTTAAATTCATCTTTCATTTTATTAATTTTCTTTTTAATGATTTTATCTTTGTTGAATTTGGAACCCTTTTTGTACCAACATTCATTAGTGAGATGATTGAATAGACCACATATTTCACATGGCTTTTTCTTCATCTTCTGTTGATCAACTGCTGAAGAAGATGAAACTACTGAAGGTGTGTTCTTCAGTACTTTCTTCCTCTCAGTACTTATGTTAAGTACTAAAGGATTTGTTACAACTGAAGATTTGTTCTTCCGAAGTTTTCTATCAGTACTTTTGGATTTCCTGATAGACTCTTCAGCAGTTGTTAAACCATGTTTGTTTTCATTTAGTTTGAAATGCTCTTCAGGTGTTGTTACTTGCCCTTCAGTACTTTGAATACTTTGTGGGATAACACCTGAAGTGCTCAGTTTTTCTTTGATCATGTGTTTATCAGCAGTGAGACCATCAGCAGATTTATTAGCTGAGGTACTAATACTGACTTCATCCTCTGATTTTGGATTATCATTTGAGGATGAGACACATGATGATGTGGTTTGGGAATTGCTTTCACCTTCAAATTTTACTTCTATCTTGGGAGTAAAATCTGTAGGAGGTACAGTGTGATTATACCCAATCCCAAACTTCACATTTGAAGCTGTTTGCTTGCTGAGAAGCATTTCAAACCCCTTGCAGGATGTTACCCAGCGTTCACAATTTACTTGAGTAGCTGCAATTGTTTCTTTTAGATTCTTATGATTCTCTAAAATGACCTCTACCTTTGCCTTTTCATCAGTGATTTGGCATTTTAATTTGTAAATCTCATCATCTTTTTCATTTAAGACAGACTCAAACTCAGCTTTTCTTTTGGAAATCACTTTCTCTAGTTCAAGATTTTGATTAATTAAAGCTAAGTTTGCTTCTCTAATTGAGACAAAAGCAGCTATGCATGACTCAGAACACAACTTGGCCTTAGCCTCAGAAGATACATGTGGTACATGTGATGATGAAGCATTTGAGCATGAACCATCAATAGACTACAGGGCCATAAGAGCAAGATTTCCAAAAGGATTTTCACCACCATGTTGACCAGCACCAGTAAACAATTGTTCAGGATAACCAGAAAGATCATCTGGTAAGCTACTCCAGTCAACAACTTCAGGTGTGAAAAAGCTTTGATGTGATTGAGATTGAGATTGTTGATTTGATTGAGATGGTTGAGGATCAGGTAGGGCATGTGGTTGTTGAGCTATGGGTACTGGAACCTGACTAGACTGAGGCATGTAAAAACAGGGATAAGGATATGGCATTTGACCTTAAGGGACAAAAAATGCAGGAGATGATTGAATTTGTGAATGATGATCAGAACTGGTAGAATGTTGCCCTTTGTTTTGTGAGCTATTGCTTGGAAAGGTCACAAAGGGTGCAGAAGAGTTAGATCCAGATGATCTACACTCTCTTGCAAAATGTCCAAGTCTATGGTTGTGACAACCGACCTCCAGGTTGTTATCCTAACCCTAAATTACTTGCATCATTATCCATCTTATGAGTGCTAATAATTGAAACTATTCAACCCTACCATGAAATTGGAAACAATTCTTACTACTTGATTCAAATTATGGTTTCATATGATTTTTCTTTATTTACTTTTAACTAATTTAGGTTTCTACCTTTTAATAATTTGTGTTCCGGGAATGTCAACTAGTCACCCTTACAAAATTAATTTCAAGAGAAGGCAATTAAAATGTGAGCATACACACTCGCACCCTCAAATTTTCGGCCCATGCATGCATGGACATGCACTAGATACCTCAAATACACCATCCCCTAAACAATACATTATACCCAATACTACAAAACTACAATACATAATAACAATTTATAATTAAAAATTAAATCAAATACCCTCCCACTACACTCAAAACTCGGCCGCCCTCTCCCTCCACTTTTCTCCTCTCTACACCACCACCACACTCACCACTCACACTCCATGCAAGCCTTCCACCCTCTCCCTCTCTCCCTCTTATTCGAATTCAGCTGAAACACACACACACTCACACCACAACTCTCTCAAAGAAATCCTCTCTAGTCAAGCACAAGAATTCATGAAGAACAACACCAAGCAACTATCGGCCAAGTGCAAACCGCAAGGAAGTGGCCTCATTTGCGAGTCTTGGACACACACCCGCACTTGTTCGACTTTTCCAGCCTTGGTTCGAGGTTCTACAGCCAAGTCCAAGGAGTTTCTAGCCATCCACGACCATCAACACCTTCCAAACCGTGAGTTACATCAAGTGTAGGCTCCATGTTGTCGGTTTTGGACATCTCTCTTGTTTTCTTCATTTTTCACCTAAAAACCTTGCTTTTTCCTTGTTGTAGCAGAAACTTCTCACTATCACTTTGTTCTTGAGGAGTTCCCAACGTTCTTGAAGGTAAATCTCATGTTATGATAGTCATTCTTTGGGTGGAAACCGATTTCCACCATGAAAACCCTCTTTTTGGGTGTTTTGGTATCATCTAACTTATGAATGTTGCAACTCTTGTAAACCAAACTTGTGACCTGCATGATAATGGCTTAATGGACTCCCAAGAACCTGTTTTAAATGTTCCAAAAGGCTACATACTCGAACCCACGGTTATTACATGGATTACACCTTGAAACCCTTCTTTCTACATTTAACAACACCCCTTTAAGCATTTGTTTGAAAAACCCTCTCAACCAAGACTCATAACCTACTCATGAACGACTTTATGACACCTTAAAAATCTGTTTATAAAATTAAATGAAGTGTTGGTAATGTTTAAACTCAAGTTAAGATGATTTACACAAGTGTTATGGTCGGTTATGACATTTTCTACATATTTGAAGTCTATGAATGTGTAGAACAACTAGGCAACTCTTTGAGACTGAAATTTAGTAGGTTTTGATGAATATTAAGAGTGTTAGTAATGTTTAATCTCTGGAATAAAGGACATGTTGGGATTTGCCCCCTTTTAGTCACTTTCGGGACCCGAAAACATGGTAAAACGACCTTAAAAATAGTAAGAATATGAATTTAACACTCTTAAAAAGTATTCCAGGCTTAAAAATGTTAAATAAAGTGTTCTGGAGTCAATGGATAATTTAATGGGTCAAAGGAACAAATAAATGACGTTTTAACTAAAAACGGGTACAAACCGAGCATCGTTTTTGAGAAAAATCCATAAAAATGGAGTTCAAAGCTAAGGTTTATAAAAATCATATGATTCCAGTAATTTAAGTAATAAAAGACTTAAAAGATTTGAAAAATTGGTCAAACAAGCTTTAAATGGTCAAACACGGTCAAAACCGCGTTTTAACGGGTCAAACATAAAAACGAGATTTTCAACTATAAAAGGCCAAATTTCACAATTTAAGGACTTAAAATTTATAAAGATACCTTTTAGAAAATACCTACTGGTCCAAGAATTCAAATATATGAAAACCCCAATTTACGGTTAAAACTCTCCGGCTTTTACCGTAACCGGGAGCGTTAAACGCGCAGTATTTAAATCGGACCCGTAAACTAAAATTTTGAAACACTTACTCTATAACAAGTATAATAATACTCTAAGAATCTGATTTTTGGTCTTAAATGTCATAAAGGGCAAGTAATACTTGAGGGACCAAACTATAAAATTTTTCCAAACCTTATAACCGACTTCCAGGAAGCTAATAATCACTTGAACAACAAAATTCCTTAATATACTTAACCTAATGAAGTAAAAATCCAAATTTTCATGAAGACGCCTTGACCTGCCATAAAAGGAAACTTTTTATAACAAACCTTCACGAAACCAAAGCTTTACTCAATAGCTAAACTCTTGACACCATTGTTGCACCTTAAATGAGTTTAGGGCAGTAGCTTATTACTTAATATGTACATGTTAGGGTGCTAGACTTGAGACACTCCCGGCACACCAAGAGACATTTGACTTGAAACCTAAGGTGAGTTCTAGTGATTCCCCTTTTTACTACTGTTTTGGGGTGAAGCATGCTCTGTTATTTTTGAACTATAATTGTGCTTTACTTGATGATTATATGTGGGATTTATGGAATACCTGCTGATACTTATGTCATGATCATTAATTCTTTCGTGAACCACTTGTTTTATATGGATAGATCTATTTGGGGAATCCCCCACACACAGTGGCTTCCGTTCCAGGAAGGTTACCCCACTGAGATCCTAAGGGGTCGTTTGTGGCATGTAACAGGTTTTGTTAAGATACTATGGTGAACCATCCGGGCAGGTAGGGTTCACTGGTTTGGGGCTTAGTTCTTCCTTCGGGAATATCCGGTTAAACACAACTTTAGAAGAGGCCAACCGGGACTGAGTGCAGGGTTGATTATGATTTTTCCCACGATGTTTAAACAATGATTATTTTCTTTTAATCAAAGAAGGATTTGTAAAGTCCTTTTGTTTTTAAACATTAAGCACTTGAATTCACCAACTTTTTAGTTGACACAATTTTCTTTTGAGCATGTTTCAGGTAATGTATGAAAAGATCCTAGCTGTTGTGAAGACCTAGACTTATCCCGTGACCATGGCATTGGCATATTTCCTTAATGAATCATTTGAACAATTTTATATTTGTGTTGAACAAGTACAATTTATTTTTATGGATGATTGTAAAACTCATTTGGGGGCTTGATTTGTTTCTAGCCCCGGTATCTTTTTAAAAACATTAATGCCATGTGATATTCTCTCCTTTGAGCTCATGTAATGATTTGTTTCCGCTGCCATATGTTGTTGCTAGTCTGTGACGTCCCACCCTACCTGGGCCCGGGGTGTGACAGATTGGTATCAGAGCCAAAGGTTGTAGAGAAGTCTGGAATACCATAGTAGGCCCTAGGCTACAACCCTGATACCCTAGGACTGTCCTTGTGGGAAGTTGGGATGATCGGGTTGGGTAAATTGATGATTACACTTGATCAACGTAATCATGAATTTACCGGACGCGTAATTTCCATCACTGATCTTTAGGTTATGGTTGGACTTTTTCTGATTTATATTGATGATTTTGAAACTAATTTCAAAAAGGGGATTTAAATGATTTTTATGATGAACTATGTTATCCGATACTACTTGAAGAGACTATTGATTTGGGCCAAACAGACAGCTATATGTTGGAATAACAGATACTATTGCCATCCCTACTATTACTAGTACTATTATTATAATCATGAGCTATGAGAAACCAAATTACTCATGATGTATTTCTTACAGGAAACGTCTATGGTTGATAAAGGTAAGGCGCCTGCTCACCCCGACACTGAGACCACTCCTACCGGAACCCTGAGGAGGGAGAAGCCCCAGACAGAGTATGAAGCGTACCTCCGGAGATGCGGACATCCAGGGTGGATATCCGTCACGTCCGAAGACACTGAAGCTTCCGAGGACTCTTCCTCCACATCACCTTCCCGAAGCCGAACGCGTTCCCACTCTCCTCAAGTAGCTGCTCCGACCCTCTCACCCATTCCACCTATTGGAAATAGGGGTGCGCGTACTGTCACCCGACCTCGCAAAAGCGTTAGGCCAGGATCCTCCGTATCCTTTAGGATGCCTCCTCCTCCTCCCCCGCCTGTTAGGATTCCGACTTCGGTACCTCCACTGTTTGACCCACGTGACGAACGCCTGATGCCGCCGAGACATAGTATGTATGACGGCCCTAGCGTACTGGCTGGTGATAGGTACTCCTAGTCGAGTCGCAGGGCAAGTGATGTAGGACCCTCTGATGCGACATTGGATGAGATCTTGAGGACTGTTCGCCGTCATGAGTTGACTGTTCAGCACGCCACTCGAACCTCCCAGTCTGCTCAATTCCAGGCTATGATGGCTACGCAAGGAGTGAAGCGTTTGGAGCAGGAGCAAAGGAAGAAGAGTACAGGATGGTTTGGATGGCTGAAGAAAAAGTGGATATGAGACTAGGAGTACTCAGCGGGATTTTCTTCTCTAGACAGTAGAAGAAACTATTTGAATTATTATTCGATACTATTATTTTATTATCATGGGGGTGATGGCACCTTCCAAATTGTAAGAGCTTGACTCTGATTCTATTTTGTCGGATGATACTATCATGAACTACTGTTGGGATGCTAGATTTATTAAACTGTCTGTATTAAATTGCTATATGTTGTGTTGTGCCTTGAAATTGGTCTGTGCCTTTTTCTAATTGGTTGCCTAACTGTTATGTCATGTTTTGATTTGGACTTTGTAAGGTTTCCTTAGTGGGTTGTAAATACTTATGTGCATGCCATGATCCCTCTTCCGAGGCATGGTGCAATAGGATAATGATGCATAGGCTATTCGAAACAAAATTTTGAGATGCTAAACGAATCTATTTGTGATACTATCAGAATGCCGACTCGCAGAGGAACACGATTTGGACGGCGTGGAGCCACCAGGGGCCGCCGTGAGGAAGCAAGGCCGACTGGAAACCAACCTACTCCACCAGGGACTCCCCACGGGGAAAATGCTAATCAAGAGAGTGACGAAAGGATTGCTAACCTCGTAGCTCAGCAACTGGCTAACGCCATTCCGACTATTATTGCACAGATAAATGCAGACCGGGATAACACTACTGGTAATGAACGGCCGGTGAATGATGAGGGCCACGACGAAGAAGCCGAGGCGTTAAGGAATGGATGCTCCTATAAGACCTTCATGGCATGTAAGCCTAAGGACTTCTATGGCACCGAGGGTGCTATAGAGACTTACAGGTGGATTGACGAAATGGAAGCTGTCTTGGACATTAGCGAGTGCAAGATGGAGCATATGGTGAGGTTTGCATCACAATCTCTCAAGGGATCAGCTCTTGAATGGTGGAAGTCAATTACTCAAAGCCGTGGAAGAAATGTGGCTAATCGAATGGGCTGGACTGAATTCCGAGAGCTAATGACCAACAAATATTGCCCCATCAATCAACTCGAGAAGCTGGAGACAGAATTTCTAAGCTTGGAGATGAAAGGTCCGAACTACACAGAATATATCAATCGTTTCTTAGCCCTGTCCCGACTTGTTCCACATCTGGTGACGCCAGAAGCCAAAGGTGTAGCACGGTTCATCTGGGGACTACACCCAAGAGTTAGGGGAATGGTCCGTTCCTCCCAGCCTGTAACCCTACAAGCTGCTGTCGACCTTACCAGCAGTTTGACTGATGACCTAATTAGGGCTGGATGGACCGATCAAGCAAGGGCTGATGAGAAGAGGAAGTTTGTTGGTGAGAAGAGGAAGTGGTTGGAAATGAAAAGAGCGGTTGGAAGTAGTAGTGGGTCAGGAAGAAAGAGTTCTGAAGGTGCGAGGCGCGATGATCAGGGAAGTAAAAACCGGAGATTGTATTCGGGAACAAGCCCATTTTGCAACAAGTGCAAGTTACATCATCAAGGGGAATGTAACCCGATGCCCTGTTTTAGGTGCAAGAGAACAGGCCATTTAATTAAAGACTGTACTTACGCACCAGGAAAACAATGCTATGAGTGTGGAGATCCAGGGCACATGAGGAACAAGTGTCCTAAGCTGGGTAGAGACAAGGATGCCAAGCACAACAAGCCTAAGGGAAGAGCTTTCGTAATGGACCCAGCAGGAGCTCGTAGGGAACCCGACGTGGTCAACGGTACGTTCCTTGTAAACAATCATCCCGCTACTGTACTGTTCGATACTGGAGCGACTGCTAGTTTTATCTCTAGTACCTTTAGGCCATTGATTGACTTAGACGTGTGTACCTTGACTGATACGTTTACCGTAGAATTAGCTGACGTAATATTTTAGAAGCTAACAAATCATTAGGGATTGCCCGCTGAATCTAAAAGGGAATACGTTTAGGACTAACTTGATGCCTATTAAGTTAGGAGGATTTGATGTGGTTGTGGGTATGGACTGGCTAGCGAAGCATAGAGTCGAAATCGTATGTGATGAGCGACTACTCAAGATACCGTTGAGCGACGAAGAAGTGTTAGTGGTAGAGGGTGAAAGGAGTAACACCCTATACCCTATGATATCCCACTTAAAAGCTACCAAGAGCTTAATGAAGGGATGTCCAGCTTTTATAGTTTATGTGATGAAAACCCAAAAGGAGAAGAAGATCGAAGATATTCCCGTGGTTTCTGAATACCCGGAGGTGTTTCCGGAAGACCTACCAGGACTCCCCCCGAATCGGCAAGTCGAATTCCAGATAGACTTGTTGCCTGGTGCTGCACCGGTAGCCAAGGCACCGTACCGACTCGCCCCACCTGAGATGAAGGAGCTAATGGTACAAATTCAAGAACTACTGGACAAGGGATTATACGTCCGAGTGTCTCTCCATGGGGTGCCCCGGTACTATTCGTGAAAAAGAAAGACGGAACCCTGCGAATGTGTATTGATTACAGGGAATTGAATAAGCTGACCATAAAGAACCGTTACCCTCTTCCGAGAATAGATGACCTATTTGATCAACTGCAAGGAGCAAGTTATTTCTCCAAAATAGACTTGAGGTCAGGATACCACCAACTGAAGATAAGAGAAGAAGACATACCCAAAACAGCCTTCCGAACTAGGTATGGACACTATGAGTACTTGGTCATGCCCTTTGGACTGACTAATGCTCCAGCAGCATTCATGGACCTCATGAACCGCGTTTGCCGCCCTTACCTCGACAAGTTTGTGATCGTGTTTATTGACGACATACTGATCTATTCCCGAAGTAAAGACGAGCACGAGAAGCATCTCAGGCTAATTCTTGAATTGCTCAAGAATGAGCAACTATATGCCAAGTTCTCTAAATGTGAATTTTGGATGCGCCAGATCCAATTCTTAGGTCATGTGGTGAATGAGGATGGGATTCAAGTTGACCCTTCCAAGATTGAGGCCATAAAGAATTGGAAGATTCCTGAAACTCCTACGGAGATAAGGCAATTCTTAGGACTGGCTGGCTACTACCGACGATTTATAAAGGACTTCTCGCGTATAGTGCAACCTTTGACCGCACTAACCAAGAAGAACACAACCTTTGTGTGGGAAGCGAGAGCAGAACGAGGCGTTTGAAACGCTTAAGGAGAAGTTATGCAGTGCACCTATCCTTGCTCTTCCAGAAGGAGTAGAAGACTTCGTGGTCTATTGTGACGCTTCGCGTCAAGGGCTAGGATGTGTATTGATGCAACGCAACAAGGTGATTGCTTACGCATCTAGACTGCTGAATGATCATGAGAAGAACTACACGACTCACGATCTGGAGTTGGGTGCCGTGGTGTTTGCTCTCAAAATGTGGAGGCACTACCTTTATGGCACAAAGTGCATCATCTACACTGACCATAGAAGTTTGCAACATATCCTTGACCAAAAGATGCTCAACATGCGTCAGAGAAGATGGGTCGAGCTATTAAACGATTACGAGTGCGAAATCCGCTACCATCCCGGTAAGGCCAATGTTGTGGCGGATGCGTTGAGCCGAAAGGAAAGAGAAAAACCTCTTCGTGTACGAGCCTTAAGGATGAGTGTGTATACCAACCTTATTGCAAAACTGAAAGAAGCTCAAAGCGAGGCATTAAAGGAAGGAAGATTAAAGGAAGAAGGATTGACTGGAATGGAAAAGCAATTTGAGATAGGGGACGATGGTACATACAGATATGAAGGAAGGACTTGGGTGCCAAAACACGGAGGAATTCGAGAAGTAATCCTCGACGAAGCACACAAGTCCAGGTATTCAATTCACCCTGGAAGTGATAAGATGTACCAGGATTTAAAGGCACTTTTCTGGTGGCCGGGAATCAAGAAATCAATCGTCGTTTATGTGGGGAAATGTTTAACCTGTGCCATGGTAAAAGCTGAGAACCAAAAACCATCAGGAATGTTACAACAACCTGAAATCCCAGAATGGAAATGGGATAATGTCACGATGGATTTTGTTACCAAGTTGCCCAGAACATTTAAAGGCCACGATGCTATTTGGGTGATAGTAGATAGACTAACGAAATCAGCTCACTTCTTGCCAATTAGAGAAGACTACGACATGACGAAATTGGCCCAACTATATGTCGACGAGGTGGTAACGAGGCATGGAGTGCCTTTGTCGATCATCTCCGACCGTGATAGCCGTTTCCTCTCGTTTCTGGAAATCGTTCCAGCAAGCTTTAGGAACCCGTTTAGATCTAAGAACGGCTTACCACCCTCAGACCGACGGACAGAGCGAAAGAACTATTCAAACGATGGAAGATATGTTAAGAGCTTGCGTGATGGACTTTGGCGGAAACTGGGATAACCATCTTCCTTTGGTGGAATTCGCCTATAACAATAGTTACCACGCGAGTATCAAAGCCGCTCCGTATGAGGCCCTATATGGCAGGAAATGCCGATCACCCTTGAGTTGGAATGAGATTGGTGATAGCCAAGTGATGGGACCCGACATAGTGTTGGAGACCACCGACAAGATCTATAAGATAAAGGAGCGACTGAAAGCAGCCAGAGATCGGAAGAGAAGTATGCTGACAGGAGACGGAAACCTCTAGAGTTCCAAGTGGGCGACAGGGTAATGCTAAAGGTAGCACCATGGAAGGGAACTGTGAGGTTCAGAAAAAGAGGAAAGTTAAGCCCAAGATACATTGGACCATTCGAAATACTGGCAAGAATTGGCCCAGTGGCGTACAAGTTGAAACTACCCCCAGGGTTGAGCCACATACACGACACCTTTCATGTGTCGAACTTGAAGAAGAGCATGGTAGACAAAACCCTAGAACTACCATTAAAAGAAGCAAGAATAAACGACAAACTGAATTTTGTGGAAGAACCCGTGGAGATCACGGATCGCTTGGTCAAGCACTCCGGCGGAGCCGCATACCCAAGGTTAAGGTTAGATGGAACTCCAAGCGAGGACCTGAATTTACTTGGGAGCGCGAAGATGAAATGAGGAAGAATTATCCACACCTCTTCAAACCCACCCGTTCAGTCTCTAATCAGAGCTAAAATTTCGGGACGAAATTTCCTAAACGGTGGGAGAATGTGACAACCGACCTCCAGGTTGTTATCCTAACCCTAAATTACTTGCATCATTATCCATCTTATGAGTGCTAATAATTGAAACTATTCAACCCTACCATGAAATTGGAAACAATTCTTACTACTTGATTCAAATTATGGTTTCATATGATTTTTCTTTATTTACTTTTAACTAATTTAGGTTTCTACCTTTTAAAAATTTGTGTTCCGGGAATGTCAACTAGTCACCCTTACAAAATTAATTTCAAGAGAAGGCAATTAAAATGAGCATACACACTCACACCCTCAAATTTTCGGCCCATGCATGCATGGACATGCACTAGATACCTCAAATACACCATCCCCTAAACAATACATTATACCCAATACTACAAAACTACACTACATAATAACAATTTATAATTAAAAAATAAATCAAATACCCTCCCACTACACTCCAAACTCGGCCGCCCTCTCCCTCCACTCTTCTCCTCTCTACACCACCACCACACTCACCACTCACACTCCATGCAAGCCTTCCACCCTCTCCCTCTCTCCCTCTTATTCGAATTCAGCTGAAACACACACACACTCACACCACAACTCTCTCAAAGAAATCCTCTCTAGTCAAGCACAAGAATTCGTGAAGAACAACACCAAGCAACCATCGGCCAAGTGCAAACCGCAAGGAAGTGGCCTCATTTGCGAGTCTTGGACACACACCCGCACTTGTTCGACTTTTCCAGCCTTGGTTCGAGGTTCTACAGCCAAGTCCAAGGAGTTTCTAGCCATCCACGACCATCAACACCTTCCAAACCGTGAGTTACATCAAGTGTAAGCTCCATGTTGTCGGTTTTGGACATCTCTCTTGTTTTCTTCATTTTTCACCTAAAAACCTTGCTTTTTCCTTGTTGTAGCAGAAACTTCTCACCATCACTTTGTTCTTGAGGAGTTCCCAACATTCTTGAAGGTAAATCTTATGTTATGATAGTCATTCTTTGGGTGGAAACCGATTTCCACCATGAAAACCCTCTTTTTGGGTGTTTTGGTATCATCTAACTTATGAATGTTGCAACTCTTGTAAACCAAACTTGTGACCTGCATGTTAATGGCTTAATGGACTCCCAAGAACCTGTTTTAAAAGTTCCAAAAGGCTACATACTCAAACCCACGGTTATTACATGGATTACACCTTGAAACCCTTCTTTCTACATGTAACAACACCCCTTTAAGCATTTGTTTGAAAAACCCTGTCAACCAAGACTCATAACCTACTCATGAACGACTTTATGACACCTTAATAATCTGTTTATAAAATTAAATGAAGTGTTGGTAATGTTTAAACTCAAGTTAAGATGATTTACACAAGTGTTATGGTCGGTTATGACATTTTCTACATATTTGAAGTCTATGAATCTGTAGAACAATCAGGCAACTCTTTGGGACTGAAATTTCAGTAGGTTTTGATGAATATTAAGAGTGTTAGTAATGTTTAATCTCTGGAATAAAGGACATGTTGGGATTTGCCCCCTTTTAGTCACTTTCGGGACCTGAAAACATGGTAAAACGACCTTAAAAATAGTAAGAATATGAATTTAACTTTCTTGAAAAGTATTCCAGGCTTAAAAATGATAAATAAAGTGTTCTGGAGTCAATGGATAATTTAAATGGTCAAAAGAACAAATAAATGACGTTTTAACTAAAAACGGGTACAAACCGAGTAATAAAAGACTTAAAGGATTTGAAAAATTGGTCAAACAAGCTTTAAATGGTCAAACACGGTCAAAACCGCGTTTTAACGGGTCAAACGTAAAAACGAGATTTTCAACTATAAAAGGCCAAATTTCACAATTTAAGGACTTAAAATTTATAAAGATACCTTTTAGAAAATACCTACTGGTCCAAGAATTCAAATATATGAAAACCCCAATTTACGGTTAAAACTCTCCGGCTTTTACCGTAACCGGGAGCGTTAAACGCGTAGTTTTTAAATCGGACCCGTAAACTAAAATTTTGAAACACTTACTCTATAATAAGTATAATAATACTCTAAGAATCTGATTTTTGGTCTTAAATGTCATAAAGGGCAAGAAACCAAACTTGAGGGTAGAAACTGTCAATTTTGAAACTTGAGGGACCAAACTGTAAAATTTTTCCAAACCTTATAACCGACTTCCAGGAAGCTAATAATCACTTGAACAACAAAATTCCTTAATATACTTAACCTAATGAAGTAAAAATCCCAATTTTCATGAAGACGCCTTGACCTGCCATAAAAGGAAACTTTTTATAACAAACCTTCACGAAACCAAAGCTTTACTCAATAGCTAAACTCTTGACACCATTGTTGCACCTTAAATGAGTTTAGGGCAGTAGCTTATTACTTAATATGTACATGTTAGGGTGCTAGACTTGAGACACTCCCGGCACACCAAGAGACATTTGACTTGAAACCTAAGGTGAGTTCTAGTGATTCCCCTTTTTACTACTGTTTTGGGGTGAAGCATGCTCTGTTATTTTTGAACTATAATTGTGCTTTACTTGATGATTGTATGTGGGATTTATGGAATACCTGCTGATACTTATGTCATGATCATTAATTCTTTCGTGAACCGCTTGTTTTATATGGATAGATCTATTTGGGGAATCCCCCACACACAGTGGCTTCCGTTCCAGGAAGGTTACCCCACTGAGATCCTAAGGGGTCGTTTGTGGCATGTAACAGGTTTTGTTAAGAAACTATGGTGAACCATCCGGGCAGGTAGGGTTCACTGGTTTGGGGCTCAGTTCTTCCTTCGGGAATATCCGGTTAAACACAACTTTAGAAGAGGCCAACCGGGACTGAGTGCAGGGTTGATTATGATTTTCCCATGATGTTTAAACAATGATTATTTTCTTTTAATCAAAGAAGAATTTGTTAAGTCCTTTTGTTTTTAAACTTTAAGCACTTGAATTCACCAACTTTTTAGTTGACACAATTTTCTTTTGAGCATGTTTCAGGTAATGTATGAAGAGATCCTAGCTGTTGTGAAGACCTAGACTTATCCTGTGACCATGGCATTGGCATATTTCCTTAATGAATCATTTGAACAATTTTATATTTGTGTTGAACAAGTACAATTTATTTTTATGGATGATTGTAAAACTCATTTGGGGGCTTGATTTGTTTCTAGCCCCGATATCTTTTTAAAAACATTAATGCCATGTGATATTCTCTCCTTTGAGCTCATGTAATGGTTTGTTTCCGCTGCCATATGTTGTTGCTAGTCTGTGACGTCCCACCCTACCTGGGCCCGGGGTGTGACAATGGCACTTGTGACACCTCAACTTGCTCTTGTCAAAACCAACTTTGGTTTTTCTAGAGAGACCATGAAATTTTCTACCTGTTCTTTTGTAAAATTTTTGAGATCTTATATTGATTAATGCCATTTGGGTCAAAATATCCATCTCTTCCATATCATCATCAGCAATTCCTTTCAAATCATCCATCAAAAAACACAAATTATCACTAATACACCCTGAATTACTATCAACACCAACAAAAGCATGATCTCCACTGTTTGAAGAGAAATCTATATGCTCATCATAAGAACTTTCTGATGCAGCATATTCTGACTCATGACCAACCAAAGCAGTATTCCCTGGTACAAAATCATCAATGAGCTTCCCAGATGAAGCCAGTTTCCTTTTCTGTTCTATCTCTCTTTCAAATGTTAACAGTTTCCCATGAAGTTGGATGAGAGATAGATTGTCCAGATTTGCACTGGAGCGTAGGACAATAGTATATGTGTCCCATCTCTCAGGCAGGGATCTGAGGAATCTGTTGTTCATCTGACTGTTTGTATATTCATGTTGAACCATTTTCAGCTTAGATATCAAACAGGAAAATCGCTCAAACTGTTGAGTCAGTGACTCACCCTTTCTATGAGAGAATGTCTCATATTGCTGGGCAAGGATCTCTCTATTGTTTGCCAAGACCTCCTCCAAATTGTTCTTTCAGAGCAACCCAGAGATCATGAGCAGTTTCATAATGCATAAGTCCATAATAGATTTCATTAGGCAGTGCCATGGCTAGAATTCCATGGGCTTTAGCATAAATTTCAAACAGTTTCAGATCTTCATTTGAGTATTGCTATTTCTTCTTCGGAACCATCTCATTGGTTTCCGGATTACTCACCATAGGCTTATATGGTCCATGAACCACAGATTTCCAACAACTTGAACTATTGACAGATAGGTGATGGAGCATTCGGCATTGCCATATGTTATACTCACTCCTAACAAGCATCGAAGGCTTTGTTGAGGAGCCAATATTTAGAGGATCATTGATTGATGTAGCCATTTTCACCGATTCAAACAGGTTCAATGAAATTTTAAGAAATCTAGCTCAAAAACTCAACAACACAGTTTGAAACAAGACGAATCTCAAATTAATTCACCGGAAGAAACAGAAAATCAAACTCTATAACCAATTCTTGCAAATTTGCTAATTCGATCAAACTTAGATATCAAAAGAGCAGTTTCAATGATCAATTGTTAAATCGATCAACGATTAACCAGCTCTGATACCATTTGAAAGGATCGGGATCTAGTTTGATCAATTAGATTAAGATTTGCAGCGGAATAGAACAAGAATTAGACGAAATTTAAGCAAGAATAATATGAATATTCAATCAAACAGTGACGATTATAGAGAGAGACAGTTTTCTACAAAGAGAATATTTTCATTCACCCATAAGCTTCTCTACCAAAAATACTAGATCAACATTCCTTTTATAAAGGAATGTGACATCAACTGATGTCACTTGATAGTGACATCTAACTGATTTATACAAACAACTGAAAGTAGACTAAACTACTGAAGATGTCCACAACAACTGAGGACACCTTCACAAAAAGCTAAGTACAAGCTAAAATTACAACCACAGAAGTTATAACATCTGAAAAGTGTAAGAATTTCAGATGTTTTATATAAAATAAAACTACTGATTACAAACTACTGAAAAGTAAACCATCACAACTACTGAAAAGAACTACTTCAGCTGTTGTGACAACTTCTGAGAACTTAGTCTTCAGACTTTGTCTTCAGCAGTTGTCTTCAGACTTTGTCTTCAGCTATTGTAGACCACTTCAGTTGTTATGATGTCTGTGGGACTTAAAGGTTTTTCTGATCTGCCTCATTGGTTCTTTTGGTCCAACATACATGCATGCATGCCCATGCAAAATACTTAGCAACTAACAAAATTATACCACCTAAAATACCACACTATACTACAAAATAATACTACACATAATAATATTACCATTAAAAATTTAAACCAAAAACCCCTCACTACAAGACATATTCGACCGCCCACTCTCCACCACTCACCAAACTCCCTTGAAATCCACAATACCACCTCCACACTTTTCCACACCTCATTTGCATGCAACCATTTTTCAAACTCTCTACTTACTCTCTCTTCTCTCTTAAATTCTCCAGCTGAAATCCCCTCAAACACCACAAATTCTCTCCATTTCCAACCACATCTTCGAAGAACAACAATAAAACTAGCATTGGTCAAGCTCAACCCCGCAAGAAGGAGAAGCTTTATTAGCTTTTGGTGCACGGTTTCATCAAGTTTGACATCTCCAGCCCTTGTTAGAATATTTCCAGGTCATTGTGACCCTCTACACTCTCCAAACCGTGAACTACACCAAGAGTAAGCTTCATCTCACCCGATTTGGCCATATCTTGTGTTCTATTCATTATTCACTCATAAATCTTACCATTCTTGTATCCAACAGAAACTGGCTGCTACAACCTTGTTCTTGAGAACCTTTAAACATTCTTGAAGGTATCTCACTTGTTACATATGTCATTCTAAAAGTGTAACCCAATTTACACCTTGAAAACCCTCTTTTTGGGTGTTATTGCACCATCCAACTTGTACATCTCATAACCTTCCGAAGCTAAGCTTGTAACCTGATCAAAATCAGTTCCCTAACCTCCTTATAACCTGTTTTTAAAAGTTACAAAAGGTTTTGGTAATGTTTAATCACGAGTTATAACGTTTTACACATGTGTAATGGATGAAAATGGTGTAATCACTATGTTTCCATCTTGTTCCTGAGTTGTATGTTGAAACCATGGGTTAGGCTTAGTATTTTAGTAATTTTTGGATGATATTGGGTGTATGATGAGATATTAATGGCTGAAATAAATAAAGTTGTAGACTTGTAAGCATTTTGGACATATTTGGGGACCCGAAAGGTGGTGAAACTACTTAAAAATAAGAAAACTTGGATTTTAACCATGATAAAAAGAATTCCAGGCTCTAAAAGGGTTAATAAAGTAATTTGGATCGGACTTGTTGATTAAATGGTCAAAAAACAAATTAAAAGGGATTTTTAACTAAAAATGAGCATTAACTAGGTGACGTTTTGAGGAAAAATCCTAGAAATAATGGTATAAAACTAGAATCCATGGAAACCATGTTATTTCAGTAAGTTAAGTTCTATAAGATTTAAAGGTGTTGAAAAATTTGTCAAACAAGCTTTTAAATGTTCATTTCGGGTAAAAACGTGTTTTAACTGGTTAAACGTAAAAACAAGGCTTTCAACTAAAAGAGGCTTGAAATACATTTTTAACAGTTTAGAAACTTATTAAAATGTCCTTAAAATAATATTTAAAAGGTCTAAGACTCAAAATATGGAAATCAATACTTAACCGTTAAAAACCTTCGGTTTCATCGTAACCGGTAACGTAAAACATAAGAATATTAAACCTGGACCTATCTGAAAATTTGGAGTTAACCTACTTAAAATAAGCTACTTAACTTCAAGAACATGATATTTGGTCATAAAAGTCAATAAATGCAAGAAAACAAACTTTAGGGTAGAAATTGTAAATTCTGGAAACTTGGAGGACTAAACTGTAAATTTTGCCAAACCTCTATAAACCGACACTTAGTCTAATAATCATTTGGTGGACTTAAACTAACTGGTATAAATGATCCAACATTGTAAATCATGTATTCTTTCCTAAGAAACCCTAAAAGGAAACTTTTTATATAAGACTTAGCAAATCAAAAGCTAGTAAGACATTAAACCTCATGACACACCTAGTGCACCTTCCATGACCTTAGAATTAGTGAATTAACACTTAAATCTTGATGATAGGGTGCTAAACTTGAGACTTTTTCCCAGCACGAAGAATCCTATGCGTGAATCTTAAGGTGAGTTCTAATGTTCCCTTTTTACTACTGTTTTTGGGATGAAACATGTTATACTTGAATTGAAACCTTTCATAAGTTACTGGGTGATGGTACCTTCCAACTTGTAAATGTATAACTCTGAGACAATTATGTTTGCTGATACTATTAACTCCATCTTTATGTGAAACTATTTTAATTGATGCTAAATTTTGCTGAGCTATTTATATTGAACTATAATGTGTTATGTTATGCGTTGGAAATGTTGACTCGTATCCATTATGGATTAATTGTCTTAAGCTAGTTTAATGAAACATTTTCTTATTATAGATATTTAGTGGTGTGTATGTTACACTCCCTCTTTCTAGGACGTGGTAGTTTAGGGTAAATGATGCATGGGCTACTCGAAACCAATTATGAGATGCTAAACAAAAATTTATCTGTGATACTATCAGAATGCCGACTAGGAGAGGAACCCACATTGGAAGACGAGGTGCTACTAGAGGCCGCCGTGAAGGGGCTAGACAAACCAGAAACCAAACCCCTACACCACCAGGAACCCCTCGTGGAGAGAATGCTAACCAAGGGAATGATGAAAGAATTGCCAACCTTGTGGCACAACAGATTGCTAACGCTATTCCTACCATTATAGCCTAGATCAACTCGGATTGGAGAATCACGGTGGTGATGATGTATTTGGAAACAACGAGGGCAATAACGAGGAAGCTGAAGTACTAAAGAATGGATGCTCTTACAAAACTTTCATGGCATGCAAGCCAAAAGATTTCTATGGCACTGAGGGTGCGATAGAGACGTATCGATGGATCGATGAAATGGAAGTTGTCTTAGACATTAGTGAGCGTAAAATGGACCACATGGTGAGGTTTGGATCCCAGTAACTCAAGGGATCGGCTCTAGAATGGTGGGAGACGGTTACTCAGCCCCAAGGAAGGAACACTGCAAAGCGAATGAGCTGGACCAAATTCAGGGAGCTGATAACGAGCAAATACTACCCCATCAACCAACTGGAGAAGCTAGAGTCTAAATTCTTGAGCCTGGAGATGAAAGGTCCTAATTACACGGAGTACATCAACCGCTTCTTAGCCTTGTCTCGACTGGTGCCCCAACTGGTGACACCGGAATCTAAGGGTGTAGCGCGTTTCCTTTGGGGGCTACATCCTAGAGTCAGGGGAATAGTTTGATCCTCCAGTCCTTTAACCTTGCAATCTGCGGTTGACTTCACTAGCAGTTTGACTAATGATTTAGTTAGGGCTGGATGGACTGAGCAAATCAGGACTGAAGAGAAGAGGAAGTCGATGGGTGAGAAAAGGAAGTGGTTTGATGTGAAGAGAGTAATTGGCAGTAGTAGCGGGTCGAGCAAGAAGAGTTTTGAAGGTGTGAGGCGCGATGACCAAGGTGGAAGGACAAGGAAGCTATACTCGGGTACAAGCCCGTTCTGCAACAAGTGCAAGCTGCATCATCAAGGGGGGTGCAACCCGATGCTTTCCTTTTGATGCAAACGACTAGGTCATTTAATCAAGGATTGCACGTATGCTCCAGGCAAACAACGCTATGATTGTGGAGACCCAAGGCACATGAGGAACAAGTGTCCTAAGCTGGGAAGAGATAAGGAAGCCAGACCTAACAAGCCTAAGGGACGAGCATTTGTAATGGAACCAGCCGATGCTCGCAAAGAACCTGATGTGGTCAATGGTACGTTCCTTATAAACAATCATCCTGCTACTGTTCTATTTGATATTGGAGCAACTGCTAGTTTTGTCTCTAGTACTTTTAGGCCTTTGATTGACTTGACTACATGTATACTGACTGATCCGTTTACCATAGAATTAGCTGACGGTAACATTATTTAGAAACTAATGAAGTCATCAAGGATTGTTTAATGAATCTTGAAGGTAGCATATTTAAGATAAACCTGATGCCTATTAAACTAAGAGGATTCGATGTGATTGTTGGCATGGACTGGCTAACTAAGCATAGAGTTGAGATCGTGTGCGATGAATGCCTACTTAAGATACCATTGAGCGACGAGAAAGTGCTAGTGGTTTGTGGCAAAGGAAGTGACACGCTATGTCCTATGATATCTCATCTAAAAGCTACCAAGAGTCTTAAGAAGGGATGCCCAGCTTTCATAGTCTATGTAATGAAAGTTAAAGAGGAGAAGACGATTGAGGATATTCCAGTGATTTCTGAATACCCAGAAGTGTTTCCGGAAGATCTACCGGAACTCCCTCCAAACCGACAGGTCGATTTCCAAATAGATCTATTGCTGGTGCTGCATCGGTAGCTAAGGCACCATACCGACTCGCCCCTCCCGAGGTGAAGGAACTAATGTTACAAATCCAAGAGCTACACGACAAGGGATTTATTCGGCCGAATGTTTCTCCTTGGGGTGCCCCGGTATTATTTCTAAAGAAGAAGGATGGAACCCTACGTATGTTCATTGATTACCGAGAACTGAACAAGCTGACTATAAAGAACCGTTACCCTCTCCTGAGAATCGACGACCTATTCGATCAATAGCAGGGAACAAGTTATTTTTCAAAAATAGATTTAAGTTCGGGATATCATCCGCTGAATAAAAGAGAAGAAGACATACCCAAAACAGCCTTTAGGAAGAGATATGGACATTATGAGTATCTTGTCATGCCCTTTTGACTGACTAACGCACCAGCGTTGTTTATGGATCTCATGAACCGTGTATGTCGCCAATATCTTGACAAATTTGTGATCGTGTTTATCAACGACATCCTGATCTACTCTCGTAGTAGTAAGGAAGAGCATGAGAAGCACCTTAGACTTATTCTTGAGTTGCTCAAGAATGAGCATTTATATGCCAAATTCTCCAAATTTAAATTTTGGATGCGAGAGATCCAATTTCTAGGGCATGTGGTAAATGAGAATGGGATTCAAGTTGACCCTTGTAAGATTGAGGCTATTAAGAACTAGAAATTTCCTGAAACTCCTACAGAGATAAGGCAATTCCTTGGATTGGCCAGATACTACAGAAGGTTTATCAAAGACTTCTCGCGCATTGTGCAACCGTTGACTGCTTTGACTAAGAATACGACCTTTGTGTGGGAACGAGATCAAAATGAAGCGTCCGAAACGCTCAAAGAGAATCTGTGTAGTGCACCTATCCTCGCCCTCCCAGAAAGAATTGAGGATTTCGTGGTCTATTGTGACGTCTCGCGTCAAGGACTAGGATTCGTGCTAATGCAGCGCAACAAGGTAATTGCTTATGCATCAAGACTACTAAAGGATCATGAGAAGAACTACACAACGCATGATCTAGAATTGGTTGTCGTGGTGTTTGCACTCAAAATATGGAGGCACTATCTCTATGGCACGAAGTGCATTATTTACACTGACCATAGAAGTTTGCAACACATTCTGGATCAAAAGATGCTTCACATGTGCCAAAGCAGATGGGTTGAGCTATTGAATGATTACGAATGCAAAATTCACTACCATCCTTGCAAGGCCTATGTAGTGGCAGATGCTTTGAGCCGGAAAGAAAGAGAAAAACCTCTTCGCATCCGTGCCTTAAGGATGAGTGTGTACACCGACCTTATCGCGAGACTAAAGGAAGCACAAGGCGAAGCGCTAAAGGAAGATAAGTTAGCAGGGGAATTGTTGACAGGAATGGAGAAGCGATTAGAGCTGAACAGCGATGGTATATATAAATATGAACGGGGAACGTGGGTACCTGTTGGATCTAGAAAGGCTGGTGCAACCTAAACCAAATCACTTACACTATTTTGGTGCAACTAATAAAGGACTTTCGAAGCAAAGTGTGGAACTTCTAAAGGAAAAAGAAGCTCTTCCGAAGATAAAGTGTAAAACCAACTTTCGAAGGAAAACTCCAACTTCCGAAGATCAAGACTTAGAGTGAAAGATCAGAAGTCAACTTCCGAAGTATGAAAGAAGTCCTCAAGCCTAGGAAGCATAGAAGCCTCTTCCGAAGTATAAGTGGCTTTGGAAGAACTTGTTCTTTCGAAGCCAACTTACCTTCGGAAGACACTACTATTATCCAGTGGACATAAGTATGGTCTCCCTAACACTCTGCTGCAGACCTCTGAGATATTGCATGGCGTTTTCTCAAAAGACATGTAGTTGACCATACTTTATTTTACTGTTTACCTTTATAAGTTAGTACAGTTGCCAACTTTAGTTGGTGACAAAAGGTAAGTCATGGACATGTCATGACTACCATATTTTAGTTAATACTTTATCTAAGATACCTTAACTTTTGCATTGTAGTATATGCTTCAGTCTTAGGTTTCCAGCTGGTATCAAAGTATATCCGGCTGTAGAATCTAGTATATATAGTTTCTCATTGTAACTCATGTTTCATGCTTGTTAGAGTCTTGTAATACTTTGAGTTGAGATGTAATATATACAAGTGCCTTGAAAAATATTTCCTTGTGTTCTTTGCTACTTATTATATTATTATCAACTCTTAGAAGAGATTCTACTTCATCTGATTTGAGTGTAATATAAGTGAGTTTGAGAGAAATCCAAGTGTTAGAGTGACAAACCCAATCCTGCAATTGGTATCAGAGCTTTTTAGACTCTTGATTGTGAGATCTTACCATCCTAATCAACCTGTTTTTCACTCCTCCTTACACCACACTCAAAATGGCCCTCAACAAGTCTGAAGTAAAGATGGGGACGATGACTAAAGCACCCATCATCACCCCTGAAAAGTTCAGGTCATGGAGCAGACGAATGGAAGGCTTCATCAGGTATCAAGACAACAAGATGTGGGAATCTATTGTCAATGGCCCGTATAAGCCTAAGGTGGCTGGTGGAAACGGTGCCATGATAGAGAAAGTTGTTGAAGACTACGTTGATGAGGACCGGAAGAAGCTGGACATTGATGGCAATGCCATGACTGTTCACATGACAGCAATTCCCAACTCCATCATGGTGGGGTTTGAGCATTGCAAGTCAGCAAAAGAACTGTTTGATGCACTTGCTCACATGTACTCAAGCTCAAATGACTCCAAGAAGGACTCACTGAAGCAGCAGTTCGAGAACTTCACCTACGTTGCTGGAGAGACCCTTAGCCAGCAACACTTCAGGTACATGGATATTATTTCTTCCCTTCAGTCTGTAGGAATTGCTCTTGAACTTAGAGACCTCACAAGAAAGTTCATGAGTGCACTTCCCAGTGAGTTGAAGTTCTACTGTGTCTCTATCAAGAGAACAAAAAACCTGAACACACTCACCATGACCGAACTCTATGGCATCCTTGATGGATACCGTTTGGAAATGGAGAGTAAGAGAGGTCATCAAACAAGTAGACCCTTGAGTCTTCCTGCTAGCAACGCTTTAATGGTTGCTGAAGGCTCAGGACCCTCCCAACCTCAATAGTACCTGACTTACACCCAGCAGAGATCCTGTTCTTCTGGACCATATATCACATTTCCTGACACTCCAATGTCTCAACAAGCTCAGCAAAGCTCCTTTCAGGACAGCCGTGGTTTTGTCTCATGAAGTGGACACTCTAGTGATTATTAGTATTGCTTTGATGATATAGAGTTCTTCAGCCCAGACGACGTGGAATACGTGGACATAGTCCAACAAATGGCTCTCTTAACCTATAGAGCAAAGAAGTTCTTCAAGAGAACTGGAAGGCAATTTCCCCAGAACCCAATCAACAGCAAATTTGGGTTTGACAAAACCAAGGCCAAATGTTACAACTGTAACGAAGTTGGTCATTTTGCAAGGGAATGCAAGGCTCCCAAGTCGAATCCGGGAACCCCACAGGCCTCCACACATCCCTTTACACCAAAGCCTACTGTAAAGTCAACAGAGACAGCTGCAATGGCTCAAGAAGTTGACTGAGCTTCATGGTACAGGATGTGACTCCTGCTCAAGCACTGATGGACTAATCAGATGACAATAAGGTATATGAACATCTCTGTACTCCTTCCTGTATTGCTAAGGTTAAATTGTATCAGGACTATAATATGGAGATTAAATCCGATATTGAGTCTTTAAATGTTTTAAAATCTGATTTTAAAAGGGCTAAATCTGACTATCAAAGAAAAATTGAGGAGTTAGAGAAAACTGCGTCCCTATTAAAACATGAACACACAAACTATAAGGCTCAAATGAAGGATTTAATATCCAAATTGTCTGAGGCTCAAGCCCAGCTTGTCACAGCTGAGGCTCAAGCCAGGATGTATGTTATTTCTGAACAAAACTTCCAAGCCATTCTTGCATCATCCTTTCACTCAAAACTTTGTTACCAAAACAAAGGTGGGTTGGGAACCAATGAAATTGCTCCACCACACTCTTATGAGTCTATAAGACAACCAAGGTGTGATACTGAGGAGCAAGAGGTCCCATATGCTGACCCACCTTCTCATGAGTCAAAGAGTGATGCAACTACGGAGACCATCACATGGAAGAACCAGGTAAATTTACCCACTCCTACCGGTGATGATCAACTCCTGACCACCAAAGCCAGAAGAAGCAGAGCTAAGGCAGCCAGAAAAACTGCCAATAAAGAGGCTGAGTCTAAGCTGAAGATAGACCCAAAGCAAAAGGGTATATTCATTTCAGCTAGATTCCAGGTAGTAGGAAACTCTGATTCAGGAATGGAGTGTAGTACCAGCACTCCTGTCCTACCAAAGGATCAGAAGTTAAAGGAAAAGGTTGCTGATGAAGAGAAAAAGAACAAAAAACATCAATCCTCAAATTCCCAAAAGATTAACATTGCATGCATAATGTGTGGTCTGCAAAACCAAATGGCCAAAGATTGTTACTACAATCCTGCTAGCACACATTATGCAAATAATGTTAAAAAGGAAGGAGTTAGGGAAGGTGATAGGATCGGATCTAGTTTGATCAATTAGATTTGAATTTGCAGCGGAATATAACACAAATTATGTCACACCCCGGGCCCAGGTAGGGTGGGACGTCACAGACTAGCAACAACATATGGCAGCGGAAACAAACCATTACAAGAGCTCAAAGGAGAGAATATCACATGGCATTAATGTTTTTAAAAAGATAGCGGGGCTAGAAACAAATCAAGCCCCCAAATGAGTTTTACAATCATCCATAAAAATAAAATTGTACTTGTTCAACACAAATATAAAATTGTTCAAATGTTTCATTGAGGAAATATGCCAATGCCATGGTCACGGGATAAGTCTAGGTCTTCACAACAGCTAGGATCTCTTCATACATTACCTGAAACATGCTCAAAAGAAAATTGTGTCAACTAAAAAGTTGGTGAATTCAAGTGCTTAAAGTTTAAAAACAAAAGGACTTAACAAATCCTTCTTTGATTAAAAGAAAATAATCATTGTTTATCATCGTGGGAAAAATCATAATCAACCCTGCACTCAGTCCCGGTTGGCCTCTTCTAAAGTTGTGTTTAACCGGATATTCCCGAAGGAAGAACTGAGCCCCAAACCAGTGAACCCTACCTGCCCGGATGGTTCACCATAGTATCTTAAGAAAACCTGTTACATGCCACAAATGACCCCTTAGGATCTCAGTGGGGTAACCTTCCTGGAACGGAAGCCACTGTGTGTGGGGGATTCCCCAAATAGATCTATCCATATAAAACAAGCGGTTCACGAAAGAATTAATGATCATGATATAAGTATCAGCAGGTAACCACAAATCCCACATACAATCACCAAGTAAAGCACAATCATAGTTCATAAAAAGTAGAGCATGTTTCATCCCAAAACAATAGTAAAAAGGGGGATCACTAGAACTCACCTTAGGTTTCCAGTCAAAAGTCTCTTGGTGTACCGGGAAGTGTCTCAAGTCTAGCACCCTAACATGTACATATTAAGTAATAAGCTACTGCCCTTCATTTAAGGTGCAACAATGGTGTCAAGAGTTTAGCTATTGAGTAAGGCTTTGGTTTCGTGAAGGTTTGTATAAAAAGTTTCCTTTTATGGCAGGTCAAGGCGTCTTCATGAAAATTGGGATTTTCACTTCATTTGGTTAAGTATATTAAGGAATTTTGTTGTTCAAGTGTTTATTAGCTTCCTGGAAGTCGGTTATAAGGTTTGGAAAAATTTTACAGTTTGGTCCCTCAAGTTTCAAAATTGACAGTTTCTACCCTCAAGTTTTAGTTTCTTGCCCTTTATGTCATTTAAGACAAAAAGGGCAAGAAAATTAGAGTCATATTATATTTATTATGGAGTAAGTGTTTCAAAATTTTAGTTTACGGGTCCGATTTAAAAACTGCGTGTTTAACGTTCCCGGTTACGGTAAAAGCCGGATAGTTTTAACCGTAAATTGGAGTTTTCATATATTTGAATCTTGGACCAGTAGGTATTTTCTAAAAGATATCTTTATAAATTTTAAGTCCTTAAATTGTGAAAATTGGCCTTTTATAGTTGAAAATCTCGTTTTTACGTTTGACCCGTTAAAACGCGGTTTTGACCGGGTTTGACCATTTAAAGCTTGTTTGACCAATTTTTCAAATCCTTTAAGTCTTTTATTACTTAACTTACTGAAATCATATGATTTTTATAAATCTTAGCTTTGAACTCTATTTTTATGGATTTTTCTCAAAAACGATGCTCGGTTTGTACCCGTTTTTAGTTAAAACGTCATTTATTTGTTTCTTTGACCATTTAAATTATCCATTGACTCCAGAACACTTTATTTATCAATTTTGAGCCTGGAATACTTTTCAAGAGTGTTACTTTCATATTCTTACTATTTTTAAAGTCATTTTACCATGTTTTCGGGTCTCGAAAGTGACTAAAAGAGGGTAAATCACAACATGTCCTTTATTCCAGAGATTAAACATTACTAACACTTCTAATATTCATTAATACCTACTGAAATTTCAGTCCCAAAGGGTTGCCTAGTTGTTCTATACATCCATATGCTTCAAATATGTAGAAAATGTCATAACCGACCATAACACTTGTGTAAATCATCTTAACTTGAGTTTAAACGTTACCAACACTTCATTTAACTTCATAAACAGATTATTAAGGTGTCATTAAGTCGTTCATGAGTAGGTTATGGGTCTTGGTTGAAAGGATTTTTCAAACAAATGCTTAAAAGGGTGTTGTTACATGTAGAAAGAAGGGTTTCAAGGTGTAATCCATGTATTAACCGTGGATTCGAGTGTGTATCCTTTTGGAACTTTTTAAAACAGGTTCTTGGGAGTCCATTAAGTCATTAAAATGCAGGTCACAAGTTTGGTTTACAAGAGTTGCAACTTTCACAAGTTAGATGATACCAAAACACCCAAAAAGAGGGTTTTCATGGTGGAAATCGGTTTCCACCTCAAGAATGACTAACATAACATGAGGTTTACCTTCAAGAACGTTGGGAACTCCTTAAGAACAAGATGATGGTGAGAAGTTTCTGCTACAACAAGGAAAAAGCAAGGTTTTTAGGTGAAAAATGAAGAAAACAAGTGAAATGTCCCAAAACCGACAACATGAGCTTACACTTGATGTAACTCACGGTTTAGAAGGTGTTGATGGTCGTGGATGGCTAGAAACTCCTTGGACTTGACTGTAGAAGCTCGAACCAAGGCTGGAAAGGTGGAACAAGTGTGGTTGTGTGACCAAAACTCGCGAACTAGGCCACCTCCTTGCGGTTTGCACTTGGCCGAATGAAGCTTGGTGATGTTCTTCGAATTTCTTGTGCAAGACTTAGAGAGAATTTGCTTTGAGTGAGTTGTGAGGTGAGGGTGTGTGTTTCAGCTGGTGGTTTCGAATAAGAGGGAGAGAGGGAGAGAGTTGCATGAAATGCTAGTGGGTGGTGTGGTGGTGGTGAAGAGAGGAGAGGAGTGGAGAGGGGGGGCGGCCGATTCTTGGAGTGTAGTGGGGGATTTTTGAATTAAATTTTAATTGTAAATTGTTATTATGTAGTGTAATTTTGTAGTATTGGGTATAATGTATTATTTAGTGGATGGTGAATTGAGGTATCTAATGCATGCCCATGCATGCATGGCCGAAAATTATGTAAGTGTGAGTGTGTATGCTCACATTTTAATTGCCTTCTCTTGAATTTAATTTTGTAAGGGTGACTAGTTGACTTTCCCGGAACACAAATTTTTAAAAGGTAGAAACCTAAATTAGCTAAAAGTCAATAATAAAAATCACATAAAACCATAATTTAAATCAAGTAGTAAGAATTGTTTCCAATTTCATAGTAGGGTTGAATAGTTTCAATTATTAGCACTCATAACATGGATAATGATGCAAGTAATCTAGGGTTAGGGTAACAACCTGGAGGTCGGTTGTCACATTCTCCCACCGTTTAGGAAATTTCGTCCCGAAATTTTAACTCTGATTAGAGACTGAACGGGTGGGTTTGAAGAGGTGTGGATAGTTCTTTCTCATTTCATCTTCACGCTCCCAAGTAAATTCAGGTCCTCGCTTGGAGTTCCATCTAACCTTGACCTTGGGTATGCGGCTCCGCCGGAGTTGTTTGACCAAACGATCCGTGATCTCCACGGGTTCTTCCACAAAATTCAGTTTGTCGTTTATTCTTGCTTCTTTTAATGGTAGTTCCAGGGTTTTGTCTACCACTTCAAGTTGACTCGTGTATGTTCAACTTATTGCCACTAGGCCAATTCTCGCCAATATTTCGAATGGTCCAATGTATCTTGGGCTTAGCTTTCCTCTCTTTCCGAACCTCACAGTTCCTTTCCACGGTGCTACCTTTAGCATTACCCTGTCGCCCACTTTGAACTCTAGAGGTTTCCGTCTCCTATCAGTGTACTTCTTCTGTCGATCTCTGGCTGCTTTCAGTCGCTCTAACACTATGTCGGGTCCCATCACTTGGCTATCACCGATCTCATTCCAACTCAAGGGTGATCGGCATTTCCTGCCATATAGGGCCTCATACGGAGCGGCTTTGATACTCGCGTGGTAACTATTGTTATAGGCGAATTCCACCAAGGAAGATGGTTATCCCAGTTTCCGCCAAAGTCCATCACGCAAGCTCTTAACATGTCTTCCATCGTTTGAATAGTTCTTTCGCTCTGTCCGTCGGTCTGAGGGTGGTAAGCCGTGCTTAGATCTAAACGGGTTCCTAAAGCTTGCTGGAACGATTTCCAGAAACGAGAGGTGAAACGGCTATCACAGTCGGAGATGATCGACAAAGGCACTCCATGCCTCGTTACCACCTCATCGACATACAGTTGGGCCAATTTCGTCATGTCGTAGTCTTCTCTAATTGGCAAGAAGTGAGCTGATTTCGTTAGTCTATCCACTATTACCCAAATAGCATCGTGACCTTTAAACGTTCTGGGCAACTTGGTAACAAAATCCATCGTAACATTATCCCATTTCCATTCTGGGATTTCAGGTTGCTGTAACGTTCCTGATGGTTTTTGGTTCTCAGCTTTTACCATGGCACAAGTTAAACATTTCCCCACATAAACGGCGATTGATCTCTTGATTCCCGGCCACCAGAAAAGTGTCTTTAAATCCTGGTACATCTTATCACTTCCAGGGTGAATTGAATACCTAGACTTGTGTGCTTCGTCGAGGATTACTTCTCGAATTCCTCCGTGTTTTGGCACCAAGTCCTTCCTCCATATCTGTATGTACCATCGTCCCCTTCTCAAATTGCTTTTCCATTCCAGTCAATCCTTCTTCCTTTAATTTTTCTTCCTTTAATGCCTCGCTTTGAGCTTCTTTCAGTTTTGCAATAAGGTTGGTATACACACTCATCCTTAAGGCTCGTACACGAAGAGGTTTTTCTCTTTCCTTTCGGCTCAATGCATCCGCCACAACATTGGCCTTACCAGGATGGTAGCGGATTTCGCACTCGTAATCGTTCAATAGCTCGACCCATCTTCTCTGACGCATGTTGAGCATCTTTTGGTCAAGGATATGGTGCAAACTTCTATGGTCAGTGTAGATGATACACTTTGTGCCATAAAGGTAGTGCCTCCACATCTTGAGGGCAAACACCACGGCACCCAACTCCAGATCGTGAGTCGTGTAGTTCTTCTCATGATCATTCAGCAGTCTCGATGCGTAAGCAATCACCTTGTTGCGTTGCATCAATACACATCCTAGCCCTTGACGCGAAGCGTCACAATAGACCACGAAGTCTTCTACTCCTTCTGGAAGAGCAAGGATAGGTGCACTGCATAACTTCTCCTTAAGCGTTTCAAACGCCTCGTTCTGCTCTCGCTCCCACACAAAGGTTGTGTTCTTCTTGGTTAGTGCGGTCAAAGGTTGCACTATACGCGAGAAGTCCTTTATAAATCTCCGGTAGTAGCCAGCCAGTCCTAAGAATTGCCTTATCTCCGTAGGAGTTTCAGGAATCTTCCAATTCTTTATGGCCTCAATCTTGGAAGGGTCAACTTGAATCCCATCCTCATTCACCACATGACCTAAGAATTGGATCTGGCGCATCCAAAATTCACATTTAGAGAACTTGGCATATAGTTGCTCATTCTTGAGCAATTCAAGGATTAGCCTGAGATGCTTCTCGTGCTCGTCTTTACTTCGGGAATAGATCAGTATGTCGTCAATAAACACGATCACAAACTTGTCGAGGTAAGGGCGGCAAACGCGGTTCATGAGGTCCATGAATGCTGCTGGAGCATTAGTCAGTCCAAAGGGCATGACCAAATACTCATAGTGTCCATACCTAGTTCGGAAGGCTGTTTTGGGTATGTCTTCTTCTCTTATCTTCAGTTGGTGGTATCCTGACCTCAAGTCTATTTTGGAAAAATAACTTGCTCCTTGCAGTTGATCAAATAGGTCATCTATTCTCGGAAGAGGGTAACGGTTCTTTATGGTCTGCTTATTCAATTCCCTGTAACCAATACACATTCGCAGGGTTCCGTCTTTCTTTTTCACGAATAGTACCGGGGCACCCCATGGAGAGACACTCGAACGTATAAATCCCTTGTCCAGTAGTTCTTGAATTTGTACCATTAGCTCCTTCATCTCAGGTGGGGCGAGTCGGTACGGTGCCTTGGCTACCGGTGCAGCACCAGGCAACAAGTCTATCTGGAATTCAACTTGCCGATTCGGGGGGAGTCCTGGTAGTTTTTCCAGAAACACCTCTGGGTATTCCGAAACCACGGGAATATCTTCGATCTTCTTCTCCTTTTGGGCTTTCATCACATATACTATAAAAGTTGGACATCCCTTCATCAAGCTCTTGGTAGCTTTTAAGTGGGATATCATAGGGTATAGGGTGTTACTCCTTTCACCCTCTACCACTAACACTTCTTCGTCGCTCAACGGTATCTTGAGTAGTCGTTCATCACATACGATTTCGACTTTATGCTTCGCTAACCAGTCCATACCCACAACCACATCAAATCCTCCTAACTTAATGGGCATCAAGTCAATCTTAAACGTATTCCCTTTTAGATTCAGGGGGCAATCCCTAATGATTTCGTTAGCTTCTAAAATATTACCGTCAGCTAATTCTACGGTAAACGTATCAGTCAAGGTACACACGTCTAAGTCAATCAATGGCCTAAAAGTACTAGAGATAAAACTAGCAGTCGCTCCAGTATCAAACAGTACAGTAGCGGGATGATTGTTTACAAGGAACGTACCGTTGACCACGTCGGGTTCCCTACGAGCTCCTGCTGGGTCCATAACGAAAGCTCTTCCCTTAGGCTTGTTGTGCTTGGCATCCTTGTCTCTACCCAGCTTAGGACACTTGTTCCTCATATGCCCTGGATCTCCACACTCATAGCATTGTTTCCCTGGTGCGTAAGTACAGTCTTTAATTAAATGGCCTGTTCTCTTGCACCTAAAACAGGGCATCGGGTTACATTCCCCTTGATGATGTAACTTGCATTTGCTGCAGAATGGGCTTGTCCCCGAATACAATCTCCGATTTTTGTTTCCCTGGTCATCACGTCTCACACCTTCAGAACTCCTTCTACTTGACCCACTACTACTCCCAACCGCTCTTTTCGCTTCAAACCACTTCCTTTTCTCGCCAACAAACTTCTTCTCATCAGCCCTTGCTTGATCGGTCCATCCAGCCCTAATTAGGTCATCAGTCAAACTGCTGGTAAGGTCGACAGCAGCTTGCAGGGTTACAGGCTGAGAGGAACGGACCATACCCCTAACTCTTGGGTGTAGTCCCCAGATGAACCGTGCTACACCTTTGGCTTCTGGCGTCACCAAATGTGGCACAAGTCGGGACATGGCTAAGAAACGGTTTATGTATTCGGTGTAGTTGGGTCCTTTCATCTCCAAGCTTAAAAATTCTGTCTCCAGCTTCTCGAGTTGATTGATGGGGCAATATTTGTTGGTCATTAGCTCTCGGAATTCAGTCCAACCCATTCGATTAGCCACATTTCTTCCACGGCTTTGAGTAATGGACTTCCACCATTCAAGAGCTGATCCCTTGAGAGATAGTGATGCAAACCTCACCATATGCTCCATCTTGCACTCGCTGATGTCTAAGACAGCTTCCATTTCGTCAATCCACCTGTAAGTCTCTATAGCACCCTCGGTGCCATAGAAGTCCTTAGGCTTACATGCCATGAAGGTCTTATAAGAGCATCCATTCCTTAATGCCTCGGCTTCTTCGTCGTGGCTCTCATCGTTCACCGGCCGGTCGTTACCAGTAGTGTTATCCCGGTCCGCATTTATCTGTGCAATAATAGTCGGAATGGCGTTAGCCAGTTGCTGAGCTACGAGGTTAGCAATCCTTTCGTCACTCTCTTGATTAGCATTTTCCCGTGGGGAGTCCCTGGTGGAGTAGGTTGGTTTCCAATCGGCCTTGCTTCCTCACGGCGGCCCCTGGTGGCTCCACGTCGTCCAAAACGTGTTTCCCTTGCGAGTCGGCATTCTGATAGTATCACAAATAGATTCGTTTAGCATCTCATAATTTTGTTTCGAATAGCCTATGCATCATTATCCTATCACACCATGCCTCGGAAGAGGGATCATGGCATGCACATATGTATTTACAACCCACTAAGGAACCTTACAACTTCCAAATCAAAACATGACATAACAGTTAGGCAACCATTTAGAAAAGGTACAGACCAATTTCAAGGCACAACAGATCATATAGCAATTTAATACAAACAGTTTAATAATTCCAGCATTCCAATAGCAGTTCACGATAGTATCATCCAACAAAATAGAATCAGAGTCATGCTCTTACAATTTGGAAGGTGCCATCACCCCCATGATAATAAAATAATAGTATCGAATAAGAATTCAAATAGTTTCCTTCTACTGTTCACAGACAGATAATCCCACTGAGTACTCCAGCTCTCACATCCACTTTCTCTTCAGCCATCCAAACCATCTTGTACCCTTCTTCCTCTGCTCCTGCTCCAAACGCTTCACTCCCTGTGTAGCCATCATAGCCTGGAATTGAGCCGACTGGGAAGTTCGAGTGGCGTGCTGAACAGTCAGCTCATGACGGCGAACAGTCCTCAAAATCTCATCCAATGTCGCATCAGAGGGTCCTACATCACTTGCCCGGCGACTCGACTGGGAGTACCTATCACCAGCCAGTACGCTAGGCCGTCATACATACTATGTCTCGGCGGCGTCAGGCGTTCGTCACGAGGGTCAAACAGTGGAGGTACCGATGTCGGAATCCTAACAGGCGGGGGAGGAGGAGGAGGCATCCTAAAGGATACGGAAGATCCTGGCCTAACGCTTTTGCGAGGTCGAGTGACAGTACGCGCACCCTTATTCCCAATAGGTGGGATGGGTGAGAGGGTCGGAGCAGCTACTTGGGGAGAGTGGGATCGCGTTCGGCTTCGGGAAGGTGATGTGGAGGAAGAGTCCTCGGAAGCCTCATTGTCTTCGGACGTGACGGATATCCACCCTGGATGTCCGCATCTCCGGAGGTACGCCTCATACTCTGTCTGGGGCTTCTCTCTCCTCAGGTTTCCGGTAGGAGTGGTCTCAGTGTCGGGGTGAGCAGGCGCCTTTCCTTTATCAGCCATAGACGTTGTCCTGTAAGAAATACATCATGAGTAATTTGGTTTCTCATAGCTCATGATTATAATAATAGTACTAATAATAGTAGTGATGGCAATAGTATCCGTTATTCCAACATATAGCTGTCTGTTTTCCCAGATCAATAGTCTCTTCAAGTAGTATCGGATAACATAGTTCATCATAAAAATCATTTAAATCCCCTCTTTAAAATTAGTTTCAAAATCATCAATATAAACCAGAAAAAGTCCAACCATAACCTAAAGATCAGTGATGGAAATTACGCGTCCGGTAAATTCATGATTACGTTGATCAAGTGTAATCATCAATTTACCCAACCGATCATCCCAACACTTCCCACAAGGACAGTCCTAGGGTATCAGGGTTGTAGCCTAGGGTCTACTATGGTATTCCCGACTTCTCTACAACCTTTGGCTCTGATACCAATCTGTCACACCCCGGGCCCAGGTAGGGTGGGACGTCACAGACTAGCAACAACATATGGCAGCGGAAACAAACCATTACAAGAGCTCAAAGGAGAGAATATCACATGGCATTAATGTTTTTAAAAAGATAGCGGGGCTAGAAACAAATCAAGCCCCCAAATGAGTTTTACAATCATCCATAAAAATAAAATTGTACTTGTTCAACACAATATAAAAATGTTCAAATGTTTCATTGAGGAAATATGCCAATGCCATGGTCACGGGATAAGTCTAGGTCTTCACAACAGCTAGGATCTCTTCATACATTACCTGAAACATGCTCAAAAGAAAATTGTGTCAACTAAAAAGTTGGTGAATTCAAGTGCTTAAAGTTTAAAAACAAAGGACTTAACAAACCTTCTTTGATTAAAAGAAAATAATCATTGTTTATCATCATGGGAAAAATCATAATCAACCCTGCACTCAGTCCCGGTTGGCCTCTTCTAAAGTTGTGTTTAACCGGATATTCCCGAAGGAAGAACTGAGCCCCAAACCAGTGAACCCTACCTGCCCGGATGGTTCACTATAGTATCTTAACAAAACCTGTTACATGCCACAAACGACCCCTTAGGATCTCAGTGGGGTAACCTTCCTGGAACGGAAGCCACTGTGTGTGGGGGATTCCCCAAATAGATCTATCCATATAAAACAAGCGGTTCACGAAAGAATTAATGATCATGATATAAGTATCAGCAGGTAACCACAAATCCCACATACAATCATCAAGTAAAGCACAATCATAGTTCATAAAAAGTAGAGCATGTTTCATCCCAAAACAATAGTAAAAAGGGGGATCACTAGAACTCACATTAGGTTTCCAGTCAAAAGTCTCTTGGTGTACCGGGAAGTGTCTCAAGTCTAGCACCCTAACATGTACATATTAAGTAATAAGCTACTGCCCTAAACTCATTTAAGGTGCAACAATGGTGTCAAGAGTTTAGCTATTGAGTAAGGCTTTGGTTTCGTGAAGGTTTGTATAAAAAGTTTCCTTTTATGGCAGGTCAAGACGTCTTCATGAAAATTGGGATTTTCACTTCATTTGGTTAAGTATATTAAGGAATTTTGTTGTTCAAGTGTTTATTAGCTTCCTGGAAGTCGGTTATAAGGTTTGGAAAAATTTTACAGTTTGGTCCCTCAAGTTTCAAAATTGACAGTTTCTACCCTCAAGTTTTAGTTTCTTGCCCTTTATGTCATTTAAGACCAAAAATCAGATTCTTAGAGTCATATTATATTTATTATGGAGTAAATGTTTCAAAATTTTAGTTTACTGGTCCGATTAAAAACTGCGCGTTTAACGTTCCCGGTTACGGTAAAAGCCGGATAGTTTTAACCGTAAATTGGAGTTTTCATATATTTGAATCTTGGACCAGTAGGTATTTTTTAAAAGATATCTTTATAAATTTTAAGTCCTTAAATTGTGAAAATTGGCCTTTTATAGTTGAAAATCTCGTTTTTACGTTTGACCCGTTAAAACGCGGTTTTGACCAGGTTTGACCATTTAAAGCTTGTTTGACCAATTTTTCAAATCCTTTAAGTCTTTTATTACTTAACTTACTGATATAATATGATTTTTATAAGTCTTAGCTTTGAACTCTATTTTTATGGATTTTTCTCAAAAACGATGCTCGGTTTGTACCCGTTTTTAGTTAAAACGTCATTTATTTGTTTTCTGACCATTTAAATTATCCATTGACTCCAGAACACTTTATTTATCAATTTTGAGCCTGGAATACTTTTCAAGAGTGTTACTTTCATATTCTTACTATTTTTAAAGTCATTTTACCATGTTTTCGGGTCTCGAAAGTGACTAAAAGAGGGTAAATCACAACATGTCCTTTATTCCAGAGATTAAACATTACTAACACTTCTAATATTCATTAATACCTACTGAAATTTCAGTCCCAAAGGGTTGCCTAGTTGTTCTATACATCCATATGCTTCAAATATGTAGAAAATGTCATAACCGACCATAACACTTGTGTAAATCATCTTAACTTGAGTTTAAACGTTACCAACACTTCATTTAACTTCATAAACAGATTATTAAGGTGTCATTAAGTCATTCATGAGTAGGTTATGGGTCTTGGTTGAAAGGATTTTTCAAACAAATGCTTAAAAGGGTGTTGTTACATGTAGAAAGAAGGGTTTCAAGGTGTAATCCATGTATTAACCGTGGATTCGAGTATGTAGCCTTTTGGAACTTTTTAAAACAGGTTCTTGGGAGTCCATTAAGTCATAAAAATGCAGGTCACAAGTTTGGTTTACAAGAGTTGCAACTTTCACAAGTTAGATGATACCAAAACACCCAAAAAGAGGGTTTTCATGGTGGAAATCGGTTTCCACCTCAAGAATGACTAACATAACATGAGGTTTACCTTCAAGAATGTTGGGAACTCCTTAAGAACAAGATGATGGTAAGAAGTTTCTGCTACAACAAGGAAAAAGCAAGGTTTTTAGGTGAAAAATGAAGAAAACAAGTGAAATGTCCCAAAACCGAAAACATGAGCTTACACTTGATGTAACTCACGGTTTAGAAGGTGTTGATGGTCGTGGATGGCTAGAAACTCCTTGGACTTGACTGTAGAAGCTCGAACCAAGGCTGGAAAGGTGGAACAAGTGTGGTTGTGTGACCAAAACTCGCGAACTAGGCCACCTCCTTGCGGTTTGCACTTGGCCGAATGAAACTTGGTGATGTTCTTCGAATTTCTTGTGCAAGACTTAGAGAGAATTTGCTTTGAGTGAGTTGTGAGGTGAGGGTGTGTGTTTCAGCTGGTGGTTTCGAATAAGAGGGAGAGAGGGAGAGAGGGAGAGAGTTGCATGAAATGCTAGTGGGTGGTGTGGTGGTGGTGAAGAGAGGAGAGGAGTGGAGAGGGGGGGCGGCCGATTCTTGGAGTGTAGTGGGGGATTTTTGAATTAAATTTTTTATTGTAAATTGTTATTATGTAGTGTAATTTTGTAGTATTGGGTATAATGTATTATTTAGTGGATGGTGAATTGAGGTATCTAATGCATGCATGCATGGCCGAAAATTATGTAAGTGTGAGTGTGTATGCTCACATTTTAATTGCCTTCTCTTGAATTTAATTTTGTAAGGGTGACTAGTTGACATTCCCAGAACACAAATTTATAAAAGGTAGAAACCTAAATTAGCTAAAAGTCAATAATAAAAATCACATAAAACCATAATTTAAATCAAGTAGTAAGAAATGTTTCCAATTTCATAGTAGGGTTGAATAGTTTCAATTATTAGCACTCATAACATGGATAATGATGCAAGTAATCTAGGGTTAGGGTAACAACCTGGAGGTCGGTTGTCACAAATTAGACCAAATTTAAGCAAGAATAGTATGAATATTCAATCACACAATGACGATTATAGAGAGAGGATTTTCTGCTAGTGGAAGATTTTCATTCACGCAAATGGTTCGGTTACAAAACAATTAGGTCAACATTTCTTTTATAAAGGAATGTGACGTCAGCTGATGTCACTTGATAGTGACATCTAACTGATTTATACAAACTACTGAAAGTAAACTAATCTACTGAAGATGTCCACAACAGCTGAGGACATCTTCACAAAAAAGCTAAGTATAAACTACAATTACAACTACTGAAGTTATAACATCTGAAGTGTAAGAACTTCAGATGTTTTACAATAATAAAACTACTAAAAACAAACTACTGAAAAGTAAACCATCACAACTACTGAAAAGAACTACTTCAGCTGTTATGACAACTTCTGAGAACTTGGTCTTTAGACTTTGTATTCAGCTATTGTCTTCAGACTTTGTCTTCAGACTTTGTCTTCAGACTTTGTCTTCAGACTTTGTCTTCAGCTACTGTCTTCAGACTTTGTCTTCAGCAGATGTAGATCACTTCAGTTGTTATGATGTCTGTAGGACTTAAAGGTTTTTCTGATCTGGCTCATTGGTTCTTTTGGTCCAACAGAAGGTTTTTCATTTGGACCATATCAAATGGTTCAAGTGATGAAAAAGGGAAAGCTTGTTTCCGAAGCAAGGTTTCTTTCGGAAGAAAGTCCTTCTTCCGAAGGAAAAAAGGCTTCGGAAGCTAAAGCTGTCAAGACTCAAAAGAATAAAAGAGTCCCCTTGAGACCATCCCAGATGAAGACTACTGAAGAAAAGGTGGTGAAGGCTTCTTCCGAAAAGAAAGAAGCTTCAGAAGAATGCCAAGCTGCAAAAGCTTCAACAAGCTCATCCTCCATGATCAACAAAGGGATGGAATGGAAGATCAAGGAAGATGCTGCAGCCCAAACCTCTTCTTCAAAGACTTTCATTGAACCCCCATGCATAAATTTTGGTTCAATTATGTCACTATCATTGGAAGAACCCAAGACCAACAAGGCTTGGGTTTCCAATCAAAACTAATCATCTCATCTTATGTGCAAGAACATCCATATCACAAGAATAACAATGTTTGGATTGTGGATAGTGGATGCTCCAGTCACATGACAGCGAACAGATCTCCCCTTCAATAATTTCAACATTATGATGGGGGTCCTGTCCAGTTTGGAGGTGAGGCCGGATGATATATTTCTGGCAGAGGAAGTATATCCAACGAAAAATTAAAAGTTGTCAAATTTAACTTTGTCAAACAGCTTGAACACAGCCTGTTAAGTGTTTCTCAGTTTTGTGATCAAAAGCATCAAATGCTCTTCACAGAATATGAGTGCATAATCCTCTAACCCGGGATGATAATTCCTCAGGAATTGGTGCTTCTTAGATCTCCCAGGAAACGAGATATGTACAAGCTGGATATGAACAATGCTTCCCCAATGGGAGAAGTATCATGCTTTCTTTCCAAAGCTGATGGTGATGAGTCAACACTATGGCATAAGTAAAAGATTTGATCTGCCCAAGATTCATATTAAATTGATGTGGCTAGTGTGATATGATCCAAGTCGGGTCATACCCAATAACAAGCCAAACAAACACCGAAAGAAAATTTATTTGTTGATAAGATCATACAAATAATAAGTGACACCAATTTAGAAAATTGGATTTTCTAAATATTGCTTTTGTGATAAGAACAATATTATATGGATAATTTTGTTCATGAGATTTTATTTGATACATTTTAAGTTGGCTAAAAAGTGTCAAATAAAAGGGTGACATGTTATAAAAATTAGTCTTGTTTTAATTTTATAACTAAAAATGCATGAAAGAGTGGTTTTTATTTTAAAATTGAAAATGGGTGGGAAACCCTTTTGGGTTTAGCCTTGTGGCCGCCCAAGGGTCCCTTGAAAGACCCAATTTTGTGTCTTGGAACAAGTAGTTTTCAATTGACACACTCTTCCATCATTTCACCTCTTTCTCTCTCTCAAAACTCACAAGGCAAGAACTCCCATTCTTACCACAAGAATTCGGATTTTGGCTGCCTTTTGGGGCTGGATTTCGTACTTGAAAGAAAGATTGGAAGATCATTTTGGTGCAATAGGCTCCCTAGCATAGCAAGGTGTTTGAAAGAAGAAGCTTGTGGGTATTACTACTTGAGGTTCTCTTCTTTGAGGGCTGCATAAAAGACATCATCATCTTCTTCATCTCATTCTTGTCATCCACGTTTTTGAGGTTGCTGGAAGGTACTTTGGCAGCCCTTTATGGCTGTCATATTGTGTTCATTTTATGCATACATAGCATGTTCATACACATAAAATGATCCTTGATACATGGGTTTGTTTTTACATTTAAATGGTCATCTAAAGGGCACAATTTTCAGCTTATAAAATCATGTTTTAAGTTGTTATTCCGCTGCGTTTTTCAGAATGTTTAAGTGGTTAAACTTGTTTTGATGTTCCTTATAAAACCCATCAATGGCATCTAGAGCTGGTTATGTGGATAGCATGCTTGTTAGAATCCTTTAAAATTTGTTTTATAGGATTTTATAACCCTTTTAAGGGCTGAAATATTCTTGCTTGTTGAATCCCCAAACTTTCAAGGTTATGTCACACATGCTTGTGACTAAACCTTGAAAGATATGTATGATGATATATATTATTGTTTGGACAATGTATAAAACCCAAAATTTCAGTTTATGTTGGCTGAAATTTGGTGTTTTAAGTGGGGTTTCATTGTATGTTTGGATGATAAGATCCTTGTTCTTGGTGGTGCATAACCTAGCATTGACCTTATGTTGATTTGGTTTGAAATGGATGATTGTTTTGGTTGTTTTTCATTTGGGTTGTAATATTATTCTTTTGTGTTTCTTTTGGGATGTAATTTATTTATTCATTCATTTGAAATGTAATAGATAGATTAAGTGCACTTTCTTTATTAGAATATTTGTATTAGGATACAAATTTTGTAAATGGAAATGCACTAGATGGAAGCACAAAAGGAAGACACAAAGAGAAAGACTTGGAGCATATGGATGCAAGTTCAAGTGGGAGTCAATAAAGACCTCAAATTTTGTGTTGTTTTCAACCCTTAAGAAAGACCAAATGACCACACTTGTGATGGCAAACAAGTGTGGTCACAATAGTAGCTACGGTTATGCACATATGGATGTTTATTTCATGCTTGGTTATGTGTTTGTTATTTGATTGTATGGTTGATATTTTGACATGCATAACAAACTAATTAACAAACTAAATATGATGGTTCTTGATCATTAAAAGTTAATAAAAGGTTATTAAAATGATTTAATGATTTTAAAGATTTTAAAGATTAAAATGGGTTTTAATCAAAGGACCATAGAGTACCTTGTATTTGAAAGCATGCAAATGCAAGTACATAAAGCTTTCTTAACAAGAATTGTGAAATTGTAAATCCCTTTTGAAAAATAAGTTTAACACCATCCTTTTACACAACACTTAAGTTACTTGCAAACTCTTAGTGGGATAAAGGTCACCTAACCACTTTGAGGGAACTTGTAACTTGAGGTGAGAATACTATGTTTGTGGGATAAAGGTCACCTAACCACTTATGTAGTAAACTCACACGTGTGTGTAAGTAGGACGACTTGATTTATAAAATATATTGAATGGATCACCTAAAATATGTTTTATAAAAGGTGTTGATGGGATAAACATGCCGTTGTTAACATAAGATGCTCAAACGATCCCATACCACTAGAAGTTGCAATAGGTTGCAATTGTCATTCATGACTACCTTGTTTATTTAAATAATGGGATAAAGGTCACCTAACCAATATTTAAATATAACGTTGGATTCTAGAATTTTATTTATTAATAGTCTATGCGACATAAAGGGTGTTAATAAATGAAATAAATTTTATTACAATTACTAAAATGGATCTTTGTAAAATCTTGTAGATGGCCGACCACACCAACGCTAATAACGATGTACCAAACCAAAACAACCAATCTCTTAGGGCGATCCTTCAAAGGGATCGTCTAACACCTAACAACTTCATGGATTGGTACCGTAACTTGAGAATTGTTCTCAAGCAAGAAAAGCGGGCCTACATTCTTGATGATCCCATCCCCGATGAACCTAACGAGGAGGATGTGGAGGCCTATAATGATTGGGTTAGATATACGGAAGACTCCATCCAAGTCTCTTGCTTAATGTTAGCAAGTATGACACCCGAACTCCAAAAGGAGTATGAGCTCCATGGAGCCTATGACATGATCACTCAGTTGCGGGAAACGTTCCAGCAACAAGCTAGAGTGGAGCGCTTCGAAACGGTTCGAGCGCTTCATGCATGTCGGATGGAGGAATCCCAATCAGTTTCATCTTATGTTCTTAAGATGAAAAGCCACATCGACCGCCTTCAAAGGCTGAACTGTCCCGTCTCAAAGGAGTTGGCCACGGATTTGATCCTTAATGGCCTAACTAAAAAGTTTGAGGCATTCGTCATGAATTACAACATGAACGGATGGGACAAGAGCATAAATGAACTTCATTCCATGCTCAAATCAGCTGAGGCGGGAATGGGTAAAAGGGTTTTACCCGTTCTCACCATTAATGAAGGTGGGAGAAGGAAGAGGTCTCTACCCCCTCCCAAGGCAAATGTTGCCAAAGGAAAGGGGCACGTTGGAGGAAAGGGGAAGATGGTTGTTAGGGCGGAACCTCCGAAGCCCAAGGAGAAGAAGCAAAAGGTTGCTGTAAACGACCCATGCTTCAAATGTGGTGAGATAGGGCATTGGATGAGAAATTCTCCAGTCTATCTCAAAGAGTTGAGAGAAAAGAGGGATGCGGGGCAAACCTCAGGTATAATATACATGATACATATAGAATTAAATGTTATTTCTTCTAACACATGGGTATTAGATACCGGATGTGGAACTCACATTTGCAATTTGTTGCAGGGGTTCAAAAGAAATGAGCATTATGAGAAAGGGGAAATAAGTCTCTTCATGGGCAATGGTGCAAAGGTTCATGTGGAAGCCCAAGGAGACTACATTTTGAAACTTCCAAATGGTTTGGAAGTTATTTTAAGTAATGTATTATATGCTCCTAGTTTGACTAGGAACATAATTTCTGTTTCCCGTTTAAGACAATATGATTATGATTTCAAGTTTGTTGACAATGATATTCATGTTTCTTTAAATCATGTATTTTATTTTAAAGCTATACCTTGTAATGGTATTTATGAATTGGTTCATGAAAACGCAACATATGATAGCTCAATATACCAAGCAACCACCAAAAATCTTAAATTGGATTTGAGTGATACCTACCTTTGGCATTGTCGTCTTGGTCATATAAACAAGAAACGTATACAAATACTTCAAAAGAACGGTCTTTTAAAAACAAATGAATGTGATTCATTTGATGTATGTGAATCTTGTTTACAAGGTAAAATGACTAAGGCACCCTTTAGTGGAACTAACGAAAGGGCAAAAGATTTATTAGGTATCATACATTCGGATGTATGTGGTCCTTTTAAGCCAATGACTAGGAATGGTGAGAGATACTTCATTACCTTTACCGACGATTATAGTCGCTATGGGTATGTATACTTATTAAGGCACAAAGATGAAGCTTTTGAAATGTTCAAAATCTTCAAGAATGAAGTAGAAAATCAACTCAACAGGTCAATTAAAATTCTCCGCACCGATAGAGGTGGCGAATACCTAAGTGATGTTTTTCAAGATCATCTTAGGAGTTGTGGGATTGTCTCACAACTCACTCCACCTGGAACACCACAACATAATGGTGTGTCTGAGAGGAGGAATCGAACCTTATTGGATATGGTCCGATCTATGATGGCTAGAAGCACATTGCCTCTATCATTTTGGGGTTTCGCTTTGCTCTCCGCGGCTCGTATTCTGAATATGGCCCCAACCAAGAAGGTGGAAAGGACTCCTTTTGAGATATGGCATGGAAGAGTTCCATCCCTATCATACTTAAGGGTTTGGGGTTGTGAAGCTTATGTTAAGACTCCCACCCCAAACAAATTAGAAGTCCGATCCACCAAGTGTATCTTTGTTGGATATCCTAGAGATTCTATGGGATATTATTTCTATGATCCACTGGAACAAAAGGTGTTTGTTTCCAGAAAGGGTGAGTTCTTAGAAGCCAAGTTCCTTATGGAAGGAGCTAGTAGTAGAACAGTGGATCTTGAGGAGGAACAAGAACCACAGCCTAATACACGTTTGGTTGAAACTAGCACTCAACATAAGGATGTTGAGGATGATCAAGCGGTTGATCAATACACACAAAACGTTCGCAGAAGTGGTAGAACAAGTAATCCACCTGAAAGATATGGATTTTTTATGGATGGATGCTACGTGGTTGACTCCGATGAACCAACCACATATCATGATGCAGTGTCCAATTTGGATTGTGACAAATGGCTTGAGGCCATGAACGTTGAGATGCAATCCATGTATGACAATCAAGTTTGGGAACTTGTTGTACCACCTCCTAATTCCAAAGTAGTTGGAAGTAAGTGGATTTTCAAGAAGAAAACCGATATGCATGGAAACTTGGATACTTACAAAGCTAGACTTGTAGCAAAGGGTTTCACTCAAACTCAAGGGGTTGATTATGATGAAACCTTCTCACCTGTTGCAATGCTTAAGTCTATAAGGATATTGTTTGCCATATCAGCTCATTATGATTATGAGATTTGGCAAATGGATGTCAAAACCGCTTTCCTAAATGGATATCTTGAGGAAGATGTCTATATGGTTCAGCCTGAAGGTTTTATTGATCCAAAACATCCTAACAAAGTATGCAAGTTAAAGAAATCAATCTATGGATTGAAACAAGCATCGAGAAGTTGGAATCACCGTTTTGATGATGAAGTAAAGAAATTTGGCTTCATCAAAAACGCTGACGAGGCTTGTGTGTATAAAAAGGCTAGTGGGAGCGCAATAATCTTCCTAGTATTGTATGTTGATGACATACTACTATTTGGAAATGACATTCCAACCATGGAAGGTGTAAAAACCTGGCTTGGAAGTTGTTTTTCCATCAAGGATCTTGGTGAAGCCGCCTATATTCTGGGAATAAAGATCTATAGGGATAGATCAAGGCGGCTGATTGGTTTGAATCAAAGTGCATACATTGACAAAATCTTGAAAAGGTTCAAGATGGAAAACTCTAAGAAAGGTACTGTACCTATTCAAAGAGGGACAATATTGAGTACAACTCAATGTCCAAGCTCCAAGGAGGAGCAAAATAGGATGAAGGCAATCCCATATGCATCTGCTATAGGATCCATCATGTATGCAATGATATGCACTAGACCGGACGTGTCATGCGCTTTAAGCATGACAAGTTGATACCAGCAAAATCCTGGTGATAGTCATTGGATGGCTGTCAAGAACATTCTGAAATACCTAAGGAGGACTAAGGACATGTTCTTGATCTACGGGTCTGGTGAAGAGGAACTCGTTGTAAAAGGTTACACGGATGCGAGTTTCCAAACCGATCGAGATGATTCACGATCTCAATCAGGGTACATCTTTATTCTAAATGGCGGAGCTATTTCTTGGAAAAGCTCAAAGCAAGAAGTCGTAGCGTTGTCCACTACAGAGTCAGAATACGTCGCCGCTTCAATGGCAGCACAGGAAGCTGCATGGCTGAAGAAATTCATAGCCGACCTAGGGGTAGTCCCTTCCATTCAGGATCCCCTAGAGATCTTTTGTGACAACGAAGGTGCGATTGCTCAAATCAAGGAACCTCGTGCTCATCAAAAGACTCGGCACATTGAACGGAGATTCAACTACATAAGGGATGAAGTTGAAAAGGGAAAGATATGTATTCGCAAAGTCCACACTGATAAAAACATTGCGGATCCACTCACAAAACTCCTTGAAAAGGCAAAGCATGAAGGTCATGCTTGTGCCATGGGACTTAGATATTCAAGTGACTGGGTTTAATGTTGTACTTTATATTTGAATATTGGAACTTATGTTATTTGACTTAATTACATGGTTATAATATTCATTTGTTCTTCTATTTTAGCATGTTTAAATCCGTGAATAAATAAGTTATTCTAAACGTTCGTAGTCGATCATACTTGTGGGAACAATTATGAATGTAAGACTATAATGAACTTGGATTGGTTGATATTCATAAGGTATGAATATAGAGCAAGAGGTTGCTAGCAAGGTTCATTGATATCTATGGGATATAGATATTGGACTGACCCGCACTCAATTATTTCTGCATGGAATCCTTGTGATTAGTCATAAGAAATATTGAGTAAAGGCGAATATCATAGTATCCTCAGACCTGAGATACATATTGGGTCTTAGTATTCACCGAATATTGTATTTTGACTTAGTACTTTGCTGTTCTGAAATATTGGCAGTACATAAGGCTGAGTTCGGGTATGATACGAAGTGATTGTGAGAGACGTATGTAGTCAAGATGGGATTTGTTCCTCTTATTCGTTGAGAGTTAGATGTCTAAGGCCTATTAAAGTTAAATCATCAGAGAATGACAATTCTGTGTCTCTTGGATTTAACATGACATCTGAACAAAAGGATAAATGATTAGTTCACCTAAAACATATTCAAGTAAGGTACTTGAAAAGGATGATGTTATTGAATGGCACTTAGTCATATACATTAGGGGTAGCAAACCGTTGCTAGGCGTTATTTGCTGCTTGCATCAATCTACTATGAATCTTGTGCAAGTGGGAGATTAAAAGATTTGATCTGCCCAAGATTCATATTAAATTGATGTGGCTAGTGTGATATGATCCAAGTCGGGTCATACCCAATAACAAGCCAAACAAACACCGAAAGAAAATTTATTTGTTGATAAGATCATACAAATAATAAGTGACACCAATTTAGAAAATTGGATTTTCTAAATATTGCTTTTGTGATAAGAACAATATTATATGGATAATTTTGTTCATGAGATTTTATTTGATACATTTTAAGTTGGCTAAAAAGTGTCAAATAAAAGGGTGACATGTTATAAAAATTAGTCTTGTTTTAATTTTATAACTAAAAATGCATGAAAGAGTGGTTTTTATTTTAAAATTGAAAATGGGTGGGAAACCCTTTTGGGTTTAGCCTTGTGGCCGCCCAAGGGTCCCTTGAAAGACCCAATTTTGTGTCTTGGAACAAGTAGTTTTCAATTGACAAACTCTTCCATCATTTCACCTCTTTCTCTCTCTCAAAACTCACAAGGCAAGAACTCCCATTCTTACCACAAGAATTCGGATTTTGGCTGCCTTTTGGGGCTGGATTTCGTACTTGAAAGAAAGATTGGAAGATCATTTTGGTGCAATAGGCTCCCTAGCATAGCAAGGTGTTTGAAAGAAGAAGCTTGTGGGTATTACTACTTGAGGTTCTCTTCTTTGAGGGCTGCATAAAAGACATCATCATCTTCTTCATCTCATTCTTGTCATCCACGTTTTTGAGGTTGCTGGAAGGTACTTTGGCAGCCCTTTATGGCTGTCATATTTTGTTCATTTTATGCATACATAGCATGTTCATACACATAAAATGATCCTTGATACATGGGTTTGTTTTTACATTTAAATGGTCATCTAAAGGGCACAATTTTCAGCTTATAAAATCATGTTTTAAGTTGTTATTCCGCTGCGTTTTTCAGAATGTTTAAGTGGTTAAACTTGTTTTGATGTTCCTTATAAAACCCATCAATAAGCGAATGTGTCATGTAAATTTTAAGACAATGAATAAATTGGCTAAAAATAATTTGGTAGATGGTTTGCCAAAAAAGGATTTTTTCTGCAAAGATAATTGTGTTGCATGCCTAAAAGGGAAGCAACACAAGGCATCTCATAAATCCAAAGTTGTTAACTCTATCACCACTCCATTACACTTATTGCACATGGATCTATTTGGTCCCACAAGTATAATGAGCATTGGAAGGAAATCATATTGCCTTGTGATTGTTGATGATTTTACGAGATTTACATGGGTATTCTTTTTAAGAACCAAAGATGAAAGTGCTGAAACTTTGAAATCTTTTATTCTTAAAATAGAAAATCAAATTGATCACAAGGTTAAAATAATTAGAAGTGATAAAGGGACTGAGTTTAAGAACCACATTCTTGACTCATTCTGTAACTCAAAAGGGATTGCCAGAAAATATAGTGCCCCTAGAACTCCTCAACAAAATGGTGTTGCTGAGAGGAGGAACAGGACACTTATTGAGGCTGCTCGGACTATGTTAGCTGATTCAAAGCTGCCTCTAACATTCTGGGCAGAGGCAGTTAGCACTGCATGCTATGTGCAGAACAGGGTCCTTGTAGTTGAGCCACATGGAAAAACCCCTTATGAGCTATGGAACAAGAGGCCACCATTCATTGGCTTTCTAAGGTCCTTTGGCAGCAAGTGTACCATACTTAACACAAAAGACAATTTGGCAAAATTTGCTGAAAAGTCGGATGATGCCATCTTTGTTGGATATTCCTCTAACTCTAAAGCTTGTAGAGTTTATAACATTAAAAATCAACAATTTGAGGAATCTTTCAACATTGTAGTTAATGAGCACACTCCTTGTGTTAGGGGGAATGGCCCTGATCATATCTTTGATTTAGAATTGTTTCCAAACTATTCTAAACCATCTTGTGAGAATGTTTCAACTGGAACAGGTGCTCAAAGTGATTATGATGATGACCAACTGTTTAAGCTTCCCAGACCTATTCCATGTTCTCCAAGAGCTGCAACAAATCAAGTTCCCACTATTGGCAGATCCGATAGTATAACTATCTCAAGGAATAGTGGAGCTTCAACCAGCGGTTCACCTGTTGACTCTCAAACTTCATCAGGTGACACTGCACAACACCAAGCTGATGGAAGCAACATCTTGAAGGAACAGGCAACTGTTAATGCTGCTTCAAAGCAAACAAATGATGATGTTTCTCATTCATTCAATCAATCCTCATTGAATGAGTTTGAAAAAGCAGCTGGACCAAGTGTTCAAGCTCCTGAGCAAAATATGTCCAATTTGGATCTATCTTTGCAACTGGAGGTAATTCCTAGACTAGGATTCACAACACTCATCCAGCTGAGAACATCATAGGGGAAGTCTTTGAAGGCGTGAGAACAAGAGGATAAGCTCACAATGAGAATGTCTGCTTGTACTCATGCTTTTTATCCCAAATGGAACCCAAGAAGGTGGAAGATGCCTTGAAAGATAGTAGCTGGATTGAATCAATGCAACAGGAGCTGCTTCAATTCAAAAGACAAAAGGTTTGGAACCTATGTCCGCTACCATCTGGTCAAGTACCTATAGGCACTAAATGGGTTTTCGGAAACAAGAGAGATGATAGAGGCTTTATTATCAAGAACAAAGCAAGACTTGTGGTTCAAAGATACACTCAAGAGGAGGGAATAGATTATACTGATGTCTTTGCACCTGTTGCAAGACTTGAGGCAGTTATGATTTTCCTTGCTTATGTTGCATCCAAGAATTTCACTGTCTACTAGCTTGATGTCAAGTGTGCCCTTCTATATGGGGATATAGATAGGGAAGTCTATGTATGCCAACCTCCAGGATTTGAAGACCCACAACATCCTAACTATGTGTGCAAATTGGATAAAGCTCTATATGGGCTGCACCAAGCACCTAGGCTGTGGTATGAGACACTGTCTCAGTTTCTCCTGAAGAATGGTTACACTAGAGGTACCATTGATAAAACTCTTTTCATAAGGAAGTCTGGGAAAGACATCCTGCTCGTTCAAGTCTATGTTGATGACATCATATTTGGTTCCTCAAATGACCAAATGTGTAAAGACATTGAGAGCATTATGAAGAAAAAGTTTGAGATGAGGTCCATGGGAAAAATAGACTTTTTCCTTGGAATTCAGGTGAAGCAAATGAAGGAAGGGTTTTTCATCAGTCAATCTAAGTATGTCAATGACATCTTAGAAAGATTTGATATGAAAGATTGTAAGGCAGCAAAAACACCTATACCCGGAAACCACAATCTCTGCCCTGACTCTGAGGGGGAGGATACTAATCAACATCAGTATAGAGCAATTATTGGTTCTTTGATGTATTTCATAGCAAGTAGACCTGATATCATGTTTGCAACTTTATTTGTGCAAGGTATCAGGCTGCTCAAAAGGTGTCTCACCTAGTTGCTTCCAAGAGAATCCTCAGATACCTTAAAGGAGCACCTAAACTAGGTCTCTGGTATCCAAGAAATAGTGATTTCAATCTCTATGATTACTCTGATAGTGGACATGGTGGCTACAATATCAACAAGAAATCAACATCCGGTGGATGTCAATTTCTTGGTGGAAGGATCATCTCATGACAATGCAAGAAGCAATCCTGTGGATTCAGAACCAGATGATAGACTACAGATTCAACTTCATGAGCACTCCTATCCACATTGACAACAACAGTGCCATCTCCATTACTGAAAATCCAGTGAAGCACTCTAAGACTAAGCACATTGATATCAGGTCTCATTTCATTAGAGATATTCATGAGGAAAATCTAATCAAGCTAATCAAAGTTGATTCAAATGAACAATATGCTGACTTGTTCACTAAAGCCTTTGATGAACAAAGATTTGAATATCTTATTACAGCTATTGGGATGATAAACCTTGATTAGTCTATCTCATTTGAAAACCTTTTAATGTGTAAAGTTTTATGTCAAAATAATCGAAGCCCTGTTACAAAAAGGTCTTTCTCTAAAATTTTCTCTAAGTATAAATTCTTCCGAAGATGAATTAACCTTCGGAAGATATTTTACATATCTTGCAAAGCAAATTCCTCCCAGGATAATTTTCTTTCGGAAGAAGCGATTGATATCATATAAGATCTACTTCCGAAGCTTATAACACTCTCCATTCGGAAAGCAACATATACTCTCGGAAGTAAAAACTTTACCTTCGGAATTAAATTTGCCTTCGGAAGAACATTACCTTCGGAAATGCTTTATACTCGGAAGAAAGACTTTACTGTGTAACGGAAATCTTTTGGGCTCCACTCTGTAAAAAGTAAAGATTTTGTTAATGATGTTGGATAATTTAAATGGACTAAACCTTACCGCCCCTGTCATATCCTCCACTGAAACGTCTCATCATCTTATCCACACCCCTTAAACCGCCATTTCACCTGTTTAAATAACTCCGGCTAATCACTTTCATCCTTTTTACCAAAATTACTGCCCTAAGACCTTTCTTCATCTCCAATTCACCCAAATCCAAACTATCTTCCTGCAACTTTCTCAAATGGCACTAAACCCTCAGCACAACCAAGTCGCACTCCTTGATTCTTCAAGGGATGCCGACTTCTCCGATATCATCTCCTTTCTACCCTAATCTTCTTATTACACTGCCCTGACCAAAATCATATGTCTGAATTTTGGGCAAATGGTCAGATTGAAACCCTAAATGGGGTTTGTGTCATAATATCGAGCATCTGTGGCAAGGAGTTGGTCATTTCTGAACAACTCATCAGGGAGCATCTCGAGCTTCATGATGAGGGCGCTCCTACAGAGTTCCCCAAGGCAGATTTGGACAACACTTATATCCAAATGCGATATGGTGGAGATGTAAGCAGGTCAACCGTTTACAAGTTTAACTTCTCTTACAACTGGAAGTTCCTGCTGCATGTAGTTCTTCATTGCTTGTCCAACAAATCTGGGGGATGGGATCAAATCCCATATGAACTTGGGTGCCTAGTTCATGGTTTGGTGAGAAGCCTGCGCTTCATATACTCAAGATTTGTGTTGACCAATCATATGGGAAACCTTCAACGGGACACATTCTTCATGTATCCCAGGTTTCTTCAGCACATAATCAATTGTGAGCTGGACTATAGTAAGCTTGTCTGTGCAGCTGCTCTGATTGTTCCTGAAATAAGGCCGACCATCTTCAAGACTTTGAAGAGAGTGTCCACCAACTTCACCAGAAGATATACTGCACTTCTTTCCGGTATGACTGAGCCAATGGCTCTTAGTGACATCCCTGTTAACCCCACAGGTGATGAACCCACACCAGCAACTACCCTCACATTACCAAATCTACCTTCTCCCCCCATCACCATCACCTATCAAAGACGCCCCAAACGAACCCTTGTTCAATCTTCTCTGATTGAACAAGCTCCTCCTGTTCTATCCAAAAAAGCTAGAGTGGAACAATGGGCTCCCACTCAGCCTGAGGTCCAACCATCCTTCATAATTGACCTCAATATGGGTTTTGAGTCTCCTCAGTCTCAGACCCATGAGCCCAAAACCCAAGCTAAAAACCCTCAGGGAGAGTCTTTATACTCCTTTGAGCAGCCAAAAAGGGACAGTCCCACCACAGGCTCAATGCCTTTAGACATTGATCAAAGTCCCGGGTCATTAGGCTTCACTCTATATCCTTTACTGACCTACTAATCGGAGCTGATGAAGAGATTATGTCTCTTCAGGGCAATGAAGTTGATCCACAACACCCTCTTAAGGATCAACAGAACCTAGAGAGATCTCTTATCTCTAGACCCCATCAGCAAGCCTTTACTGAGGTGAGTCCCACTGATGTGGAGGGGACTCATGTAGATTCAGCTGCCACTACTGAAGGAGCCTCAATGGACCCTCAGGACAGTGGTAACATTACTGAGACATTATTGAGCAAGGGAAACCAGGGCGCCAAGAAACCACATCTGGTGGTGAGGATGAACATACTAGGTATGTTACCTCATCTCCCCGTGATTCTTCAAAAGAAGATGAGGGAAGACTACAACTCAATATTGAAGACCTACTTTCTAAGGTCTCAAATCTTGAATCTAAGGTTAGGACTTTAGAGGATAGGTCTGCCACTCAGCAACTTGAGATTGAAAATCTCAAGGCCAAACTAGCTGAGAAACAGATTGAGAGGTCTGTTAGGCACGTACCAATTCAGGTCTCATTGACCTCTTCCTCTAACTCGTCAAGATCTCAAGATGATGCTACCAAAAAGGGGGAGAGTGTTCAGGGACAAAGCCAAAGACAAGATGAACCACAAAGTCAAGCTCTCACTTACTTAACTTCAAAATACCCTATGCAACAAGCTTCAGTTTTTTCTGAGCCTCCTCCAGTTGTAATTCAAGTGGATCAAAGGATGGTCCAAGATCTCAACAGGTTCTTCAACAAGTTCTTGTTGGAATCTATCATTGAACAGCCAAGTCCTGACCTGTCTGTGATTTACTTCGAGGCTCAAGAGCTTCAGAGGTTAAATGCACCTTCTACCACTATTGAGGAAGTTGGTCAACCTAAGGTCCAAGTGGAACATGAGAATATCTTCGAAGGGGAAACAAGGACTGATGGCCCAGCAACTGAGACAGTTGGGATAGATATTGCATTCTAATAGAATTCCGAAGCACAAGTCAAAGCCTCGGAAGAACAATTTCAATCTTCCGAAGCTGAGATTGCAGCTGCGGAAGGACTATTCTCCTTATCCGATGATCTAATAGTCACAGATGCAATCCTAGAACTTGCATCTGAGGTTAATAGGGAGGATTTTCTCCCCTAACCCCTAGCTCAAACATCAACATTAACTCCAGCTTCCATTTTCACTACTCAACCTGAATCTTCCATCCAAGAACCCCCAAAGTCTAGCACTTCCGAAGACATCAAAGGAAAGAGGAAGATGACTAAGGAAGAGCTTCAGGAGGAAGAAAGGTTAGAAAAGCTCAAAATTCCAACTGGAAAACTGATAGCTGCCAGTAGCAAAGCAGCTGCAGCCAACCAGGAGGCGGTCAACAATAGAAAAAGAGTGGAAGTCATTGACAGACTTGTCAGTCTAGGAGCTGTGAGTGAAGATGTACTCCTGCTACCACTCGAGGAGTTAGTTGAGCTGGAAAAGGCAACTTTGCTGCAAAAACAGCAAAGAGAAGAAGCAACAAGGTTGGCCTTAGAGGAAGAAAGGGAGAGGAAAGAAAGAGAAGCTGATCGGCAGCTCAGGAGGGAAAGGATAACTTTCCTAACCTCCACGGGTTTCTCTCTAGAAGAACTATCTCCACACAAAAATGATACAATCTTATGCCTCTCAATAAAGAGCAAGGTCAAATGGAGAAAGAGAGAAAGAAAGCTGCCAAGGAAAAGCTGATGCTGAAGAGGAAGAAGGAAGAAGAAGCAGGACTAGCTGCTGCCAAGAAGATAGGTGAGAAGGCCTGGATGAAAAACTATCTCTGGGCTCATGGCTTCTCTGGCAGGCAGGTGGGTCCTATGTCTGAAAAGACCCTCCAGCGACATGTCAATGACATAAAGGCTGACATTCGCTCGGGGAAGAGGAAGGAGATGTACAGAAGGGGACATGGGATGATCTTCAAATCAACTACTCAACCCCAACCTCAAACCCAACAACAACCTGAACCAATTCCTTTTCCATTCCCCATCAAAACTGAACCAACCACTGAACCATACACCCCTGAACCTACACCAACACCCTTACCAACCTCTTCACCTCAACCATCTAAACTACCTATCCTCCAACCCAAAACACTAGCCAGAACCCAAACACCTCAACCTACCCAACAACCTCTCAAACCACCCCCTCAAACTTCCAAACATCTCCCCTTAGATGAGTTCAAGGCAATCAAGACAAAGCTCATCAATTGCATAACCCTGAGCAACATCTCCTGTCAGGAGGATTCGGTCAAATTGACTTATGTTGATGGATCCTCATGTTCCCTCAATAGAGATCAATTTCTTGATCTGCCCAGAGGAACATTGGACCAAGCTGCAAATCTCCTTGGCCTCAATTCAGATACTTTGAATGAGGAAGAAAAGAAGCTAAGGAGAAGGTTGGTGACTCTACTGGATACAAAGAAAAGTGACCGGGTGCCAAGAAAACCTCTTGTGCCTAGGAAGAAGATCATCCAGTGGAGGTTTGAAGACTCTTCTCACAACTTTGTTGTGAAAGAGAGAATGGAGAGCTCAACAGGCTAAATGCCTCATCTCTGCTACACTCAAGCATATTTGATATTGCTGAGTTAGCAGAGAAGCCATTTTCCAACACCTCCAACTCTAAAGTAGTTGCTCATATCAGAAATCATCTGGGCAGTCTTCATATGGCCGAGCTAACTGCTAGAACCAAGGTTGAAGAAGAGTTGAAACTGAGAGAGGAGTAGAAAAAAAAGGGATCAAAAACCAAAGGCAAAGCCTTTCTACAAATGGTTGAAGGTCCTGAACTTGAATCCATAGTTAGATGGGAGTATGACTATAACTCCCGTCAACTAACTCTTTTCAGGGGGGCACAACAAAGGGTAGATGTCATTCAGAGTGATAGACTGGATCTCCTATCCACTAATGACTTGTACAAGCTTCTCAGCACCACTTCAGGGAAGAACAAGGAAACAGACAAATATCTTCTGTCCCTGGTGTTGAAAGCTTTGAGAAGAAGAAACAAGTGAGGTTTTTGTAGCATCAGCCTAGGGGGAGTTTGTTGGATCTAGGAAGGCTGGTGCAACCAAAACTAAATCACTTAGACTATTTTGGTGCAACTAATAAAGGACTTTCGAAGCTAAGTGTGGAACTTCCGAAGGAAAAAGGAGCTCTTCCGAAGACAAAGTGTAAAACCAACTTCCGAAGGGAAACTCCAACTTCCGAAGGAAAACTCCAACTTCCGAAGACAAAGTATTCACTTCTAAAGATCAAGACTTAGAGTGAAAGATCAGAAGTCAACTTCCGAAGTATGAAAGAAGTACTCAAGCCTCGGAAGTATAGAAGCCTCTTCCAAAGTATAAGTGGCTTTGGAAGAACTTGTTATTCTGAAGCCAACTTACCTTCAGAAGACACTACTATTATCCAGTGGACATAAGTATGGTCTCCCTGACACTCCGCTACAGACCTCTGAGATACTGCATGGCCTTTTCTCAAAAGCCATGTAGTTGACCATACTTTATTCCACTGTTTACCTTGATATGTTAGTACAGTTGCCAACTTTAGTTGGTGGCAAAAGGTAAGTCATGGACATGTCTTGACTACCATATCTTAGTCAATACTTTATCTAAGATACCTTAACTTTAGCATTGTAGTATATGCTTCACTCTTAGGTTTCCAGCTGGTAACAAAGTATATCCGGCTGTAGGATCTAGTATATATAGTTTCTCATTGTAACTCATGTTTCATGCTTGTAAGAGTCTTGTAATACTTTGAGTTGAGAAGTAATATATACTTTGACGGTGATAGCCGCTTCACTTCTCGTTTCTGGAGATCACTCCAGCAAGCCTTGGGAACCTGTTTAGATTTAAGCACTGCATACCACCCATAAACTAATGGTCAGAGTGAGCAAACTATTCAAACCTTGGAAGATATGCTAAGAGCTTACGTGATTGACTTTGGTGGGAACTAGGACAACCATCTTCCTTTGGTAGAGTTCTCCTATAATAATAGTTTCCACGCAAGTATAAAGGCAGCTCCGTATGAGGCCCTATACGGTAGGAAATGACGATCACCATTGAGCTGGAATGAGATCGATGACAGCCAAGTAATGGGACCCGACATCATGTTGGAGACCACCAATAAGATATTTAAAATCAAGGATCATTTAAGAGCATCCACAGACCGTCAGAAGAAATACGCTGACTGAAGACAAAAACCTTTTGAATTTCAAGTGAGTGATAGGGTAATGCTAAAAGTAGCACCATGGAAGGGAACTGTGAGGTATGGAAAGAAAGGAAAGCTAAGTCCGAGATACATTGGACCGTTTGAGATACTAGAGAGAATTGGTCTTGTGGCATATAAATTAAAACTACCACAGGAGTTAAGTTACATACCTTCCATATGTCAAACCTAAATAAGTGCCTGGTAGACAAGACCATGGAGATACCATTGAAGGAAGCTAGGATAACCGACAAGTTGAACTTCATGGAAGAGCCTATAGAGATCACTGACTGGCTGGTCATGAAACTCAGACGAAGTCACATACCCCAGGTCAAGGTAAGATGTAATTCTAGGTGAGGACCTGAATTCACTTGGGAGCGAGAAGATGAGATGAGAAAGAGTTATCCGCACCTATTCAAACCCACCCGTTCTGAATCTAATCGAAGCTAAAATTTCGTGACGAAATTTCCTAAACGATGGGAGAATGTGACAACCGACCTCTAGGTCATAGTTCTAACCCTTATCAACCTACATCATTACCCATTCAACTAATATTATTGTTAATATCATTTTTTTTATTTTCTCTCTTCCAAGTTAATTGACTTCTTGTATTATTGCCTTAATGATCCTTTTTGACTTGCTTTAGCTTAGAAGCTAGTAAGTGAATTAAGAAGATGCAAAAGGCTAACTCGACATTTATTTAAATGTTCAGCCGCATTTGGTAATGCGGATAAGAAAATCAACATTTGCATTTCCTCCTAGTCATCCGCATTTGGTAATGTGGATGAGCAATCTTCCAGCCGCATTTCATATAGTCATGACTCCTTCCGACTTGTGTTTTTGTGATATTTTAGCTAGTTCAAGCTTTAGCTTAGGGAAACTTAGTGTTCTGGGAAGGTCAATTAATCGCCCTTGCAATATTAAATCATAAGTTGAAACAATTAAGGTGTGTATAAACTCAAAAATTTTGGATACATGCATGCATGCCCATGCAAAATACTTAGCAACTAACTAAATTATACCACCTAAAATACCACACTATACTACAAAATAATAGTACACATAATAATATTACCATTTAAAATTTAAACAAAAACCCCTCACTACAAGACATATTCGGCCGCCCACTCTCCACCACTCACCACACTCCCTTGAACTCCACAATACCACCTCCACACTCTTCCACACCTCATTTGCATGCAACTATTTTTCAAAATCTCCTCTCAATCTCTCTTCTTTCTCGAATTCTCCTAATGAAATCCCCTCAAACACCACAAATTCTCTCCATTTCCTGCCACATCTTTGAAGAACAACAACAAAACTAGCATCGGTCAAGCTCAAAATCGCAAGAAGGAGAAGCTTTGTGAGCTTTTGGTGCACGGTTTCATCATGTTGGACATCTCCAGCCCTTGTTCGAATATTTCCAGGTCATTGTGAACCTCTAGACTCTCCAAACCGTGAACTACACCAAGGCTAAGCTTCATCTCACCCGATTTGGACATATCTTGTGTTCTCTTCATTTTTCACTTAAAAATCTTACCATTCTTGTATCCAACAGAAACTTGCTGCTACAACCTTGTTCTTGAGAAGCTTTTAACATTCTTGAAGGTATCTAACTCATTATATATGTCATTCTAAAGGTGTAACCTGATTTACACCTTGAAAACCCTCTTTTTGGGTGTTATTGCACCATCTAACTTGCACATCTCGTAACCTTCCAAAGATAAGCTTGTAACAAGCTCAAACTCAGTTCTCTAACCTCCTAAATACCTGTTTTTAAAAGTTACAAAAGGTTTTGGTAATGTTAAATCACGAGCTATAACGTTTTACACATGTGTAATGGGTGAAAATGGTGTAATCACTATGTTTCCATCTTGCTCTTGAGTTGTATGTTGAAACCGTGGGTTAGGCTTAGTATTTCAGTATGTTTTGGGAAAATTGGGTGTATGATGAGATGTTAATGGATAAAAATAATAAAGTTGTAGACTTGTAAGCATTTTGGACATATTTGAGGACCCGAAAGGTGGTGCAACAACTTAAAAATAAGAAAACTTGGATTTTAACCATGTTAAAACGAATTCCAGGCTCTAAAAGAGTTAATAAAGTAATTTTGATCAGACTTGTTGATTAAATGGTCAAAAGACAAATTAAAAGGGATTTTTAACTAAAAACGGGTATTAACCGGGTGACGTTTTGAGGAAAAATCATAGAAATAATGGTATAAAACCAAAATCCATGGAAACCATGTTATTTCAGTAAGTTAAGTCCTATAAGATTTAAAGGTGTTGAAAATTTTGTCAAACAAGCTTTTAAATGGCCATTTCGGGTAAAAACGCGTTTTAACGGGTTAAATGTAAAAACGAGGCTTTCAACTAAAGTGGCTTGAAATACATTTTTAACAGTTTGGAAACTTATAAAAATGTCCTTAGAATAATATTTAAAAGATCTAAGACTCAAAATATGAAAATCAATAGTTAACTGTTAAAAAGCTTCGGTTTCTTCGTAACAGGTAACGTAAAACATAAGAATATTTAACCCGGACCTAAATTCTGAAAACTTGGAGTAAACTTACTTAAAATAAGTTTCTTAACTTCAAGAACCTGATATTTGGTCATAAAATTCAATAAATGCAAGAAAACAAACTTTGGGGTAGAAATTGTAAATTCAGGAAACTTGGAGAACTAAACTGTAAATTTTGCCAAACCTCTATAAACCGATCCCTTGGTGTAATAATCATTTGGTGGACTTAAAATAACTAGTATAAATGATCCAACATTGTAAATCATGTATTCTTTTCCTAGGAAACCCTAAAAGAAAACTTTTTATATAAGACTTAGCAAATCAAAAGCTAGTAAGACATTAAACCTCATGACACACCTATTGAACCTTCCATGACCTTGAATTAGTGGCTTAACACTTAAATCTTGTTGATAGGGTTCTAAACTTGAGACTCTTTCCCGGTACACGAAGTATCCTTTGCGTGAATCTTAAGATGAGTTCTAGTGTTCCCTTTTTACTACTGTTTTTGGGATGAAACATGCTATACTTGAATTAAAACCTTTCATGAGTTATTGTATGATACTTGAATGTTGGGGTTAATGTTAGAACCTGGTTAAATTGCATCACGATCATTAATTCTTGTGTGAACCGCTTGTTTTATATGGGTAGATATACTTGGGGAATCCCCTACACATAGTGCCTTCCGTGATGAACGGGAAGGGTACCACACTGAGATCCTGTGGGGTCGTTTGTGGCATGTGACAAGTTTTTATAAGATACTAGGTGAACCATCCGGCAGGTATGGTCCCCTGTTTTGAGGCTCAGTTCTTCCTTCGGGATTAACCGGTATAACATAACATTTGAAGAGGCTAGCCGGGACTGAGTGCAGGGTTGATTGTGATCCCCCACAACAGTGAAACTATGATTATTTTAAATTAAATATGGATTGTATTGAGTCTTTTTGTTTTTAAACTCTAAGCACTTGAATTCACCAACTTTTTAGTTGACACAATTTTCTTTTGAGCATGTTTCAGGTAATCCATGAAGGGACTATAGCGGTTGTTGAAGACCTAGACCTAGCACCGTGACCATGGCATTGGCTTGTTTAATTTTAAATCATTTTGAACAATTTACATTTATTGTCATTGGATACATTTAGTTTTAATGTTGGATGTACGATTTCATTTGGGGGCTAGACCTACTTCTAGCCCTAGTTTCTTTTAAACTGAATGCGACGTAATGTTTTCTCCTTTTGTGCTCTTATGGTTGTTTATTTCTGGTGCCATATATGTTACGAGTTTGTGATGTCCCACCCTACCTGGGCCTAGGGTGTGACACAGGCTGGTGCCAGATCAGGTGGCACCTGCGTCACGAAAGATTAAGAGGTATATCCAGGGCTTGCCGGTGAATATCCACAGGCACATGATCAACCCCCGGCCAGGTACTTTGAGGTCGGTGGTTGATCTGGCAGAAAGGCTATACGACAAGAGGGAGGTGGCAGTGGTTGAGGTGGTCAAGAAAGGAGGTCGTGACCGAAGCAGGAATGGCAAGCGGTTTGGAGGTGGTGGTGCTACTCCAAACAATAAGGCTGCGAGGGTGGATGATCGGCGTGTTGCTACATCCGGAGGGGAGACGAAGAGGTGTGGTAAGTGCAGGAAGGACCACACTAGAGAGTGTAGGTGGGGATTGAATATATGCTTCAAGTGTGGGAAGCCTGGTCATATGGCGAGAGAGTGCAAGGTGGCAAGGTGTTATAACTGTGGTGGAGAGGGCCACATGAGCAGAGTCTGCAAGAAGCCGAGGGCTGAGAGTTCTGGAGCGAAGAAGACGACTGGGACTGAAGGGCAAAAGGCAAGCGCCAGAGCCTTCACGATGACCCAGGAGAAGGCTAGGACGGACCACGATGTTGTGTCAAGTACATTTCTAGTAAACAAAACTCTTGCTTTTGTGTTATTTGATTTAGGTGCTAGTAGGAGTTTTATTTCTACTGCTTTATGTGCTAATTTTCCTCTTAGTAGTAGAAGCATTGATGAGCCCTTCGATGTAGAAACTGTCATAGGTAAGTCTACCAGGATTTCTGAAATGATAGAAGGCTGTGACATAGAATTAGAAGGTCATAAGTTTCCTACTAGACTGTTTGTGATGACCTTAGGCGGGTTTGATGTAGTCCTAGGAATGGACTGGTTAGCGGCCTATGAGGCGAATATCGTATGTCGCAAGAAGATGATTCGACTGATAGCACCTGACGGGAGTTTGGTGATGATATACGGCGATAGAGTTACGACTATCCCAAAAGTGATTTCGATGGTGGTGGCGGAAAAACGCATGAGGCGTGGATGTAGTGCCTACTTGGCCTACGTGAAAGATGTGGATACGCCAACACCATAACTGCCTAATGTACTAGTTGTGTGTGACTTCCCGGACGTGTTCCCAGAAGACTTACCAGGTGTGCCACCATACCGTAAGACTTACCAGGTGTGCCACCATATCGTAGAATCGAATTTCAGATTGACTTAATACCCGGTGCCCAACCTATTGCTATGGCACCGTATCGGTTAGCCCCCTCCGAAATGAAGGAATAGATGGAGCAACTGCAAGAGTTGGTTGATAAGGGGTTCATTAGGCCTAGTATCTCTCCTTAGGGTGCTTCGGTCTTATTTCTCAAGAAGAAAGACGGCAGTATGAGGATGTGCATCGACTACTGTGAGCTAAACAAGTTAACGGTGAAGAATCGGAATCCAATACCAAGGATTGATGACTTGTTTGATCAGCTCCAAGGTGCCAGTTGGTTCTCGAGGATAGATCTTAAATCCAACTACCATCAACTGAAGGTGAAGGAGCATGATATTCCTAAAACAGCTTTTCGCACATGTTATGGACACTACAAGTTCCTGGTTATGTCTTTTGGTCTAACCAACACGCCAACTGCTTTTATGGATTTGATGAATTGAGTGTGTTGGCCGATGTTAGATAAATCAGTGATTGTGTTCATTGATGATATCCTGATTTATTCGAAGAGCGAGGAGGAGCATGTCGGTCACTTTCGAGGGGTGTTAGAGACGCTTAGAAGGAGAAGTTGTATGCCAAGTTCTCCAAGTGCGCATTTTGGTTGCGAGAAGTTCAGTTTTTGGGTCACGTGGTGAATCCCATAGGGATTATAGTGGACCCGGCCAAGGTGGAGACGGTGATGCAATGGAAGTCTCCAAAGACGCCATCCGAGATCCGTAGTTTCTTGGGGTTGGTGGACTATTATAGAAGATTCATCCAAGACTTCTCCAAGATAGCTTCTCCGTTGACTATGTTGACCCATAAGGATGTGAAGTTTATATGGGGTCAAGAGCAAGTGAAGGCTTTTGAGGAGCTAAAGGCAAGGTTGACTCAAGCTCCTGCCTTGTCATTACCCGAAGGAAGCAAAGACTTGGTGGTTTATTCAGATGCTTCTTACTCGGGGTTGGGTTGCGTGTTGATGCAGCGAGGAAAGGTTATAGCCTACGCATCCTGAAAATTAAAGGTTCATGAGGTTAATTACCCTACTCATGAACTAGAGCTGGCGGCTGTGGTCTTTGCATTAAAGATTTGGAGGCACTACATATACAAGACGAAGTGCACTATCTTCACTGACCACAAGAGCTTGAAGTACTTCTTCGAGCAGAAAGATTTGAATATGAGGCAAAGGAGATGGTTGGAGCTAATAAAGGATTATGATTACGAGATCCTATACCATCCGGGCAAGGCCGACATAGTGGTGGATGCCCTTAGCCGAAAGGAGAGGCATGAACCAATTCTGGTAAAGGCTTATCAATTGCTTATGACCTCTGATGTGATGACACAGTTCAAGGAGTTTCAAGACGAGGCGTTGAAAGAAGATCATCTTAACTCTGAAAGGATGAGAGGTCTAGTTGCGGAGTTGGGTGTAAACACTCTTGGTGTTAGAACCTGATTCGGAGGGATGTGGATTCCTTGCTATGGGATCTAAGTGGAAAAATCATGGATGAAGCTCATACGACACGATACTCCATTCATCCCGGAGCTACAAAGATGTATCAGGATATGAAGAAAGATTATAGGTGTCCGGGTATGAAGCGTGATGTAGCGGAGTATGTGAGTAAATGCCTTACTTGCTTGCAATTGAAGGCGGAGTATCAGAAGCCATACGGGAAGATCAAACCTTTGGATATACCCGAGTGGAAGTGGGAGCACATCACCATGGATTTTATTATGAAGCTACCGCGTACCGTGAAAGGGTATGACACCATATGGGTGATAGTTGATCGTTTGATGAAGAGTGCTCACTTCCTACTGATCCGCGAGATGTATTCCTCCAAGAGATTAGCAGATCTATTTATCAAGGAGATTGTAACTCGTCATGGCGTACCGGTGTGTATTGTGTCCGACCGTGACACCCGGTTTACGTCCAAGTTTTGGAAGAAATTCCACGATGCAATGGGGACGAGGTTACACATTAGCACGACTTATCATCCACAGACGGATGGTTAGTCGAAGAGAACCATTCAAATGCTAGAAGATATGCTTCAGGCATGCGTAATTGATTTTGGAAGATGTTGGGACGACCACTTACCGTTAGCCGAGTTCTTATACAATAAAAGTTATCATGCCAGCATTGGTATGCTGCCTTATGAGATGATATATGATAGGAAATGTAGAAGACCCATTTGTTGGGGTGATATCGGGCAGAAGGAATTATGGAGCATTGAGGTGATCAAGGCTACGACTGAGAAGCTATATAAGATCAAGGCTTTTATGAAGGCATCCAAGGATAGGCAAAAGTTGTATGCCGATAAGAGACGTAGATTGATTGAGTTTAAGGTGGGTGATAGAGTTATGCTGAAGGTCTCACCTTTGAAGGGCATCATTCAGTTTAGAAAGCGGGGCAAGTTGAGTCCGAGATACATAGGACCTTTCCGAATCATTGCTCGAGTAAAAGAGGTGGCCTATAAGTTGGAGTTGCCCGATGAGTTAAGTGGAATTCATCTGACATTCCATGTATCTCATCTGCGGAAGTGCTTAGCTGATGAAGACATGGTCGTACGGAGGACATTGAAGTAGATGAACGGCTCAATTATGTGGAGCAACCAGTGGCGATCATTGATCGCAAAGAGAAAAGAATAAATAATAAAGTGGTTCCCTTGGTGCGAGTACAGTGGAAGCATAGAAAGGGATCCGAGTCTATGTGGGAGACTAAAGAGGAGATGAGACAACATTACCCACATCTGTTCGAGGAATAACATGTTTCGGGGACGAAACCTATATAAGGGAGGTGGACTTGTAACACCCGAAATTTCATAAAGATGTGAAATAAAGAATAAAAGTGAAGAAAAAGAAAGAAATGCAATAAAACCCAAATTGGGTTAAATGTGTAAAAGTACAAAATAATATATTATATTTTGTACAAAAGGTGTATGGCCGCCCATAACCTTGCACATCAACTTTTTCAACCGTATTTTTAGAGAGAGAAAGCAGAAAGCTTCGGGTTTTTGAAAAAGGAAGAAGAAGTCGAATTTGAGGTAAGAATTCGATAATTTCAATGTTTTTGACTGATTTTCAATTTGGGTTTATGCTTATGCGTGTTTTGTGTGTTCGTATGTGTGTTTTGGTGGGTTTTAGGTGGTTGAACTCAATTTCATTCGGGTTTGAAGAAGTATACCCGAAAATTTTCAATTGTGAGTTCTTGAACCCCACTTTTACATGTTTTAACTGATTTTGGGGCTAGGAATACATGTTTGAACGTTTTTATAATGTTGGGTATGTATACCCGTATGTATGTGTATGCGAAATGTGGGCAGGTGTATGTTTGGGAAGATTTATGGTTATGTTTATGTTATGAGCATGTTTATGTTGATTAGAATGCTAGAACTAAGCTCAGAACATGTTAGAATTGTGGCAATGCCTAACTCCCATGCCTGGAAATGTGTCAAAATGCATAAGTCCCCATGCGCCTGAAATCCATATGCCCAAATAGTATCCATGGGCCTAGGATTATACCCAGGAAACTAAGTGTTCCCATGCGCCCAACCTGCCCATGCGCCCAAGTGCCCATGAGCCTAAGTATGGCTCATGCGCCTGCATAGTGTCCATGCACTAAGTGTTTGCCATGCGCTCCATATAGTGCTCATGCGCGTAAGTGTTTCCATGCACTGGAGAGGTCATGCGCCTGCATAGTGCCCATGCGCCTAAAGACTTAGAATTGTTTCTGAATTTTTTTAGGAAAAGGAAGTTTTAGGCTTTGACTTGGGAGGTTCCCGGGGATGGTGTATGATGATTATATGTTGTCTTATGATGATGTATGATGATGTTATGTATGTCTATGTTATGTTTTCTTTATGTTCCTTATTATGTATATTTTTCGTGGCTTTGCGTGGTATGATATTATCAATGAACATAAAGTATTATGTAACGTAAAGCGGAAGTTAATGATAATGAAAAGAGGAACGTAATGAATGAATGAATGCATGCATAAAAAGCAAAGAATGAATGTATGAAAATCTTGCAAGCAAATGTATGGAGGTTCACACCCAATGAAGGGTGTTAGCTCAACTGTGTGCGGGTTAGCTACCCGGAGAATGCATACTGGGGTCCAATCTTTGTGATTGACCATATGTATGGGACCCTTGCTGCTTGCCCTAGGTACTGGAGTTAGCTTCATGCATAATGTTCAGGGTCTATTTATTGACCTCAGTCCTAGTAGCCAGCTTCGTGCACAATGTTCGGGGTATAGCACATGGCATTGGTCCGGAATGAAAAGAGAAAGATAGTGATGAATGTACTTGCCCTAGGCTAGGTAGCCAGCTTCATGCACAATGTTTGGGGTATAGTACATGGCATTGAAAGTTAATGACGAACATATGAAATGTAAGAAATGTATGGTAAGAATGAGAATAAATGGATGATAACGAATGAAAGAAAGTAAAGAATGGGTTTTAATCAAAAGTAAAGTATTTTTGTTATAAAGCAAAAACTCACTCAACAACGCTGACTTTTTATGTATTTTCCAGTTGGCAGATAAGAGTTGTTGAGGATGGGACAGGGGAAGCTACTTGGTTTGTTTTGGGTGGCATCCATTTTGTATTATGATAATGTTTTTGTGATGTAATGCAACAAATGATATTTTGTAACTTAACAATGATGTATTATTTTGCAAAAGCAATTATTTATATATGAAATGGTTTTAGTTAAATGATTCCGCTGCGGTATTTTAGTAAATTTTAAAGTATGTTTTATGTTTTATGTGCAATGATTGACCAACTGTGAGTATCCCGGGAACGAGGTCTTACAAATGACCCTTAAAATCAATCTACTTCTGCCCAAAACTTCTCCACAACACTCTATAACCATTTTCGAACATTATTGTCTCTAAAATCCATTGAATTAATCTAAATGATAACTATCGATCCATGGAATCCTTTTTTGACCATCAAGGGAAAGAAACGAGGTGCAAAGGACCAATAAACTACTCTTATTTCACTATAGAATAAGAGAGAATAAATAACAGTGGTAACAAGCCTAATCAGACGTAAAACGATAAACGTAATATGGGATTCATGAAAATGAAGACAAATCAAGTTAACATGACCACTTAAATAATATTTACATGTATTTCAACCAAAATTAGGCAACTATAGATTGGTGTATCAATGTATTCATAAAAGCTTAATTAAACACATGTGAAGGAACTAGTTATACAAAATCATTAAACAACACTAGTTCCCGCATGGATTGCTTTTGCTTAAGGTAACAACCTCAAATGCTATAGAATTTTGATTCTCATGCCTTCTAAACACAATCCCAAACCAATCTAATCAAATCGGATTATAATCTTCATTGGAATCACACTAACCGATCACACATGAAACATAGGATTTATGTTTAATCAAAACCAAAACATAACACGACACCACACGAACGACCCTTAAAATGAATCCACTTCTGCCCAAAACTTCTCCACAACACTCCACAACCATCTTCGAATATTATTGCCTCAAAAATCCACTGAATCAATCTAAAGACAACTATCGATCCACATAATCCTTTTTCGACCATCAAGGGAAGGAAACGAGTTGCAATGGACCAATAAACTACTCGTATTTCACTAGGGAAGAAGAGAGAAACAAATTACAGTGCAAACAAAACTAATCTAACGTCAAACGAGAAGTAATGTGTGATAAATGAAAAAAAATCAAATCAAGTTAACAGGACCTCTAAAATTTGATTTATTTGTATTTTAACCAAAATTGTGCAACCATAGATTGGTGCATCAATGTATTCACAATCCTTAACTAAATACATGGGAAAGCAACTAGTTATACAAAAACAATAAACAACACTAGTTCATGCATGGATTGCTTTTGCTTTTGGTAACAACCTCAAATGCTATGGAGTTTTGATTCTCAAGCTTTCTAAACACACTCCCAAACCAATCTAGTCAAATCTAACTATAATCTTCAGTTGAGTCACACTAATCGATCACACATGGAACATAGTATCTATTGTTTAATCAAAACGAAATCTGACCATGACATGTAACGCCCGAAAATTTAAGAAAATAAGACATAAAGAAGTTATCGCATGAATGGGACTTTTCGTGCGAGAACCCTGGGCGAAAAGTCTGAGCTGGGTATAAAAGCTGAAGCACACCCATGCTTGACTCATAACTCACGTGAAAAGTACTGCTGCTAGAGATAGAAAGTGGCTATTTTGAGAGAGAAAGTGTAGAATCAAAGCGTTTGAAGTACGTAGCTCGTGTAGTAACTCAAGTTATGTACTAAGAACGGATTATTGATGGATTAACGCGTGGTTGTGTAGTTTCCGCACGGCTAAGGCTTCAGGAAGGTTGTCTTTGGGCTAGAACTTCAAGAAGTGAGTTTCTAGTCCTTTTTTTACGCATGTTTTATGTTTTCGGGGCTGTTATGCATACCAACCTTCATGTTTATTTGGATGATGAAGTTGTTTACGGGGTTAACCTGATTTAAAGTAGCTTTTGGTGCGATAGGTCTCATCTGTGCATGAGGTCGTAGTTTTCACGCGAGCAATATAGTGTACGGTTCGAAATTTGAATCAAGAGGATTCTCGCGCGATAAGTAGTTTTCACGCGATAGGCAATTTTTCGCGTGAATATATTAAGTTGTATGATTTCATATGAATGTGTAGTTCTTGCGCGATAGGTAGTTCTCACGCTAGATGTTTTCCTTGTATTTTGATTAAGTTTTCGCGTGTTGCGCTGTTGTATGCGTTTGTTATCTTATGTTGTAACCATTTTCAAATGATTATGATAAGATTTATGCTATTACTTTACTTGGTATGATATGAATGATTATAAGTAAAGTATTATGTAATGAAAGCGAAAGATAACGATAATGAAAAGTGAAACGTAAAGAATGAATGAAAGTCTTGCAAGCAAAATGAAAGGAGGTTCATAACTCATTAAGGGGTTGTTAGCTCAATTGTGTGCGGGTTAGCTACCCCATGAGGATGCACACATGGGTCCAATCATATTGACCAAACGAACGGGACCCTTGTTGCTTGCCCCAGTACTAGAGTTAGCTTCGTGCACAATGTTAGGGGTCTATTTATAGACTTCGGCCCAGTACCAGCTTCGTGCACAATGAATATTATCTATGTGTACGTATGATGTGTGATCACGTGTGAAAGTAAAGGAAATGTTTTAAACGAAAGTAAACTATTTTATTTCTAAAACTAGAACTCACTCAGCGTCGCTGACTTTTGTATGCATATTTGTTGGAGTTGTACAAGATAGTGTATATTATCAACACAGTCAAAGTCAACAAAAGTCAACGTCACGGTCAAAGTCAACAAAAGTCAAACCCGAGATGTTCGAGACGAGGAACCGAGACGAGACGTTGAAGATTTAAATGACTAGGAGTTTTATTGTAATAAATATATTTTGTGTGAACAAAATATATTTTATCTTTGTTTGAGTCATTTTTATGCATCATATGTATTTTCTATTAATTAACCTAAGTCTAGGAGGTTAAATGTAAATAGTGAATATTATATTCACTATAAATAGTCTAATTGTAATTAGAATTAAGGGAATGGTTGAATGACCAATTGATTGAGGGATTTATCTGTAATTCTTCATGATTTGATTCAAGTTTGATTATCCTGGAGTTACAATTTGGTATCAGAGCCTTATTGTATTAAATGCACTGAAGATTTGAAGATTTTTAGAGAGAGAAGTTGAGGTTTTGGTTGTTTTTGTTCAATATCATGTTTTCATCAATTTCGGATCAAATTTTAGTGTTATTGATATGGAAATTGATTGAATTTTGCTTGTTATTGGTTGGGAAAGCTCTGTTAATCATCAGGTTTCAAATCCATTGAGATTTGGGCGATTTCAGATTGATTTCGTGTTGAAAAAGCTTTTCAGCTTCATCCCGTGAAATTACCAATTCATCTAGCGAAACTACATGTTCTTTAATGAAACTACAAGTGTTTTACACTTTGTAGTTAATTTCAGCATCTCAGCGAAAGTAGTGATCTTGAACGAAAGTTCAACAGTGCTTGTGTGCATATTACAAGCGAAATTGCTGTCGAAAGTATCTTTGAACGAAAGTTCGAGCTTGTTTTGTGCGATATTGTCGACGAAACTAAGCAGTCTAAAGCATTTGGCGAGCGAAACTGCTGCCGAAATTTCCAGCGAAAGTACTGTCGGCTCAGCGAAACTAGTTTTTTCTGCGAAACTAGCTCTGCGAAACTATAATTTCGGTGAAACTATCATTTATTCAGCTTGACCCCAGTTGCTAAGATTGTCTAGCGTGACATTTAAAAAAAATATTTTTCCCGAGGGAGAATTATTCTAAATTTTTTTGGAAAAATATTTTTGGGGCGTTTAATTGTTTAAACAAAATAAAAATAAAAATGTCTTTTGCAGAACTGATTAAATCCTTTGAATCTGATGATCTCACAATTGCACAATGTCGATTTGATAATTTTGCAGCTTTAAAGAATGAAACGATGTCTGATTTTGTTGATCGTTTTCTGTGGGTGGCAAGTAATCTGAAGAAGTTTGATGCCCAATTGGGAAATCATGAACAAGTTCTAAGATTGCTTGATTCCCTCCCATCAGAATGGAGCTCACACGACAAGTCGATTAAAAGAGATAGAGGTTTTCGGGATTAAAAACTAATGGAGGTGATCAACAAACCGAAAGAAATGGAGTTGGATATCAAACGTCGCGAGTACTATGAAGCAACATATCTAACTCCAAAGATCACTTCAAACTCCAAAGAGAAACCAGAAGAGAGATCAGATTCTCGCACCAATTCTGACGGTTTACCGAAACCTGGAACTGAAGAGGTATAAGAGGAGCTTAAGAAGACATCAATGGGTAAAGGTGGAGCTGAGTTGAATGCTGAAGTTTGTGATGCTAAGAAGGAAGAGGAATGGAAGCGAAATACCAGAGTTTGCAACTGCGAGAAGGCTCTTACTGCTGAAAGAGTCATCCTGGATCTTCCATACGAGACAGTTCAGGATATGTGTTCTTCTGCTTGCAAAATTTGTTTACTTAATGTGTATAAAGCTAATAGGTTACTTTTAGATAACCAAAAAGAATTAACCATCATAAACGCAGAACTTAAAAAGAATGAAGCCAAGTATTTCATTAAATTGAATGAAGTTTTAAAAGAAAATGATCATTTAAAACGAACTCTTCTTGAAAGAAATGTTGAAATTTATCTTTTAAACGAAAGAGTCACTTTGGCTGAATTTGAAACAAGCAATCTTAAAACAAAGCTTGATAGATGGACCATATCCGGAATGAAACAGGAAGAGCTACTGTGTAAACAAAGGGGAGCTAGGTGTTGGATTCTTTATGCCCAAGACACATAGAACATTGATGTGGTTAGTGCGTCATGATCCAAGTCGGGTCATACCCAATAACAAGCTTAGCAAACACCAATAAATATTTATTTGATGATATGATCATGCAATTAAATATGAGCACCTAATTAGAAAATGGATTTTCTAATTTATAGAAATGAGAGATAGAACAAATTATATGGATAATTTGTTCATGAACTATTATTATTTACATTGTTATTTAAATGGTTAAATAACAACAAATAGTATATGTTCTTATGTTATACATTAAAAGGCTTTAATCATATAACATATCAACATCTTAATGTAATTAGTTGGTTTTATATTTTAGGGTGTATAAGTTATATAATTAAAAGGTTAATTATATATATCTTATCATCTAACTAATGAACATTAATAATGTGCCATATGTTACATAATTAAAAGGGTTAATTATGTAACAAGTCCACTCAACTTTTAATGTGTTACAAGTATTTAAAAAAAAATAGGTGAACTTGGGTTTTAAAAAGGGCTGAATTCGGCCCCCTTTGGACTTCCTCATATTTTTTTTTGTCTTGAAAATAGAACACTCATTAAGAGTGTGGTTGAGTGGAAGAGTGCAAGCATGATCCTCCTATCTCTCTCCTTTTTTCACAAGATGAACAACTAGAGAAAAGCTCCTCCTTCTCTCCTTATTCACGGCTGAAACAAGGGGTTTTGAATCCCTTTTGGCCGTTTTCTTGGGTATTCTAATGATCCAAGATATGCTCCTTCATTGGTATGAAGTAGAAATGGTTTTCTTTCTTCCACCCATTGAAGAACTCGGCTGGAAACAAGGTTCCAGCAGCATTGTTGTTCGTTTTGGTGCTTTAAATCCTAGCAAAGATGGTGTTTTCTTAGAGGCTTGTGGGTATGGACACTTGAGGACATCTACTTTGGTGTTTTGGCCATTCAAGAGCAGCCTTTTCTTCACCCAAATCACGTTTTTAGCAGCCCTTATGGAAGGTGTTTCATTCACATTTTCAGCAGCCTACAAAGGTAGTTTGTTGATGTTGTTTTGGTTGTTTCCTTCTCTTGATAGCTGGTTCAAACACATATGAATGATCCTTATGTTTTGGGTTTGTTGAAACAAAGTTATGAACTTTTAATTTTCTGATTACAACATGATATTAATCTATTATTCCGCTGCGTTTTCTCAGTTTAAATGGTTAAACTAGTTTGTTAAAGGTCCAACAAACCCAACATTGGCATCTAGAGCCGGATATGTGGTTGACTAGCTTCATGTGTTCTTGTAAAATTGGTTTTATGAGGCTTTAACAACCAAATTAGGGCTGTTTTGAGATGATATGATGATACCCCAACCTTTCAAGGTTATATCTTGCATGCTTCTGATTAAATCTTGAAAGGAAAGACATCAAATGTTTGATTATATTATTTTGGACATAACCCTAAAGTTTTGGTTCATGTTGGCCAGAACTTTAAGGTTATAACAAGGGGTTCATTTAGTTCTTGAAATGATGTATATGGATACATATTTTAGTGCATAACATAGCCTTGACCATGTGTGTTTTGGATTTGGTTGATTGTGTTTTTGTCATGTTGGTTGATTTCATTTGAAAAGGGTTGTAATATTATTCTTTTGTGTTTGTATTTGGGTTGTAATTTATTTATTCATTTGGTTATGTAATAAATAGAATAGGTGCATTTCTTTTATTAGAAAATTGTATTAGGATATGATTTTGTAAAAGAAGATGCACAAGATGAAGACACAAAAGGAAGGACACAAGAGACATGGACACTTGAAGCATTTGGATGTGGAATCAAGTGGGAGTTCATGGACACATATGATGTGTCATTGTTAACCCTTAGGAAAGACCTTATGACAACACTTGTGATGGCAAACAAGTGTAGTCAACTTAGTGGCTATGGTTATGCACATATGTTTGTATGATTATGCTTGTTTGGTTGGTTGTTGTATGATTGTTGTTTGATATTTGGATATGCAAAACAAACTCATTTGCAAACTTAACAAGCTAAAAATTTATGGTTTCTATTCATTAAGTGGTTAATAAAAGGTTATTAAAAGGATTAATGATTTAATAAAAGAGGTTTTATTAAAAATAAACCATAGGGTACCATGTATTTGAAAGCATGCGAATACAAGGTACATAGAGTTTTCATAACTAGTATTAATGGAAACTTAAATCCCTTTGGTAACAAGTCTAACACCATCCTTTTACACAACACTCGAATCTCTTGGGAACTATTTGTGGGATAAAGGTCACCTAACCACTTGTAGGGAACTTGTATCTTTGAGGTGAGTCTAACGTACTTGTGGGATAAAGGTCACCTAACTGCTTGTATGTGAAAACTCACACGTGTGTGTAAGTAGGACGACTTGAATTGGAAACCATGTGATTAGGGTCACCGAAGCATGGCGTACAATGGTGTTGATGGGATTAAACATGCCGACTAAACATATGATGTTTAACCGATCCCATAAGACTAGAAGTTGCAATAGGTTGCAATTGTCAACTGTTGACTACCTTGTTAATTTAAATAATGGGATAAAGGTCACCTAACCATCATTTAAATGTAACGTTAGATTCTAGATTTTAATTATTAATTGTCTATGAGACATGTAAAGGGTATTAATAGTTAACATGAAATTTTTCAGAAATACTAAAATGAACTTTGTAATTTTGTAGTAATGGCCGCAAACCACGATGATACTACCCCGACCGTCCCTACCCTATCACCGAGAACCATCTTAAAAGGGGATCGTCTTAACCATAATAAACTTATGGACTCAATTTTGAAATTTGAGAATCGTTCTCAAAAATGAGTAAAGGCCTATGTCCTTGACGATCCCATACCTCACCAACCAACGCTGTTGATGTTAAGGCCTTTTGACGATTGGCTTAGGCACACTAAGGATTCTGTGCAAGTATCCTACCTCATGTTGGGAATATGATTCCCGAACTCCAAAAAGGTTTGGAGCATCATGGGGCATATGACATGATAATCTAGTTGAAGGAAATGTTCCTTCAACAAACTTTAGTAGATTGCTACGAAACGGTTCGAGCATTTTATACATGTCACATGGAAGAAACCCAATCGATATCATCTTATATATTCTTAAGATGAAAAGCCACATTGATAGCCACAAGATGCTTAACTGTCCTGTCTTAAAGTAGTTGGCCAAGGATTTGATCCTTGATTGCCTAACTAAAGGTTTGAGACATTCATAATAAACTGTAATATGAATGGGTGGGACAAGAGCATTGGTGAACTTCACGCAATGCTCAAAGCAACCGAGGCAGGGATGGGTAGAGAGGTTCTACCTATTCTCTCGATCAATGAGGGAGGCTATAATAAATGGCCAATCCCGATCATAAGGCAATTATTGCCAAAGGAAAGGAATACATCAAAGCAAAGGTTAATGCGAAACCTCGAAAAGCCTAAGCTTATGAAGCCTAAGGTAACGAAGAACGTTCCATGCTTTGAGTATGGAGAGATAGGACAATGAAAAGGAATTGTTCCTCCTATCTCAAGGAGTTGAAAGACAAGAGGGATGTTGAGCAAACCTCAAATACAATTTCCATGATTCACACATTGTATTAAATGTCATTTCTTCAAACACATGGGTATTGGATACCGGATGTGAAACTTATTCTTGTAATTGTTGCAAAGGGGTTCAAAAGAAATGTGCGCTTCAAGGAAGGAAACTCTATTTTGAGACTTTCAAATTGTTTGGAAGTTGTTCTCAAAACCTTTTGTATGCATCTAGTTTGACTAGGAACATAATTAAGGTTTCCTATTAAAACAATGTGATCATGATTTAAAGTTTGTAAATAATGGTATTAAGTTTTATGGATGATGTATTTCATTTTAAGGACATACCTTTTAATGATATCCATGAATTGGTTCATGATAATTCGTCCTACAATGACTTATTATACACATTAAGCACAAAGAAACTTAAAATGGGTTTAAGTTATTGTTATCTTTGACATTATCGTATTAGTCACATAAACAAGAATTGGATTCAAACACTTCAAAAGAATGGTCTTTTAGAAACAAATGAAAATGTTTCATTTGATAAGTGTGAACCAAAAGACTTATTAGGAATGATACATTTGGATGTATGTAGTCCTTTTAAGACAATGACAAAGATTGGTGAAAGATACTTTATTATTTTACCGACGATTACAGTCGCTGTTATTGTGTGCACTTGATGACGCATAAGTATGAAGCTTTTGAAATGTTCAAAATCTTAAATAATGAAGTAGAATATCAACTCTACATAACTATCTGTGTTCTTCATTCTGATAAAGAAGAAACTGAACCCTATTTGGATATGGTTCAATTTATTATGGCTATGAGCTTACCATCTTTATCATTTTGGGTTTTCGCATTGCTCTTTAAGTCTCATATTTTGAATATGACCCGGACCAAGAAAGTGTAGATTAGTTGAATATCCCATAGACTGTATGGAATACTGTTTCTTTGACTCAACAGAGCAAAAGTATTTATTGCTCGAAAGGCTAAGTTCTTGGAAACCGAGTTCTTTATGGAAGGAATGACGTATAGAACTGTGGAACTTGATAAGGATAAAAATCCACAAGCCGATACACTTTTGGTTGACACTAGCTACCAACAAGAGGTTGTTGATGATGATCAAGAGGTTGATAAATACACACAAAACGTTCACAAATCTGGTAGAGTTAGTATTCAATCCGAAAGATATGGATATTCCATGAATGGATGCTATGTAGGTGACCCCTGTAGGCTAACGATATATCAAAATGCTATGTCCAATTTGGATTGAAACAAGCATCAAGAAGGTTGTGTATATATGAAAGCTAGTGGGAGCATAATTGTATTCTTAGTGTTGTATGTTGATGACACACTACTATTTGGAAATAATATTCCTTGGGCGGTGTTAAAACCTAGCTTGGAAGATGTTTTTCATATAAGATCTCGTTTAAGCCACCCATATTTTGGAATAAGGATCTATAAGGATAGATCGAGGTGGTTGATAGGGTTAAACCAAAGTGCATATATATTGATAAAATCTTGAAAAGGTTCAAGATGAAAAAAGCTCTTAGGAAGGTATGGTACCTATTCAAGGAGGGACAGTGTTGACTACGTCTCAATGTCCAAGCTCATAGGATGAGCAAAATCAAATGAATGATATCCCATACGCATCTGCTATAGGATCCATCATTTGTGTGATGATATGCACTAGACCGGACGAGTCATGCTTATTAAGTATGACAAAGTAGATACCAATAGAAATAACCATCGGATGGCACTTAAAAGTATATTGAAATACCTTAGTAGGACTAAGGATTTGTTTCTAATATACGGATCGATTGAAAAGGAAGTCGTTGTAAAGGGTTACACGGATGCAGGCTTCCAAAACTGATCGAGATGATTTTCGATCACAATCGGGGTATACTTCCATTATGAATGGAGGAGAAGTGTCCTTGAAAGGTTCAAAGCAAGACACGGTAGCATTATTCACTACAAAATCCGAATACATAGCCGCTTCATTGGCAGCTTGGGAAGCTGCATGGATAAATTTGTTCATTGCTTATCTAGGGATGGTCTCTACCATTCAAGACCCCTAGAAATATTTGGTAATTACATGGGTGGGATTGCTCAAATCAAGGAACCCCGTACTCATCAAAAGACTAAGCACCTTGAGCGAAGATTCAACATCATAAGGTATGGAGTTGAAAAGGATAAAGATATATATTTGTAAAGTTCATAAAGATCAAAACATTGCTGATCCACTAACGAAGCTCCTTGATGAGGGCAAAGTATGAGGGTCATACTTGTGCCTTAGGACTTCGATTTACTGGTGATTAGAATTGATCTATTTAGCATATAAAACATGGAACAATTGTAATATTTAACTCTTTTATATATTTGAGTTATGTTCCCTTTTAGCATGTTTACATCCATGAATAATTCTTTTATTCTAAATGTCCGTAGTCGGTCATATTTGTGGGAACAAATATGAATGTAAGACTATTATGAACTTGGATTGGTGGATATTCATAAGGCATGAATATAGAGCAATTGGTTGCTGCCAAGGTTCATAGATATTCGTGGGATACGAATATTGGACTGACCCGCGTCTCAAATCTTACTACATGGAATCTTATTGATTGATCATAAGTAAATTTGAGTAAAGGCGGATATCATTTGGTATCCTCTGACCTGAGATACATATTGGGTTTTGATATTCACCAAGTGTTATACCTTGAGCTAGTTCTTCGCTGATATGAAATAATGGTCAGTACATAAGGCTATGTTCAGATATGACATAAGGTGATTGTGAGAAACGTATGTAGTCAAGATGGGATTTGTTCCTCTTATTCGTTGAGAGTATGATGTCTAAGGCTTGATTAAGTTAAATCAACAAGGAATGATCATTCTGTGTCCTTGGATTTAACATGGCATCTGTAACAAAAGGATAAATGATTGATTCACCTAAATCATTTCAAGTTTGGAACTTGAAGGGGATGATGTTATTGAATGGCTTATAGTCATGCGTATTAAGGGTAGTAAACCGTTGTTAGGCGATATTTACTGCTTGCATCAATCTTCTATGTATCTTGTGCAAGTGGGAGATTGTTGGATTCTTTATGCCCAAGACACATAGAACATTGATGTGGTTAGTGCGTCATGATCCAAGTCGGGTCATACCCAATAACAAGCTTAGCAAACACCAATAAATATTTATTTGATGATATGATCATGCAATTAAATATGAGCACCTAATTAGAAAATGGATTTTCTAATTTATAGAAATGAGAGATAGAACAAATTATATGGATAATTTGTTCATGAACTATTATTATTTACATTGTTATTTAAATGGTTAAATAACAACAAATAGTATATGTTCTTATGTTATACATTAAAAGGCTTTAATCATATAACATATCAACATCTTAATGTAATTAGTTGGTTTTATATTTTAGGGTGTATAAGTTATATAATTAAAAGGTTAATTATATATATCTTATCATCTAACTAATGAACATTAATAATGTGCCATATGTTACATAATTAAAAGGGTTAATTATGTAACAAGTCCACTCAACTTTTAATGTGTTACAAGTATTTAAAAAAAAAATAGGTGAACTTGGGTTTTAAAAGGGGCTGAATTCGGCCCCCCTTTGGACTTCCCCATATTTTTTTTTGTCTTGAAAATAGAACACTCATTAAGAGTGTGGTTGAGTGGAAGAGTGCAAGCATGATCCTCCTATCTCTCTCCTTTTTTCACAAGATGAACAACTAGAGAAAAGCTCCTCCTTCTCTCCTTATTCACGGCTGAAACAAGGGGTTTTGAATCGCTTTTGGCTGTTTTCTTGGGTATTCTAATGATCCAAGATATGCTCCTTCATTGGTATGAAGTAGAAATGGTTTTCTTTCTTCCACCCATTGAAGAACTCGGCTGGAAACAAGGTTCCAGCAGCATTGTTGTTCGTTTTGGTGCTTTAAATCCTAGCAAAGATGGTGTTTTCTTAGAGGCTTGTGGGTATGGACACTTGAGGACATCTACTTTGGTGTTTTGGCAATTCAAGAGCAGCCTTTTGTTCACCCAAATCACGTTTTTAGCAGCCCTTATGGAAGGTTCACATTTTCAGCAGCCTACAAAGGTAGTTTGTTGATGTTGTTTTGGTTGTTTCCTTCTCTTGATAGCTGGTTCAAACACATATGAATGATCCTTATGTTTTGGGTTTGTTGAAACAAAGTTATGAACTTTTAATTTTCTGATTACAACATGATATTAATCTATTATTCTGCTGCGTTTTCTCAGTTTAAATGGTTAAACTAGTTTGTTAAAGGTCCAACAAACCCAACACTAGGATTAAAACGGGAGTGGGTTGTTGTGAAAATCCATATGTCTATCCTCCTCTTAGCACCCATTGTTACTCTCCTATGCCTCAACCTCATCCATCTAATGATTTGATTGAAGCTGCAGAAACTAATAGTTTAAATGCCGGTTTAAGCAACGTTAATCTTAAAGAGGTTAGAGATGTGCAGGATTCTTCTGTAGGTTTGGGATTCCTCAGGCAGGGGTCTGATAAGAAGATTAATGACGATTCTACCTCTGATGCTCCAAAATCAATATCAGTTGCTTCTCCAATCTTCTTCAACAAATTCAAAACAGATAACATTCCTTCGTTTGTTCCTGTCAGGTTTGTCAAAGAAGGAACAGTTGTTGAATCGTCAGGCAATCAAAATCCTATAACCGAAGCCGACACAATAGGAGGTGTCAATCAAGATCCTTTGGAAGCAGATCTGTGTATACGAGACTGGATAAGCTCAGATGATGAATCAAACATAGAGGAGCGTGTTGGTTCCTCACAGATCAATATATCTCCTGACATTGTCAAGTCTCAAAAGCTTCCAAAAGCTGAATTAAGACCAATACGGATCTTGTCTCCAACTGCAAAACAACCCAGTCAATCAGTGAAGATCTCATTCCCTGTTTTGAACAGGAAACTTCAGAACAAGCGAGAATCTGCTACAAGCTCACAGCAATCCTCATCACCACCTGCACAACACGGGACTACAAAGAATCAAAAGCCTTTCAAGGCTTGTTTTGAGTGTGGAAAAGAAGGTCATGTGGTAAAGAAATGTCCTTAAAGACTTGTTTCGGATGGTAAAGGCAAACCGAATTGCTTCTCCGGATCACAGTCCACAAAGAATGTTCTAGTTGGTAAAGGCAACACGGGTTGCTTCTCTGGTTCAAAAGGTAAAAAGCAAACATCTTTGAATGGTTGGATGAAAAACCCTCCATCCAAACATTTTCATGTGAAGCCGGTTTCACATGATACAAAGATGAAAATGACCAAAGGTTGAAAACCAAATTCTTTTCCTTCCGGTCTTAAACAGAAAATGATTTCCAAATTTAATTCATTCAAATCCAAGTTAATTGAACCGAAACAAATTTGGCAAATTAAAAAGAAGGATACAACAATCCCCGATTGTTTAAATGGTTGTGTGCAGAAGCTTGTTACTTATCTTGATGAAAAAGGAACTTCTAGGACTTCGATGGCCTGGGTTCTCCTTTCTAACTAATTTGTTAATGAGTGCAAGAACAATTCAGGAGGACTGTTAGTAATCCGGTTTACTGACAGAGATTGTTCTTGATTCAAATTTGAGGCGGAACAAACAGATTAAGGTCATGGTATTTTATCCACAATCTGGATTATTATCTGCACAATCACAGTTCTCACTTCACAATCACTGGATATTTCTTGATAATTCATTTCTTATCTTGATAATTAGTGTGGTTTGGAAGACATTCTTTGGTAAATTTTTATTTTTGTACAGTTTTATAAAAAATAAAAATTAAAATTATAAAAAAATAAAATTAAAAAATAATTAAAAAAAGAAATAGGTTTGCAAAAATAAATAATTTAGGGGGAGAGTATAGTAAATAAAAAGTTGAAAAGAGAACTGGGAGAAAAATGAAAAGAGAACTGGAAACTTGATTTGAGATGACTGAGAAATGATTGTATATCATCTTGAAATGCTTGCTTCTGCATGATTTGCGTTTCTAAAATGAGAAATGATAGTAACTGATGTTGTTATCTGATTTACATCCTATTTTTAATTGCAAATAATAGAAAAACAAACAGATTAATTAATGATATGCTTGGTAGACTCAGCCTTAAGAATAAAGTAGACAGCAGCATAATGATTTGAATTAAAACATCATGATTAAGGATGTCTGGATTTAGGCAATCATTTTGGCCTGCACAAAAACTAAGTCCCGACATAAAATTGGATTGAGAATTGATCTTTCACCTACCATGATATAAATCATATATGTCATATTTTTTAGCTATGTCTGGTGTATTTATGTGTCTTGTGTTTGTGCTAATCTCCTCTGCTGTACGGAAGTACTGACCTGGAGTGATGATCTCCTCTGCTGTACGATAGTACTGACCTGGAGCTCTCATCAGCACATGATTAAATGGTCATCTCCTTTGTTATACGTGAGTATAGACCTGGAGCTCCAACCATTTTGGTCTAAGTTGTGTCAAATCATCTAAATGATGAATTCATCACAGAATGCAATATTCTGTTGATAATCACTTGCACACTAATGCACAAGCCTTGTTCTATAAAGATCGTAACAAAATTCAAGAAATCCTGAGGTTGGGTGAGGATTTTTGCCAAATGATTGTGGGGTCCTAGAATTCTAAAGTACTTAATCGAACCTTAACAAATCATCTGCTACTTGTTGAAAACGATAGGGCATGGGTTTAAGTGGACAAACATATCAGTAATCGTTATTGATATGTTTGAGAATTTCAAAATCATTCAAAGACTGTGATTAGATTCAGTTATCAGTGTGATCTCATTGCATGTCGATGATTAAATTCATCTTTGTGTTAAAGTATATCTTGAGGATATGATCTCATGATCGATTCAGTTCTCGGTTTAAAAGGAAAAAAAAAAAAAAAAACAAAAAATAACAAAAAATAACAAAAAAAAACAAATATATATATATATATATATATATATATATATATATATATATATATATATATATATATATATATATAATAAATGTATATAATAAAGATATTATAATAAATTTTCATTTCAAAATTTCTTTTAGGTCTTCCATATTAAGCTGTTATAATTTTATCATTTTTCATGCATTTCACAGAAATTGAGCACAAACGAACACGAGTTAGCTTGTTTTGACACATAGATAATCACGAGTTTATTTTGTTAAAATGAAATTATCTAATTAGAAATGTCGAGATTGTGTTTGTGAATGTGTTTCAGATTTTTGTTGTATGTGATGGTCGATCATCAGTTGAGCAGTGTACCTGATCAGAGAACCTATTCTTTAAGTTTGCAGAAGATACCGAGCTAGGAATCCTCCTCCTACATTTCTGAAGCACTCAAGATTAGAAATTTGGGAAAACTGTTCCAATATCCTCACAAAGGATGCACTCGAAAAGGGGGAACATATAAATAGGGGGATCTTATGAGATGAATAACTTTTCTCATCAAATTCAACAAGCTTTAATTTGAAGATCTTTCTACTGTTGACTTATCAGGGCTAAATTCGTATGAAGACGTTTTTAATGATAGACTAAGGGGGAGTATTGTTGGAGCTGTACAAGATAGTCTGTATTATCAACACAGTCAAAGTCAACAAAAGTCAACATCACGGTTAAAGTCAACAAAAGTCAAACCCGAGATGTTCGAGACGAGGAACCGAGACAAGACGTTGAAGATTTAAATGACTAGGAGTTTTATTTTAATAAATATATTTTGTGTGAAAAAATATATTTTATCTTTGTTTGAGTCATTTTTATGCATCATATGTATTTTCTATTAATTAGCCTAAGTCTAGGGGGTTAAATGTATATAGTGAATATTATATTCACTATAAATAGTCTAATTGTAATTAGAATTAAGGGAATGGTTGAATGACCAATTGATTGAGGGATTTATTTGTAAACACATACTTTGCAATCTAATAGAAGATCAAAAGGGTTTTTGATTGTGATTATCATATTTTGATCTAATTCTTCATGATTTGATTAAAGTTTGATTATCCTGGAGTTACAATATTAGTTGGCAGGTAATTATTGATGCTGAGGAGGCGCAGGCATGGATGCATAAGCTACTGGAATGATCCGCGAACTGGCATCCACGTTTTGTGAATGATATTGTGTTAATACCACTTATGAGTTGTAAACAAACGATATATTGATTTGATACAATTTTTGGTATTGATGAAAAGTTATGATTCTGCTCAATATGTCATGTTTTAAATGTTTTACGCTATGAATGACCAACCGTAAGCGTTCCGGAAACGCGGCCTTACATGACACCACACGAACAACACTTAAAATCAATCCACTTCTGCCCAAAGCTTATCCACAACACTTCACAACCAACTTTGAACATTATTGCCAGAAAAATCCATTTAATCAATGTAAATGACAACTATCGATCCACAAATTCCATTTTCGTCCATCAAGGGAAGGAAATGAGATGCAAAGGACCAATAAACTACTCGTATTTCACTAGCGAAGAAGAGAGAATAAAATTACAGTTGAAACAAAACTAATCAAACATAAAACGAGATACCTAATGTGGGATTAATGAAAATAAAGGCAAATCAAGTTAACATGACCACTAAAAAAAGATTTACATGTACTTTAACAAAAATTGTGCAACTACAGATTGATGCATCAATGTATTCACAAAAGCTTAACTAAATACATGGGAAAGGAACTAGTTATACAAAATCAATAAATAATACTAGTTCTTGCATGGATTGCTTTTGCTTTTGGTAACAACCTCAAGTGCTATGGAGTTTTGATTCTCATGCCTTCTAAACACACTTCCAAACCAATCTAATCAAATCTAATTATAATCTTCATTGGGATCACACTAATCAATCACACATGGTGCAAAGGACCAATAAACTACTAGTATTTCACTAGAGAACAAGAGAGAATCAAATTACCGTGCAAACGAAACTAATCTGACGTCAAATGAGAAACGTAATATGTGATTGATGAAAAAAAAGTCAATTCAAGTTAACACGACCACTTAAATTAGATTTACTTGTACGTTAACCAAAATTGTGCAACCACATATTGGTGCATCAATGTATTCACAAAAGCTTAACTAAATAGATAGGAAAGGAACTTGTTATACAAAAACATTAAACAACACTAGTTCACACATGGATTGCTTTTGCCTTTGGTAACAACCTCAAATGCTATGGAGTTTTGATTCTCAAGCCTTCTAAACAAACTCCCAAACCAATCTAATCAAATCTAATTATAATCTTCATTCGAATCACACTAATCGATCACACATGGAACATAGGATCTATTTTTTAATCAAAACCATATCCGAACATGACACCGCACGAACTACCCTTAAAATCAATCCACTTCTGCACAAAACTTATCCACAACACTCCACAACCAACTTCGAACATTATTGCCTCAAAAATCCGTTGAATCAACGTAAGTGACAACTATCGATCCACAGAATCCTTTTTCGACCATCAAGGGAAGGAAACGAGTTTCAAAGAACCAATAAACTACTTGTATTTCACTAGAGAAGAAGTGAGAATAAAATTACAGTGGAAACAAAACTAATCAGAGATAAAACAAGACACGTAATATCGGATTAACGAAAAAGATGTCAAATCTAGTTAACACGACCATTTAAAATAAGATTTACATGTATTATAACCAAAATTGTGCAACTACAGATTGGTGAATAAATATCTTTACAAAAGCTTAACTAAATACATGGAAAAGGTACAAGTTATACAAAAACAATAAACAACACTAGTTCTCGCATGGATTGCTTTTGCCTTTTGGTAACAACCTCAAATGCTATGGAGCTTTGATTCTCATGTCTTCTAAACAAACTCCCAAACCAATCTAATAAAATCTGATTATAATCTTCATTGGAATCACACTAATCGATCACACATGGAACGTAGGATCTATTGTTCAATCGAAATCAAAACCGAATAAGACCCCACACGAATGACCCTTTAAAATCAATCCACTTCTGTCCAAAAGTATCCACAACACTCCACACCATCTTCGAACACTAATGCCTCAAAAATCCATTGAATCAATCTAAATGATAACTTCGATCCACAGAATCATTTTCCCACCATCAAGGGAAGGAAAAGCGGTGCAAAGGACCAATAAACTACTCATATTTCACTAGAGAACAAAGAGAATCAATTTATAGTGCAAACGAAACTAATCTGACGTCAAACGAAAAACGAAATGTGTGATTGATGAAAAACAAGTCAAATCAAGTTAACTTGACATTTTAAATTACATTTACTTGTATTTTAACCAAATTTATGCAACTACAGATTGGTGCATCTATGTATTCACAAAAGCTTAACTAAATACATGGGAAAGGACTAGTTATACAAAAACATTAAACAACACTAGTTCACGCATGGATTGCTTATGCTTTTGGTAACAACCTCAAATGCTATGGAGTTTTGATTTTCAAGCATTCTAAACACACTCCCGAACCAATCAAATCAAATATGATTAAAATCTTCATTAGAATCACACTAATCGATCACACATGGTACCTAGGATCTATTGTTTAATTGAAACCAAAACTGAACGCGACACCACTCGAACGACCCTTAAAATCAATCCACTTCTGCCCAAAACTTATCCACAACAGTCCACAGAATCCTTTTTCGACAATCAACAGAAGGAAACGAGGTGCATTGTACAAATAAACTACTCGCATTTCACTAGGGAACAAGAGAGATTCAAATTATAGTGCAAACGAAACTAATATGACGTCAAAATCCTAAGGCCCCATTCCCGAAATGCTTACAGTCGGACAATTATCGCACATAATATTTAAAACACATTACAATTCATTAAAGTAATAAAACCTTATAGCGGAATAATTTAACAAAAACCATTTCATGCATTAATAATTACTTTTGCCAAATAATACATCGTCGTTCAAAATTACAAAATAACGTTTAATTGCATTACATCACAAAAATAGCATTTTTGCTTAAAATGTATGCGAGTCTTTATTCGCCATATAACTTCACCCTCGTGCCACCCTCAGCAACAATTACCTGCCAACTGAAAATGCATAAAAGTCAGCGTTGCTAAGTGAGTTCTAGTTTTATAATAAAAGTACTTTATTTTCGCTTAAAACCTTTCTTTACTTTCCTTCGTGATCATGCATCATACGAACACATAGATAATAATCATTATTATCTTTCATCATCATTCATTATCGTTCATCATCATACATCATTCATTATCATTCATTATCATTCATATCGTACTTTTCGTACATTCATCATTAACCTTTATTTTCATTCTGGACCAATGTCATGTGCTAAACCCTGAACATTATGCAAAAAGCTAGTACTGGGCCGAAGTCCATAATTAGACCACTAAAATTGTGCACGAAGCTGACTCCAATACCTGGGACAAGCGACAAGGGTCCCATACGTTTGGTCAATCACAAGGATTAGACCCATGTGTGCATCCTCTTGGGTTAGCTAAACCATACACAGTTGAGCTAACGATCCTTCATTGGGTGTGAACCTCCTTACGTTTTTCTTGCAAGACTTTTCATTCATTCATTCATTCCTTCATTCATTCATTCCTTCTTTATGTTCCACATTTTTCATTATCTTTAACTTCCGCTTTTCATTACATAATACTTACGTTCATTAGCATAAGCACACCACGTAAAGCCACGGAATAATACGTAATAAGGAACATAAAGAAATTAGGCCATAAACATGCACCACATCATCAACATACATCAACATACATCATACCAAAAACATTCCAAGTCGTAGCCTAAAATCCTTTATCTTGGAAATTTCAGAATATTTTCAAAGTCTTTAGGCGCATGGGAACTTTGCAGGCTCATGGCCACTATGCGGGCGCATGACTACTTAGGCGCATGGGAACACTAAGGCACATGGATAAACTTGGGCGCATGTGCAGGTTTTGGGCGCATGGGCACTATATGGGCGCATGTCCAACACTTAGGTGTATGGGAAAAACTTGGGCGCATATGCACTATTTGGGCATATGGACAACACTTAGGCGTCTGGGCAACTTTTTAGGCGCATGGGTACTATGCAAGCGCATGGGCCTGACTTAGGCGTATGGGCACTTAGGCCTTTGGGCAGACTTAGGCACACGGGAACACTTAGGCGTCTGGGAAAAATTCTAGGCGCATAAGTACTATTGGAGCGCATGAACCTTAGGCGCATGAGCAGTTGGGCGAATGGGCACCCACTTTCTAACTAACCTCGTTTTCAGACCCCAAATCATCATTCTAACCTGTTCCAAGCCTTGTTCTAGCATACTAAGCATCAAAACAAGCATACCACATGAATATAATCAAAATCTTCCCAAATCATAAACCCACCCAAACAGGGCACATACATACATATACGGGTACACACCTATCATTTATAAAAACGTTATAACATGAATTTCCAGCCCCAAAACAAGTTAAAACGTTTAAAACCGGGGATCTAGAACTCACCTCTTGCAATCCTTCGAGTAAGACTTCTTCAAACCCGAGAGCTTATCAGTTCAAACACCTAGACATACCAAAAACAAATAACCAAACACATACAAACACATAAGCACATACTCGAGGCTGAAAATCAGCCAAGATCAGCCCAAAACATCATAAAACTAACCTGAAATCCAACTTCTTTTTCTTCCTCTCTCTAGAACCGAGAGAATTCAACTTCTTTCTCTCTCTCTAAAATCCAATGGAAAAGTTGATGGAACATGGGTGTGGGCGGCCATGCCCACTTTTGTAAAAAATATTATAAAACTTTGTCCCATGTACAACTTTAACCCCTTGTCTTGGACTATTTTCCTTTTCTTTCCTTTTTATTCTATTTTCTTCTTCTTTTCTTTTCATTAAAAATTTCCGGGTATACCAAAAGAAAAACGTAATGTGTGATTGCTGAAAAAAAGTCAAATCAAGTTAACAAGACCACTTAAATTAGATTTCTTTGAATATTAACCAAAATTGTGCAACCACAGATTGGTGCGTCAATGTATTCACAAAAGCTTAACTACATACATAGGAAAGGAACTAGTCATACAAAATCATTAAACAACATTAGTTCACGCATGGATTGCTTTTGCTTTTGGTAACAACCTTAAATGCTATGGAGTTTTGATTCTCAAGCCTTTTAAACACACTCCAGAATGAATCTTATCAAATCTGATTATAATCTTCATGAATCACACTAATTAATCAAACATGGAACATAGGACCTATTGTTTAATTGAAACCAAAACTGAACATGACACCACACAAACGACCCTTAAAATCAATCCACTTCAGCCTAAAACATATCCACAACACTCACAACCAACTTCAAACATTATTGCTCAAAAATCCATTGAATCAATGTAAATAAGAACTATCGATCCACGTAATCCTTTTTCGACCATTAAGAGAAGAAGAGAGAAGAAAATTACAGTACAAACGAAACTAATCAAACGTCAAACGAGAAACGTAATGTGTGATTGATGAAAAAAAGTCAAATCAAGTTAACACCACCACTTAAATAAGATTTACATGTACTTTAACCAAACTTGTGCAACTACAGATGGGTGCATCAACGTATTCAGAAAAGCTTAATTAAATACATTGGAAAAGAACTAGTTAAACAAAAACATTAAAAAACACAAGTTCTCGCTTGGATTGCTTTTGCTTTTGGTAACAACCACAAATGCTATGGAGTTTTGATTCTCATGCCTTCTAAACACACTTCCGAACCAATCTAATCAAATCTGACTTCATTGGAATCACACTAATCGATCACACATGGAACGTAGGATCTATTGTTCAATCGAAATCAAAACCGAACAAGACCCCACACTCCAAATAATTTATTCAAGTAATAAAAGGTTCAAGTATCCAAATACAAAATTAAAGATCAAATCAGTCACTAGAATATCGAAGTCCCATGGCACAAGTATGACCTTCATGCTTTGCCTTTTCAAGGAGCTTCGTGAGTGGATCCGCAATGTTTTGATCCGTGCGAACTTTAATACATATCTATCCCTTTTCAACTTCATCCCTTATGTAGTTTAATCTCCACTTAATGTGCCTAGTCTTTTGATGTGCACGGGGTTCCTTGATTTGAGCGATCACACCCTCATTATCACAAAGAATTTCTAGGGGGTCCTGAATGGAAGGGACCACCCTTAGATCGACAATAAATTTCTTCAACCGTGCAGCTTCTTGAGATGCTAATGAAGCGGCGATGTATTCTGACTCTGTAGTTGATAATGCCACCACATCTTGCTTAGACCTCTTCCAAGAGAATGCTCCTCCATTCAAGATGAAAATATATCCTGATTGTGATCGTGAATCATCCCAATCAGTTTGGAAATTCGCATCCGAGTAACCTTTTACCACGAGTTCCTCTTCACCAGATCCATAGATTAGGAACATATCTTTAGTTCTCCTTAGGTACTTAAGTATGTTCTTAACAACCATCCAATGACTATTTCCAGGATTTTGCTGGTATCGGCTTGTCATGCTCAAAACGCATGACACGTCAGACCTAGTGCATATCATTGCATACATGATGGATCCTATAGCAGACGCATATGGGATTCCTTTCATTTTATCTTGCTCATCCTTTGAGCTTGGACATTGAGTCGTACTCAATATCATTCCTCTTTGAATAGGTATCGTTCCTTTCTTAGAGTATTCCATCTTGAACCTTTTCAAGATCTTATCAATGTATGCACTTTGCTTTAAACCTATCAACCGCCTTGATCTATCCCAATAGATCTTTATTCCTAAAATATAGGCGGCTTCATCAAGATCCTTAATGGAAAAACAGCTTCCATGCCAGGTTTTTACACCTTCCAAGGTTGGAATGCCATTTCCAAATAGTAGGATGTCATCGACATACAATACTAGGAAAGTGATGATGCTCACACTAGATTTCTTATACACACATGCTTCATTAGCGTTTTTGATGAACCCAAATTCGATTACCTCTTCATCAAAACGGTGATTCCAACTTCTTGATGCTTGCTTCAATCCATAGATTGATTTCTTTAACTTGCATACTTTGTCAGGATGTTTTGGATCGACAAAACCTTCAGGCTGAACCATATAGACATCTTCCTCAAGATATCCATTTAGAAAAGCGGTTTTGACATCCATTTGCCAAATCTCATAATCATAATGACCAGCTATGGCAAATAATATCCTAATATACTTTAGCATTGCAACCGGCGAGAAGGTCTCATCATAATCAACCCCTTGAGTTTGAGTGAAACCTTTTGCTACAAGTCTAGCTTTATAAGTATCCAAGTTTCCATGCATATTGGTTTTCTTCTTGAAAACCCACTTACTTCCAACTACCTTGGAGTTAAAAGGTGGCTCAACCAAGTCCAACACTTGGTTGTCATACATAGATTGCATCTCAATGTTCATGGCTTCAAGCCATTTGTCACAATCCAAATTGGACATTGCATCACAGTATGTGGTTGGTTCATCGGAATCTACCACATAGCATCCATCCATGAAAAATCCATATCTTTCAGGTGGATTACTAGTTCTACTAGATCTACGAACGTTTTGTGTGTATTGATCAACCATTTGATCATCCTCAACATCCTCATGTTGAGTGCTAGTGTCAACCAAACGTGTATCGGGTTGTGGTTCTTGATCCTCCTCAAGATCCACTGTTCTACTGCTAGCTCCTTCCATAAGGAACTTAGCTTCTAAGAACTCAGCCTTCTTGGCAACAAACTCCTTTTGTTCCAATGGATCATAGAAATAATATCCCATATAATCTATAGGATATCCAATAAAGATAGACTTAGTGGAACGGATTTCTAGCTTGTTTGAGGTGGGAGTCTTAACATAAGCCTCACATCCCCACACCTTTAAATATGATAAAGATGGAACCCTTCCATGCCATATTTCAACAGGTGTCTTTTCCACTTTCTTGGTTGGGGCCATATTCAAAATACGGGCCGCAGAGAGCAAAGGAAAACCTCAAAATGATAGAGGCAATGAGCTTCTAGCCATCATAGATCGAACCATATCCAATAGAGTTCGATTCCTCCTCTCGGACGCACCATTGTGTTGTGGTGTTCCAGGTGGAGATAGTTATGAGACAATCCCACAACTTCTAAGATGATCTCTAAAAGCATCACTTAGATATTCACCTCCTCTATCGGTGCGGAGAATTTTTATTGACTTGTTGAGTTGATTTTCTACTTCATTCTGGAAGGTTTTGAACATTTCAAAGCTTCATCTTTGTGTCTTAACAAGTACACATACCCATATCGACTATAGTCGTCGGTAAAGGTAGTGAAGTATCTTTCATCGTACCTAGTCATTGGCTTAAAAGGACCACATACATCCGAATGTATGATACCTAATAATTCTTTTGCCCTTTCGGTTCTGCCACTAAAAGGTGCCTTAGTCATTTTGCCTTGTAAACAAGATTCATATACATCAAATGAGTCATATTCATTTTATTTTAAAAGACCATTCTTTTGAAGTGTTTGTATGCGCTTCTTGTTTATATGACCAAGACGGCAATGCCAAAGATAGGTGTCACTCAAATCCAATTTGAGCTTCTTGGTGGTGGTTTGGTACAATGAGCTATCATATAATGTGTTTTCACGAACCAATTCATAAATTCCATTAATAGGAATAGCTTTAAAATAAATATGTCATTTAAAGAAACATGAATTTCATTTTCAAAAAATGTCAAAACATAACCATATTGTCTTAATTGGGCAACTGAAATAATGTTCCTAGTTAAACCAGGAGCATACAAAACATTGTTCAAAATTGCTTCCAAACCATTTGGAAGCTTCAAGATGTAGTCCCCTGGTCTTCAACTTGAACTTTTGCCCCATTCCCCATGTAGAGGCTTACATCCCCTTTCTTGAAGTCCTTACTTCTTTTGAACCCCTGCAACAAATTGTAAATATGAGTTCCACATCTGGTATCCAATACCCACGTGTTAGAGGATATTAAATTGAGATCAATATGAATCATGAAAATTGTACCTGAGGTTTGCCCGACATCCCTCTTACCTTGGAACTCTTTGAGATGGACAAGATATATTTCTTGCCCAATGTCCTATCTCCCCACACTTAAAGCATGGGTCATTCGAAGCAACCTTTTGCTTCTTCTCCGCTGGTTTTGGTGGTGGCGCTTTTATCACTCCCTTTCCCTTTCCCTAATGTACCCTTTACCCTTGGCAACACTTGCCTTGGGTGCGGGGTGAGGCCTCTTCTTGTTCCCACCTTCATTGATGGTGAGAACGGGTAAAACCTTTTTACTCAAGGCCGCCTCGGCAGTTTTGAGCATAGAGTGAAGCTCACTTATGTTCTTGTCCCATCCGTTCATGTTTTAATTCATAACAAAGTTGTCAAACCTTTTTGACAAAGAGTTGAGGATCAAATCCGTAGCTAACTCTTTCGAGACGGGACAATTCAGCCTTTCGAGGTGGTCAATGTGGCTTTTCATCTTAAGTACATAAGATGAAATTGATTGGGTGTCATCCATACGACATGCATGGAGTGCTCGAACCGTTTCGAAGCGCTCTACCCTTGCTTGTTGTTGGAACGTCCTTCAACTGGGTAATCATGTCGTACACTCCGTGATGTTCGTACTAATTTTGGAGATCTGGAGTCATACTTGCCAACATGAGGCAAGACACTTGGACCGAGTCCTCATTGTATTTCACCCAATTATTATAGGCCTCCTCATCTTCCTCATTGGGTTGATGGGGAATCGAATCGTCTAAAAATATACGACCGTTCCTCTTGCTTGAGAACAATTTTCAAGTTTCGAAACCAATCAATAAAATTGTTATGGTTTAGACGCTCCTTTTGGAGAATGGTCCTTAGTGATAGTGAGTGAGCAGACAGGATATCATTATTTTGATTGTTGTTGGTGGCCATCTACAAAATTTAACAAAGTTCAATTTTAGTATTTTCGATATTATCATATTTTAATTATTAATACCCTTTTATGTGTCTTACACAATTTAAAATTCTAGAATCCAACGTTACATTTAAATAGTGGTTAGGTGACCTTTATCCCATTATTTAAATTAACAAGGTAGTCGATGTTTGACAATTGCAACCCTTTGCAACATCTAGAGGAATGGGATCGACTTTAAACATCATATGTATAGTCCGCATGTTTATCCCATCAACACCCTTTGAAAACAACATTGTAGGTGATCCATTTAACATGGTTTGAAAATCAAGTCACCCTACTTACACACACATGTGGGTTTACCAACACAAGTGGTTAGGTGACCTTTATCCCACAAATATGGTATTCCCACCTTAAATCACAAGTTTCCTCAAAATGGTTAGGTGACCTTTATCCCATTAAGAGTTTCCAAGTGACTCAAGTGTTGTGCAAAAGGATGGTGTTAAACTTGTTTTCAAAAGAAATTTTAAGTTTTCATAATTCTAGTTTAGATTTCAAAAGAAATTTTAAGTTTTTATAATTCTAGTTTAGAAAACTCTATGTACCTTGTATTTGCACGCTTTCAAACATATGGTACCCTGTGGTTCTCTTTTTAATAAAACCCCTTTTATTAAAATCATTAATCCTTTTAATAACCTTTTATTAACCACTTAATGATAAGGAACTATAATTTTTTCAGCTTGTTATGTTTGTTAATAAGTTTGTTATGCATATCCAAATATCAAACAATCAACCATAAAACAAACAACCAAACAAGCACAACCATTACAATCACAAGTGCCTAACCATAGCCACTAAGTTGACTACACTTGTTTGCCATCACAAGTGTTGTCATTAGGTCTTTCCTAAGGGTTAACAATGACACATCAAAAAGTTTCCATGAACTCCCACTTGAATCCACATCCAAATGCTTCAAGTGTCCATGTCTTTTGTGTTCTTCCTTTGTATCTTCCTTTGGGTCTCCAACTTGTGCATCTTCTTTTACAAAATCATATCCTAATACAATTTTTCTAATAAAAGAAATGCACCTAATCTATTTATTACATAACCAAAGAATAAATAAATTACAACCAAAGATACAAACACATAATTATAATTACAACCCTTTGAAAGAATAAAACCAAACATGACAAAAAATTCAACCAAATCCAAAACACACTTGGTCAAGGCTATGTTATGCACCAAAACATGTATCCAAATACAACACCAAGAACAAAATGAACCCCTTTTTTAACCCTCAAAATTTCAGCCAACATAAACGTAAATTTTAGGGTTTTTGTCCAAACAAAACAATCAACCATTTGACATCAATCTTTCAAGGTTTATTCTAAAGCATGTAAAGTAAAACTTGAAGGACAAGGGATTCATACATCCAAAATAAAAACAGCCCCTAATGAGTTGAAAAAGTCCAACCAAACTAACGTTTCTTGGACTTTTGAAGCAACTTTTGCACATAACCGGCTCTAGATGCCATTGTTGGGTTTTTAACATGTTTATCAATGATTGTTTAACCATTTAAACAAGAAACGCAGCGAATATATAGAGCTAAAAACCGTGTTTTAGTTGCTGAAAATAAGCCATTTATTTACCAAGAAATCAAACCCAAGAATGAGGATCATGTATGTGAAAAGAAATGCTATCAAACAACACCAACCATAGGGTGTTCATAGAATGCTACCTTTCTAAGAACAAAGAGATTAGAGATGGATATTGGATGAAGAAGATGATAATGTTCTTGAATTCAAGCCTCCAAAAGAGAAGACCTCAAGCTAGTATACCCACAAGCCCTTGCAAACACCCAACTTGTTACGAAGTGCAACACCAAAGTCTTCTTCTTGCACTTCTTCTCAAAACCAAAAATTTCAGCTAGAACCTCCTTCAAATCCGAAAATTTTTAGCAACGAAAATTTCAGCTAGAACCTCCTTCAAATCCAAAAATTTTTAGCAAGAAACAAGAAGTGTGTGAGAGAGAGTGTGTATTGAGTGGAGTGTGAAATTGGTTCAAGTCTTGTATTAAAACAAGAAAAGGAATCCCAAGGAGGACCACCAAGGGGCTGCCGAAAATCAAGTTTAAAATTGGGTCCCACCCATTTTAAATCTATAAAATATATCACACTCTTTAACCCATAAGTTTATAAAATTAAAACCCTTTTAATTTTATAACTTGAACACACTTTTATTTTTTATTATTTAACCTAGTTAAATAATAATACAAATAATTTCTCATGAACAAATTATCCATATAATATTATTCTATTTCAAAAGCAATAATTTAGAAAGCCCATTTTCTAAATTGGTGTCAATATTTATTTGTATGATCATATCAACAAATAAATATTTATTGGTATTTGTTTAGCTTGTTATTGGGTATGACCCGACTTTGATCATAACCTACTAATCACATCAATCTTGTATGTGTCTTGGGCATACAAGATCCAACAATTATCGCACATAATATTTAAAACACATTACAATTCATTAAAGTAATAAAACCTTGCAGCGGAATAATTTAACAAAAACCATTTCATGCATTAATAATTACTTTTGCCAAATAATACATCAGTGTTCAAAATTAAAAAATAACGTTTAATTGCATTACATCACAAAAATATCATTTCTGCATATAATGTATGCGAGTCTTTATTCGCCAAGTAGCTTCACCCTCGTGCCACCCTTAGAAACAATTACCTGCCAACTGAAAATACATAAAGTTAATGTTGCTGAGTGAGTTCTAGTTTTATAATAAAAATACTTTATTTTCGCTTAAAACCTTTCTTTACTTTCCTTCGTGATCATACATCATACGAACACATAGATAATAATCATTATTATCTTTCATCATTATTCGTCATCGTTCATCATCATACATCATTCATTATCTTTCATATCGCATGTTTCGTACATTCATCATTAACCTTTACTTTCATTCTGGACCAATGCCATGTGCTAAACCCCGAACATTGTGCACGAAGATGGTACTGGGCCGAAGTCTATAATTAGACCACTAACATTGTGCACGAAGCTGACTCCAGTACCTGGGGCAAGCGACAAGGGTCCCATACGTTTGGTCAATCACAAGGATTAGACCCCTGTGTGCATCCTCATGGGTTAGCTATACCATACACAGTTGAGCTAAGGACCCTTCATTGGGTGTGAAGCTCCTTACGTTTTTCTTGCAAGACTTTTCATTCATTCATTCTTTCTATCTTTCCTTTATTCATTCATTCCTTTTTTACGTTCCATATTTCATTATCTTTAACTTCCACTTTTCATTACATAATACTTTATGTTCATTAGCATAATCACACCACGTAAAGCCACAGAATAATACGTAATAAGGAACATAATGAAATCAGGCCATAAACATGCACCACATCATCAACATACATCATACCAGAAACATTCCAAGTCATATTCCTAAGAAATTCAGAATATTTTAAAAGTCTTTAGGCGCATGGGAACTTTGCAGGCTCATGGCCACTATGCGGGTGCATGACTGCTTGGGCGCATGGGAACACTTAGGCGCATGGATAAAACTTGGGTGCATGGGAAGGTTTTGGGTGCATGGGCACTATACGGGTGCATGGATAACACTCAAGTGTATGGGAAAAACTTGGGCGCATGGGCGGCGTCTGGGCAACTTTCTAGGCGCGTGGGCACTATGCAGGCGCATGGGCCTGACTTAGACGCATGGGCACTTAGGCGTTTGGGCAGACTTAGGCACATGGGAACACTTAGGCGCCTGGGAAAAATTCTAGGCGTATGAGTACTATTGGAGCGCATGAACCTTAGGCGCTTGAGTAGTTGGGCGCATGGGCACCCTCTTTCTAACTAACCTCGTTTTCAGACTCCAAATCATCATTCTAACCTGTTCCAAGCCTTGTTCTAGCATACTAAGCATCAAAACAAGCATACCACATGAATATAATCAAAATCTTCCCAAATCATAAACCCACCCAAACAGGGCACACACGTACATATACGGGTACACACCCATCATTTATAAAAACGTTATAACATGAATTTCCAGCCCCAAAACAAGTTAAAACGTTTAAACTTGGGGATCTAGAACTCACCTCTTGTAATCCTTTGAGTAAGACTTCTTCAAACCCGAGAGCTTATCAGTTCAAACACCTAGACATACCAAAAACACACAACCAAACACATACAAACACATAAGCACATACTTGAGAACCGAGAACATCCTAAAACTAACTTGAAATCCAACTTCTTTTTCTTCCTCTCTCTAGAACCGAGAGAATTCAACTTCTTCCTCTCCCTCTAAAATCCGATGATAAAGTTGATGGAACATGGGTGTGGGCGGCCATGCCCACTTTTGTACAAAATATTATAAAACTTTTTCCCATGTACATCTTTAACCCCTTGTCTTGGGTTATTTTGCTTTTCTTTCTTTTTTAATCTCTTTTTTTTCTTCTTTTCTTTTCATTTAAAATTTCCGGATGTAACAAACAAGAAACGTAATGTGTGATTGATGAAAAAAGTCAAATCAAGTTAACAAGACCACTTAAATTAGATTTATTTGAATATTAACCAAAATTGTGAAACCATAGATTGGTGCATCAATGTATTCACAAAAGCTTAACTAAATACATAGGAAAGGAACTAGTTATACAAAATTATTAAACAACACTAGTTCACGCATGGATTGCTTTTGCTTTTGGTAACAACCTCAAATGCTATGGACTTTTGATTCTCAAGCCTTCTAAACACACTCCAGAATGAATCTAATCAAATCTGATTATAATCTTCAGGAATCACACTAATTGATCAAACATGGAACATAGGACCTATTGTTTAATTGAAACCAAAACCGAACACGACACCACAGGAACGACCCGTAAAATCAATCCACTTATGCCAAAAACATATCCACAACACTCACAACCAACTTCAAACAATATTGCCTCAAAAATCCATTGAATCAATGTAAATGATAACAATCGTTCCAAGTAATCCTTTTTCAACCATCAGGAGAAGGAAACGAGGTGCAGAGGACAAAAGACTACTCGTATTTCACTAGAGAAAAGAGAGAATAAAATTACAGTGCAAACGAAACTAATTAGACGTCAAACGAGAAATGTAATGTGTGATTGATGAAAAAAAGTCAAATCAAGTTAACACCACCTCTTAAATAAAATTTACATGTATTTCAACCAAAATTGTGCAACTACAGATCGGTGCATCAACGTATTCACAAAAGCTTAACTAAATACATTGGAAAATAACTAGTTAAACAAAAACATTATACAACACAAGTTTTCGTATGGATTGCTTTTGGTTTTGGTAACAACCACAAATGCTATGGAGTTTTGATTCTCATGCTTCTAAACACACTCGTGAACCAATCTTATCAAATCTGATTATAATCTTCATTGGAATCATACTAATCGATCACACATGGAACATAGGATCTATTGTTTAATCGAAACCAAAACCGAACACGACACCACACGAATGACCCTTAAAATCAATCCACTTCTGCCCAAAACTTATCCACAACTCTCCACAACTATCTTTGAAAATTATTACCCCAAAATTCCATTGAATCAATCTGCATGACAACTATCGATCCACAAACTCCTATTTCGACATCAAGGGAAGGAAACAAGGTGCAAAGGACCAATAACTACTTGTATTTCACTAGAGAACAAGAGAGAATCAAATTGAAGTGGAAACGAAACTAATCAGACGTAAAAAGAGAAACGTAATGTTGGATTAATGAAAAAGAAGTTAAATCAAGTTAACACGACTACTTAAATAAGATTCACATGTATTTTAACCAAAATTGTGGATCTACAGATTGATGCATCAATGTATTCACAAAAGCTTAACTAAATACATAGGAAAGAAACTAGTTATACAAAAACATTAAACAACACTAGTTCTCGCATGGATTGCTTTTGCTTTTGGTAACAACCTCAAATGCTATGAAGTTTTGATTCTCAAGCCTTTTAAACACACTCACGAACCAATCTAATCAAATTTGGTTATACTTTTCATTAGAATCCACTAATCGATCACACTTGGAACATAGGATCTATTGTTTAATCGAAACAAAAACGAACATGACACCCCAGGAATGACCCTTAAAATCAATCCATTTCTACCCAAAACTTATCCATAACACTCCTGTAAGGCCCCGTTCCCGGGACACTCACAGTTGGACAATCATTGCTTATCATACTTAAAATACATAAAACTTTATCTAAAACAACACAACGGAATCATTTAACTAAAACCATTTCATATATTAATAATTGCTTTTGCCAAATAATACAACATTGTTATGATTACCAAATATCGTTTTAATTGCATTATAAAACAAAAACATCATCATAATGTAAAATGGATGCCATCCAAAAGTTTGCCAACTAGTTGCACCCGTGCCATCCTCAACAACCATTACCTGCCAACTGGAAAATATATAAAAGTCAGCGTTGCTAAATAAGTTATAGTTTTATAAATAAAATACTTTACGTTATTTTAAAATATTTCCTTTACTTTTATTCGCAATCATACATCATACGTACACAAAAATAATCTTATTATTATCTTTCGCCATCATTCGTCATCGTACGTTATTCGTTATCATTCATTCTTTTTCATATCGTACATCACGTACATACATCATTAACCTTTACATTCATCAGGACCAATGCCATGTGCTATACCCCGAAAGTTATGCACGAAGCATGTTACTGGGCCTGAGGTCTATAAATAGACCCCGAACATTGTGCATGAAGCTAAGTCTAGTACCTAGGGCAAGGGACAAGGGTCCCATACGTATGGTCAATCACAAGGATTAAACCTTAGTGTGCATCCTTCCGGGTAGCTAACCCACACAAAGTTGAGTTAATACCCTTCATTGGGTCTGAACCTCCTTACATTTGCTTGTAAGACTTTTCATTCATTAATCCTTTCTTTCATGCATGCATTCATTCATTCTTTACATTCCTCTTTTCATTATCGTAACTTTCACTTTTCATTACATTGTACTTTACGTCCATTTTCATAATCATACCACGTAAATCCATGGAATAATACGTAATAAGGAACATAAATAAACAGATCAAAATCATACATAACATCATCATTAAACATCACATACATCATCCTACATCGTCATTAAACATCACATACATCATCCTACATCATCATACATTATCCCCGAGAACATCCCAAGTCATAGCCTAAAAACCCGTTTTCCCAAAATTTCAGAATGTTTTTCTAAGTCTTTAGGCGCAGGGGAACTATGCAGGTGCATGGCCATTATGCGGGTGCATGGCTTCTTAGGCGCATGGGAAAGTTCTAGGCGCATGAGCACCATACGGGCGTATGAGCCTTTAGGCGCATGGGTAACTTAAGCATCTAAGGAAACTTGGGCGCATGGGCAGTGGGCGCATGGGCACTAGGGCGCATGGGCACTTGGGATAAATTGAATTTCTTCCTCTTTCTTCACTTTTATTATTTATTTCTCATCTTTTTAAGATTCCAGTGTTACAAGTCCACCCCCCTTATATAGCTTTCGTGCCTGAAACCTGTTATTCCTCAAATAGCTGCGGGTAATGCTGTCTCATCTCTTCTTCACTCTCCCACATAGACTCGGATCCCTTTCTATGCTTCCACTGTACTCGCACCAAGGTAACCACTTTATTCCGTAACTTCTTCTCCTTTCTATCAATGATCGCCACTGGTTGCTCCACATAATTGAGCCGTTCATCTACTTCAATGTCCTCTAGTGGTACAACCATATATTCATCATCTAAGCACTTTCTCAAGTGAGATACATGGAATGTCGGATGAATTCCACTTAACTCATTAGGTAGTTCCAACCTATAGGCCACCTCTCCTACTCGAGCTATGATTCGAAAAGGCTTGTATACCTCGGGCTCAACTTGCCCCGCTTTCTAAACCGAATGATACCCTTCCAAGGTGAAAGTTTTTGCATGACTCTATCACCCACCTTGAATTCAATCGGTCTACATCTCTTGTCAGCGTACGACTTCTGCCTATCTTTGGCTGCCTTCATATAGGCCTTGATCTTTTCCAGCTTCTCAGTCGTAGCCTTAATCACCCTAATGCACCCTAACTCTTTCTGACCAATATCACCCCAACAAATGAGCATTCTACATCTCCTACCATATAGCATCTCATAAGGGGGCATACCAATGTTGGCATGATAACTGTTGTTGTAAGAGAATTCAGCTAACAGCAAGTGGTCGTCCCAACTTCCTCCAAAATCAACGACGCATGCTCGGAGCATATCCTCAAGCGTTTGAATTGTTCTATCTGACTGACCATCCGTCTGAGGATGATAAGCCATGCTAATGTGTAACCTCGTCCCCATTGCATCATGAAATCTCTTCCAAAACTTGGATGTGAACCAGGTGTCATGATCAGACGCAATAGACACCCGCATAACATGACGAGTTACAATCGCCCTGATGAACAGATCCGCTAGTCTCTCTAAAGAATACGTTTCTCGGATCGGTAGAAAATGAGCACTCTTTGTCAGACGATCGACGATCACCCATATGGCATCATACCCTCTTGCTATACGTGGCCTCTTCGTAATGAAGTCCATGGTGATATGCTCCCACTTCCACTCGGGTATATCCAATGGTTGGATCTTCTCGTATGGCTTCTGGTGCTCTGCCTTCACTTGCAAACAAGTAAGGCACCTACTCACATACTCTGCTACATCGCGATTCATACCCGGCCACCAATAATCTTTCTTCATGTCTTGGTACATCTTTGTAGCACCGAGATGAATGGAGTATGGAGTCTTATGAGCCTCATCCATGATCTTTCCACGTATATCCCCATAACGAGGAACCCATATTCGCCGAAATCGAGTTCTAACACCGAGAGCGTGTTCAACCAACTCTATGACTAGACCTCTCATTCTTTCGGAGTTAAGGTCTAGGGATGGAGGTAGGCCCAGCCCAGGCTTGTGCGGTTAAGGTTGTTGTAAACGAAAGGGACATGATCTTCTTTCAACGCCTCGTATTGGAATTCCTTGACCTGCTTCATCACATCGGAGGTCATCACCAATTGATAAGCTTTCACCTGAATCGGCTCGGGTCTCTCCTTTCGGCTATTGGCATCCGCCAGCACGTTGGCTTTGCCTGGATGGTAATAGATTTCACAATCATAAACCTTTATAAGCTCCAACCATCTCCTTTGCCTCATATTCAAATCTTTATGCTCGAAGAAGTACTTCAGGCTCCTGTGGTCGGTGAACATACTGCACTTTGTTCCATATAAATATTTCTCCAAATCTTCAACGCAAAGACCACAGCCGCCAGCTCCAAGTCATGAGTAGGGTAATTTACCTCATGAACCTTCAATTGTCGGGATGCGTAAGCTATAACCATTCCTCGATGCATCAACACGCAACGTAACCCCGAGTAAGAAACATCTAAAAAGACAACTAAATCCTTGCTTCCTTCGGGTAATGACAACACTGGAGCTTGCGTCAGCCTCGCCTTTAGCTCCTCAAAAGCCTTCTCTTGTTATTGAACCCATACAAACTTCACATCCTTACAGGTCAGCTTGGTCAATGGAGAAGCTATCTTGGAGAAGTCTTGGATAAATCTCCTGTAATAACCCGCCAATCCCAAGAAACTGCAAATCTCGGATGGCGTCTTTGGAGACTTCCATTGCATCACCACCTCTACCTTGGCCGGGTCGACCATAATCCCTTCAGGAACCAATTGGCACATTGGAGCTGATCAAACAAGTCGTCAATCCTCGGTAACGGGTACCGGTTCTTCACCATTAACTTGTTCAACTCATGGTAGTCAATGCACATCATCATACTACTGTTCTTCTTCTTTACAAACAAGACTAGAGCACCCTAGGGAGAGATGCTCGGTCAAATAAACCCCTTATCCAGCAATTCTTGCAATTGCTCCATCAGTTCCTTCATCTCGAACGGAGTCAATCGATACGGTGCCTTAGCAACAGGCTGAGCACCAGGTATTAGATCGATTTGGAACTCAATCGTGCGGTCCGGTGGCACACGTGGCAAATCTTCTGGGAAAACGTATGGAAAGTCACACACAACAAGTACATTGAAGAATTGTGGTACTAACGTGTCCACATCCTTCACATAAGCTAGGTAGGCACTACATCCACGTTTCATGCACTTCTCAGCCAACGCCAACGAAATCACCTTCGGAAACGTAGTAACTCGATCACCGTATATCGTCACCGAGCTCCCGTTAGGCGCTGTTAATCGAATCATCTTCTTGCGGCACACAATAATCGCCTAATAGGCCACTAACCAGTCCATTCCTAGGACTACATCAAACCCGCCTAAGGTCATCACAAATAGTCTAACAAGAAACTTATGACCTTCTATTTCTATGTCGCAACCTTCTATCAGATCAGAAATCTTGGTAGACTTACCTATGGCACTTTCTACATCGAAGGGCTCATCTACATTTCTACTTCTAACAGTCAAATGAGCACATAAAGCAGCAGAAATAAAACTCCTACTAGTACCAGAATCAACCAACACAGAGGCAAGAGTTTGTTTTACTAGAAGCGTAACTGACACGGCATCAGGTTCCGTCCTAGCCTCCTCCCTTGTCATCGTGAAAGCTCTAGCGCTTGCTTTCTGCCCTTTGGTTCCAGTCGTCTTTTTTGCTCCAAAAATCTCAGCCCTTGGCTTCTTGCAATCCCTATTCATGTGACCCTCTCCTCCACAGTTAAAACATCTGGCCACCCGACACTCTTTCGCCATATGACCGAGCTTCCCACACTTGAAACATACATTCAATCCACACCTACATTCTCCATTGTACTCCTTCCCACACTTACCACACCTCTTCAACCCCACACCAGATGTGGCTACGCGCCGATCATCCACCGTCGCAGCCTTGTTGTTTGGAGTGACACCACCATGTCCAAATCACTTGTCATCTAGTTCCGGTCACCACCAGTTTTCTTGTTCAACTCGACCACAGCCACCTCCCTTTCGTCATACAGCCTTCCCGCCAAATAAACCACCCACCTGAACATACATCGCTGGGTGGTGATCATGTGCCTGTGGATATCCACCAGCAAACCTTGGATGTACCTTTTAATCTTTCATGACAAAAGTGTTACCTGATCTGGCTCCAGCCTTGCCATCTTGTTGTACTTGGTGGTGTACTATTGGTGTGTCATGGTTCCCGCCTCTAGCTGTAGGAACTCCCTCTCAACCTTGTCGAGCTCTCTGTGAGGATAGAACTCCTCAATCACTAACTTCTTCAGCTCTCCCCACTTCATCCTCCCAATAGCCCTGCTGCCCTCGGCCCTGACAATATTGTCCCACCAGCATAAGGCCGAGTCTATAAACGAGTGAGTGTCAAACTTCACCTTCTGGTCCTCTCTACACTCGCTGATATCAAGCACAACTTCCTTCTCTCTCACCCATTGGTGAGCAGCAGCTGCACTACCATTACCATCGAAGGTCGAGGGCTTACACATCTGAAACGCTCCATTGTTGCAACCCCGAGTTGTTTTTGGCACATCTTCTTCCTCCTCTTTTTCATCATTAAAAACAACCGTCTCAGTCTCCGGTTTCTCACGGCTTCCTCCTTTCCTTCCTCTCACCTTCCATTACAACTTTAATCACTTCGGTCACCACCAACAGCCGGACATTTGCATGACCTGGAGAACCTCCTCCATAACAGCCTCCTTCACTGAGTCCCTCAGATTGGCACTCTCATCCCCACCTTCCGAATGATGTGTCACAAGCTCTTCATGAGCCATCTTGCCAGCCTTAGGCTTGCATCTCGTGACCCGTGATCTAGCACTACGTCCACCACGACCTCCACCTCGCGAAGCCTTTGATGATCTACCTCCAACCATCCTCTAAACACGCTATAAGATCCAAACACGAACATGGTGATTCAAGGTAATAGCTCAGTTTATGTCAAGTATAGTAAGTCAGTAATTATAGTGGCCAGTTATGATTAGCCACTTACTTTACTCTTCATACCCCAAGCATTTCCTATCCTTACTACATCAGTATCCAAATCTACTAAAAAGCACATACATCACATAACATGCGCATATAATACCGGTTAACATTAAAGAAAATACCTGATGGCACGTAGCTATTCGGACATGCATCTTTACATTTTGTCCCATTCTCAGTTTAACTTTAGGTTTTTGAAAATATTTACCCATTTCTCTTAAACTTTGGCTCTGATACCAACTTGTAACGCCTCGTTCTCGACACACTCACAGTTGGACAATCATTGCACATGATACTTACAAATACATAAAACTTTATTAAAAACAACCAGCAGAATCATTTAACAAAAACCATTTCATATATTAATAATCACTTTTTCCAAATAATACAACATTATTATCATTACAAAAATATCATTTTAATTGCATTACAAAGCAAAAACATCATTATAACGTAAAATGGATGCCATCCAAAATTTTGTCAAGTAGCTGCACCTGTGCCATCCTCAGCAACCGTTACCTGCCAACTGCAAAATACATAAAAGTTAACGTTGATGAGTGAGTTCTAGTTATATAAATAAAATACTTTATTTTATTTTAAAACCTTTCCTTTACTTTCATTCGTGATCATACATCACACGTACACATAGATAATCTTATTAGTATTTTTCATCATCATTCGTCATCGTACGTTATTCGTTATCATTCATTCATTTGTTCTTTTTTCATATCGTACATTCTGGTACATACATCATTAACCTTTACATTCATGCGGACCAATACCACGTGCTATACCCCGAAAATTGTGCACGAAGCTGGTTACGAGCCTAAGGTTTATAACTAGACCCCAAACATTATGCACGAAGCTGACTCCAGTACCTAGGGCAAGCGACAAGGGTCCTATACGTATGGTCAATCACAAGGATTAGACCCCATTATGCATCCTTCCAAGGTAGCTAACCCGCACACTGTTGAGCTAATACCCTTCACAAGGTGTGAACCTCCTTACATTTGCTTGCATGACTTTTCATTCATTCATCCTTTCTGTAATGCATGCATTCATTCATTCTTTAGGTTCCTCTTTTCATTATCATTAACTTTTTCTTTTCATTACATAATACTTTACGTCCATTTTCATAATCATACCATGTAAAGCCACTGAATAATACGTAATAAGGAACATCAAGAAACAGATCAAAATCATACATAACATCATCATTAAACATCACATACAGCATCATACATCATCATACATCATCATACATCATCCTCGGGAACATCCCAAGTCATAGCCTAAAGACCCCTTTTTCCTAAAATTTAAGAATATTTTTCTAAGTCTTTAGGCGCATGGGAAAGTTCTAGGCACACTAGCACTATACGGGCGTCTGAGTCCTTAGGCGCATGGATAACTTAGGCGTCTAAGGAAATTTGGGCTCATGGGCAGTGGGCGCATTAGGCGCATGGGCACACTTAGCCACTTGGGTAAAACTCCTAGGCGCATGGACACTATATACAGGCGCATGGGCCTCACTTAGGCGCATGGGCACTTGGGCATTCAAGTAGTTGGGCGCATGGGCAAATACTTGGACATTCTGGCACACTTCTATGCGCATGGGTACTATTTGGGCGCATGAACAACTAACTTGTAACTAACATCATAATTCAGTCCCAAATCATATCTGAACATAATCAAGCCCCAAAACAAGTTAAAACATGCAAAAAGAGGGTACACACACCCAACAAAATAAAAACGTTATAACATGTATTTCCAGCCCCAAAACAAGTTAAAACATGTAAAAACGAGGATCTAGAACTCACCTTCTGCAACTTTCATGTAAGACTTCTTCAAACCCGAATGCAATTGAGTTCAAACACCTAAAACCCTAACAAAACACACAACCAAGCACACAAAAGACATATAAGCATAAACCCGAGGCTGAAATCAACCAAGAACAAACCAAAACACTAGAAACTAACCTCAATTCCGAATTCTTCTTCTTCCTCACTCAAGAATCCGAAAATTCTGCTCTTTTTCTCTCTAGAATCCGATAGAAAAGTGATGTGTTAGGACCTTTTAGGTACGGAGTACTAACTGATTTATGTGTATACCAAACCTAATAGTGTGGAATCCTATTTGATTGGCGATCCAATCAGTGAGAACACAAGTATAATCGATCTAAGAATGAATCAAAACGTTAAGAATGATTGCAAGATGATTAACTGCGATCTATGAAATTGGAACAGGTGTTCTTGAGTCTCTGGACGGCTAGGGTACGATTATGTGCGTAGGTATTCAAATTGTTACGTTTTCCACGAATTAAGTGGTATTTATAGGTTAGGGTTTTCTATTCGTACGACTGAACCATTAGCATGGTTCAGTCGTGCGACTGAAGCATGCGGTTGATCCATCTACACGACTGAATGTTCAGTCGTGCGACTGAGCCAATCTCATGTCACAATCGTGCGACTGATCCAGTCTCCTGGTTCAGTCGTGCGACTGATCCATTAGCATGAAGTGTTCATGCGTATGGTCCATTAGCATGGTCCATTCGCATGAATACTTCATACGATTAAGTTTAAACACATTTCTCAACCATTCTTGACTAAGAACTATGTAAACAACCACAAACCTATATAGTTAGTTCAATATGCATTATGACACAATAAACAATGAAACATTAAACAATATAAGCATCCAACACATATTTCATTTCATTCATACCCATTCAATTACATATATGTAAGACATGAAAGACATTTACATGAAGTTCCTAAACAGGTACACATGTATCTACAAACTCCCCCTTAGAGCTAGTTTACTCTATTGTCTAACATTCTTCATCAGCTCTTCAATCTTCTTGTACTTCTCCTCTCTTATAGCTCCAGCATGTATGCCCAAGACACATAGAACATTGATGTGGTTAGTACGTCATGATCCAAGTCGGGTCATACCCAATAACAAGCTTAGCAAACACCAATAAATATTTGATTGATGATATGATCATGTAATTAAATATATGCACCTAATTAGAAAATGGGTTTTCTAATTTAAAGAAATGAGAGATAGAACAAATTATATGGATAATTTGCTCATGAATTATTATTATTTGAATTGTCATTCAAATGGCTTGAATAACATCAAATAATATATGTTCTTATGTTATACATTAAAAGGGTTTAATTATATAACATATCAACATCTTAATGTAATTAGTTGGTTTTATATTTTAGGGTGTATAAGTTATATAATTAAAAGGTTAATTATATATATCTTATCATCTAACAAATGAACATTAATAATATGCCTTGTGTTACATAATTAAAAGGGTTAATTATGTTACAAGTCCACTCAACTTTTAATGTGTTACAAGTAGTTCAAAATGGGTGAACTTGGTGTTTTAAAACTTGATTTCAGCAGCCCCTTGGACTCCCTATTTTTGTCTTGAAAATGCAAAACTCATTAAGTTAGTGGTTGAGTGGTAGAGTGTAAAATATGATCTTACTATCTCTCTCTCATTTCTGCAAACATGAACAACTAGAGAAAAGCACCACTCAACCACTCAATGAGAGAGAGATAGTAAGATCAGATTTTACACTCTACCACTCAACCACTAACTTAATGAGTGTTGCATTTTCAAGACAAAAATAGGGAGTCCAAGGGGCTGCTGAAATCAGGTTTTAAAACACCAAGTTCACCCATTTTGAACTACTTGTAACACATTAAAAGTTGAGTGGACTTGTAACATAATTAACCCTTTTAATTATGTAACACAAGGCATATTATTAATGTTCATTAGTTAGATGATAAGATATATATAATTAACCTTTTAATTATATAACTTATACACCCTAAAATATAAAACCAACTAATTACATTAAGATGTTGATATGTTATATAATTAAACCCTTTTAATGTATAACATAAGAACATATATTATTTGATGTTATTCAAGCCATTTGAATGACAATTCAAATAATAATAATTCATGAGCAAATTATCCATATAATTTGTTCTATCTCTCATTTCTTTAAATTAGAAAACCCATTTTCTAATTAGGTGCATATATTTAATTGCATGATCATATCATCAATCAAATATTTATTGGTGTTTGCTAAGCTTGTTATTGGGTATGACCCGCCTTGGATCATGACGTACTAACCACATCAATGTTATATGATAATCATGATAACTCGTCCACGTCCGCCCAATCTTTACGAGCGATTCTCCAAAAAGAACGTCTAAATCATAACAATTTTATTGATTAGTATCGAAACTTGAGAATCGTTCTCAAGCAAGAGAAACGATCATACGTTTTAGACGACCCTATCCCCGATCAACCTGCTGAGGATGATGAGGAGGCCTTTAACGATTGGTTAAAATACACTGAGGACTCGGTCCAAGTGTCTTGTCTCATGCTGGCGAGCATGACTCCGGATCTCCAAAAGGAGTATGAACATCACGGAGCTTATGACATGATAACCCAGCTGAAGGAAACGTTCCAACAGCAAGCAAGGGTTGAGCGCCTCGAAACGGTTTGAGCACTCCACGCATGTCGTATGGACGACAACCAATCGGTTTCATCTTATGTACTTAAGATGAAAAGCCACACTGACCGCCTCGAAAGGCTTAATTGTCCTGTCTCGAAGGAATTGGCCACGGATTTGATCCTCAATGGCCTTACCAAGAAGTTTGAGACATTCGTGTTGAACTACAACATGAATGCTTGGGACAAAAGCATTGGTGAGCTTCACTCAATGCTCAAAACGGCCGAGGCGGCCATGGGTAAAAGGGTTTTACCTGTTCTCACCATCAATGAAGGTGGGAACAAGAAAAGGCCTCATCCCACACCCAAGGCAAAGTTGCCAAGGGCAAGGGACCCGTATGGGGAAAAAGGAAAGGGGTGGTAAGGGTGCCACCCAAACCTCAAGAGAAGAAGCAAAAGGTTGCTTCCAATGACCCATGCTTCAAGTGTGGGGAGATTGGACATTGGGCAAGGAATTGTCCCGTCCATCTCCAAGAGTTGAAAGCAAAGAGGGATGCTGGGCAAACCTCAGGTACAATATACATGATCCATATTGATTTAAACATGACATGCTCTAACACATGGGTATTAGATACCGGATGTTGAACTCACATTTGCAATTTGTTGCAGGGGTTCAAAAGAAGCAGTAACTTCAACAAAGGGGATGTTAGCCTTTACATGGGCAATGGGGCTAAAGTTCAAGGTGAAGCCCGTGGTGACTACATCTTGAAACTTCCAAATGGTTTGGAAGTAATTTTGAACAATGTTTTGTATGCTCCTAGTTTGTCTAGGAATATTATTTTTGTAGCCCTATTAAAACAATTTGGATATGTATTATCATTTGTTGAAAAAGATATTCATGTTTCTTTAAATGATATGTTCTACTTTAAAGCTATTCCTATCAATGGTATTTATGAATTGGTTCATGAAAATACTTTAAATAGTTCATTGTACCAAACTAGCACCAAGAAACTCAAGTTGGATTTGAGTGATACCTATCTTTGGCATTGTCGTCTTGGTCATATAAACAAGAAAAGAATTCAAACACTACAAAAGAATGGTCTTTTAAAAACAAGTGAATGTATTCATTTGATGTGTGTGAGTCTTGTTTACAAGGTAAAATGAGTAAGGCACCCTTCAGTGGGACTAATGAAAGGGCAAAAGATTTGTTAGGAATCATACATTCGGATGTATGTGGTCCTTTTAAGCCAATGACAAGGAATGGTGAAAGATACTTCATTACCTTTACCGACGATTATAGTCGCTATGGGTATGTGTACCTGTTAAGACACAAAGATGAAGGTTTTGAAATGTTCAAGATCTTTCAAAATGAAGTACAAAATCAACTCAACAAGTCGATTAAAGTTCTCCGCATCGATAGAGGAGGTGAATACCTAAGTGATGCTTTTCAAGATCATCTTAGGAGTTGTGGGATTGTCTCACAACTCACTCCACCTGGAACACCACAACCTAATGGTGTGTCCGAGAGGAGGAATCGAACCTTATTGGATATGGTCCGATCTATGATGGCTAGAAGCACATTACCTCTATCATTTTAGGGTTTCGCTTTGCTCTCCGCGGCCCGTATTCTAAATATGGCCCCAACCAAAAAGGTGGAAAGGACACCTTTTGAGATATGGCATGGAAAGTTCTATCCCTATCATACTTAAGGGTCTGGGGTTGTGAGGCTTATGTTAAGACTCCCACCCCAAACAAATTAAAGTCCGATCCACCAAGTGTATCTTTGTTGGATATCCTAGAGATTCTATGGGATATTATTTCTATGATCCACTGGAACAAAAAGTGTTTGTTGCCAGAAAAGGTGAGTTCTTAGAAGCAAAGTTCCTTATGGAAGGAACTAGAAGTAGAACAGTTGATCTTGAGGAGGATCAAGAACCACAACCCGATGCACGTTTGGTTGAAACTAGCACTCAACATGAGGATGTTGAAGATGATCAAGTGGTTGATCAATACACACAAAACATTCGCAGAAGTGGTAGAACTAGTAATCCACCTGAAAGATACGGATTTTTCATGGATGGATGCTATGTGGTAGATTCAGATGAACCAACCACATACCATGATGTAGTGTCCAATTCGGATTGTGACAAATGGCTCGAGGCCATGAGCGTTGAGATGCAATCCATGCATGACAATCAAGTATGGGACTTGGTTGTACCACCTCTTAACTCCAAAGTAGTTGGAAGCAAGTGGGTTTTCAAGAAGAAAATTGATATGCATGGAAACTTGGATACTTATAAAGCTAGACTTGTAGCAAAAGGTTTCACTCAAACTCAAGGAGTTGATTATGATGAAACTTTATCACCTGTTGCGATGCTAAAGTCTATAAGGATATTGTTTGGCATAGCTGCTCATTATGATTATGAGATTCGGCAAATGGATGTCAAAACCGCTTTCCTAAATGGATATCTTGAGGAAGATGTCTATATGGTTCAGCCTGAAGGTTTTGTCGATCCAAAACATTCTAATAAAGTATGCAAGTTAAAGAAATCAATCTATGGATTGAAACAAGCATCGAGAAGTTGGAATCACCGTTTTGATGAAGAAGTAATCAAATTTGGATTCATCAAGAACGCTAATGAAGCTTGTGTATATAAGAAAGCTAGTGGGAGCATCATCACTTTCCTAGTATTATATGTTGATGATATACTACTATTTGGAAATGACATTCCAACCTTGGAAGGTGTAAAAACCTGGATTGGAAGTTGTTTTTCAATCAAGGATCTTGGTGAAGCCGCATATATTCTGGAATAAAGATCTATAGGGATAGATCAAGGCGGTTGATTGGTTTAAATCAAAGTGCATACATTGATAAAATCTTGAAAAGGTTCAAGATGGAGAACTCTAAGAATGGTACGGTACCTATTCAAAGAGGACCAATATTGAGCACAACTCAATGTCCAAGCTCAAAGGATGAGAAAGATAAAATGAAGGCAATCCCATACGCATCTGCTATTGGATCCATCGTGTATGCAATGATATGCACTCGGCCGGACGTGTCATGCACCTTAAGCATGACAAGCCGATACCAGCAAAATCCTAGAAACAGTCATTGGATGGCTGTTAAGAACATACTTAAGTACCTAAGGAGGACAAAAGATATGTTCCTAATCTATGGATCTGGTGATGAGAAACTCGTTGTAAAAGGTTACACGGATGCGAGTTTCCAAACCGATCGTGATGATTCACGGTCACAATCGGGATATATTTTCATTCTGAATGGAGGAGCGGTCTCTTGGAAGAGCTCCAAACAGGATGTGGTGGCTCTATCAACTACAGAATCATAATACATCACCGCCTCATTGGCAGCTCAAGAAGCTGCATGGTTGAAGAAATTCATTGCCGGTCTAGGGGTTGTCCCTTCCATTCAGGACCCCCTAGAGATCTTTTGTGATAACGAGGGTGCGATTGCTAAAATCAAAGAACCTCGTGCTCATCAAAAGACTAGGCACATTGAGCGGAGATTCAACTACATACGAGATGAAGTTGAAAAGGGAAAGATATGTATTCGCAAATTTCACACGGATCAAAACATTGCAGATCCTCTCACGAAGCTCCTTGAAAAGGCAAAGCATGAAGGTCATACTTGTGCTATGGGACTTCGATATTCTAGTGATTGGATTTGATCTGTAATTTTGTATTTGGATATGTGGAACTTTTATTATTTAAATAAAATTATTTGGTTATAATGTTTCAATTAATATTCCAATTTAGCATGTTTAATCCATGAGTAAATTGTTTACTCTAAATGTCCGTAGTCGTTCAGACTTGTGGGAACAAGTATGAGGGTAAGATTATTATGAATTTGGATTGGTAGATATTCATATGGATGAATATAGAGCAAAAGGTTGCTGCCAAGGTTCATAGATATTTGTGGGATGCAAATATTGGACTGACCTGCATCTCAAATATTACTACATGGAATCTTTCTGATTGATCATAAGTAATTTTGAGTAAAGGCGAACATCATTTGGTATCCTCTGACCTGAGATACATATTGGGTCTTGATATTTACCAAATATTATACTTTGACTCAGTTCTCCACTGTTCTGAAATATGGCAGTAGATAAGTCTGGTTTCAGGTATGATATAAGGTAATTATGAGAGACGTATGTAGTCAAGAAGGGATTTGTCCCTCTTATTCGTTGAGAGTAAGATGTCTAAGGCCTGATAAAGTTAAATCAATGGAGAATGATCACTCTGTGTCTCTAGGATTTAACATGACATCTGCGACAAAGGGATAGATGATTGATTCACCTAAAACATCTCAAGTATGGTACATGAAGGAGATGATGTTATTGAATGGCATTAAATTATACGTATTAAGGGTAGTAAACCGTTGTTAGGCGGTATTTACTGTTTGCATCAATCTTCTATGAATCTTGTGCAAGTGGGAGATTGTTGAATTCTTTATGCCCAAGACACATAGAACATTGATGTGGTTAGTACGTTATGATCCAAGTCGGGTCATACCCAATAACAAGCTTAGCAAACACCAAATAATATTTAATTGATGATATGATCATACAATTAAATAAAAACACCAATTTAGAAAATGGGTTTTCTAAATAAATAGCATATGACATTGAACAATTTATATGGATATTTTGTTTATAGATATTGTTTGTAATGTTATTTAAGTTACTTAAATAACATCAAATAATAAGTGAGTGTGTATGAGTTATTCAATTAAAAGGTTAGTTATATGAATAACTTATATAAATGACTTGTTAATGTGTGAAAATGGGTTTTAACTTTTGGGGGGAAAACCCCATGTTTCTTAAAAGTTTCGGCCGCCCCTTATGGAGTCTCTTGGCCTTCTTTTAGTTGCCTTAAAAACTCATTTTTGTACATTCATTCACTCCATCTACTTCTCTCTCTAACTTGCAAGAACCACAAGAAAGAAAAAAGGGTTTTTCTCCTCTTGTTGAAGTGATTCACGGCTGGAAGGTTCCAGCAGCCTTTCAAGTCGGGTTTTGGTGCTCAAATCCTAGCAACAAAGTGTTTGTCTTAGAGCTTGGGGTATGCAAACTTAAGAGGACCTTCTTTTGGTGCCTTGGTCGTTTTTTCTTGGTCCATATCATCCTCTATCATCTCGTTTTGCTGCTGAAAGGTAGTTTATGGCAGCCTCTTTATGGCTGCCATAATGTATGTTTGTGTTGTCATAGCTAGTCTTATTCACATAAATAAGATCCTTTTGTTCTTGGGTTTGTTTATAACTTTGTACTATCAAGATGAAATCTGAAATTTTCAGTTCATTAACAAAGATATAAAACTTGTTTCCGCTGTGTTTTCTCAAAGTTTAAATGGTTAAACTATGTATCTTGTTTCAACAAACCCTAACAAATATAACTTTGAAAGACATGGGGTTTATTAAATCAACCAAAAGCAGCCTCTAATGAGTTGATAAACATCCTTTAAAACCGATTTTACAAGGACAATGATGCTAGTTTCCACATAACCGGCTCTAGATGCCATTGTAGGGGTTTGTTGGACCATTTACATCTTGTTTAACCATTTAAACATATGAAACGCAGCGGAATATACTACTTTAAACATGTTAAAGTTTCTGAAAATTACCATTATCATGTGTAAACAAACAAACCCATAACAAGAGGATCTTTATTATGTGAAAAGCAAGCATACAATATGAACAAGAACACCCAAAACATGACATTATCATACCATAATACTACCTTTCTGGATGCTGTCAAAAACGACCAAAGAGAAGGCAGAAATGAGTCTAAAAAGGGCCAAGACTTCAAGGGTAGAAGTCCTCAAGTGTCCATACCCACAAGCCTCTAAGAAAACACCATCGTTGCTAGGATTTAAAGCACCAAAACAAACAACAATGCTGCTGGAACCTTGTTTCCAGCCGAGTTCTTCAATGGGTGGAAGGAAGAAAACCTTTTCTACTTCACACCAATGAAGGAGCATAGCTTGGGTCATTAGAACACCCAAGAAACGACCAAAAGGAGTTCAAAAACCCAAGTTTCTGCCGTGAATCAGGAGAGAATATAGAGCTTTTCTCTAGTTGTTCATTTTTGCAGAAATGAGAGAGAGATAGTAAGATCAGATTTTGCACTCTACCACTCAACCACTAACTTAATGAGTGTTGCATTTTCAAGACAAAAATCGGGAGTCCAAGGGGCTGCTGAAATCAGGTTTTAAAACACCAAGTTCACCCATTTTGAACTACTTGTAACACATTAAAAGTTGAGTGGACTTGTTACATAATTAACCCTTTTAATTATGTAACACAAGGCACATTATTAATGTTCATTAGTTAGATGATAAGATATATATAATTAACCTTTTAATTATATAACTTATACACCCTAAAATATAAAACCAACTAATTACATTAAGATGTTGATATGTTATATAATTAAACCCTTTTAATGTATAACATAAGAACATATATTATTTGATGTTATTCAAGCCATTTGAATGACAATTCAAATAATAATAATTCATGAGCAAATTATCCATATAATTTGTTCTATCTCTCATTTCTTTAAATTAGAAAACCCATTTTCTAATTAGGTGCATAGATTTAATTGCATGATCATATCATCAATCAAATATTTATTGGTGTTTGCTAAGCTTGTTATTGGGTATGACCCGACTTGGATCATGACGTACTAACCACATCAATGTTCTATGTGTCTTGGGCATACAAGATCCAACAAGTTAAACTGTTGTTTTTCAGTTTTTAAATTTTGATTTTGTGCCAGATTACTTTGCATCTGTTTAACATGAACTTCCTTCTTGAATTTATTAGGAACAAATCTTTTTGCTACAGTGGAAGTCTTAGAATCTGAACTTGATTTCAGATACGAATGAGATTTGTTCATAGTATTTACCTTGTTGTTTTGAAGAGAATTCATATTTAACAAACCGGCTGACACAAATTTTATCGGTTTAAGTATTGTTGCCTGATTTGTTGCTTTGATCAACTTTTTTGAACTTTTGTTTTGTTCAGATTTTGTTTTTGATGATTTCTTTCTTCTTCTTCTTTGATTCTTTGACTTAGAAGAACTTGGTTTACTTCCAGATTGAACATCGTCAGAAGAAGATTCCTTTTCAGATTGAACTTGTTTTAGATTAATAGTGTTTCAATCTTCTGATGTTCCTACCTGTTGTTTATCTTTATCTTTGCTTTGAACATTCACTTCTTCTAATACAAAATGAATTTGATCAGAAGTGTTTTGTTTTGTTTGTTTTGGTTCATAAGATTTTATCTTGATTGGATGACCATTTTTAATCTTTTCTTGATCATTTTCAACAAAAACTTTTATATTTTCCTTTTCTTTTTCTGAATTCTTGTTTTTGACCTGAAAAGCTTTAAGTTTAGCTTTATTCTTAGGAGAATGATCATGTGTATTAAAGTTTTCTGGTAAAGTGTTTGTAATAAATTCAGACATAGGTTCATGTGTGAAACCTAACCCTGCTTTCTGTTTATCTTTTCTCTCACTTACCAGTTTTTCTACAATCATTTTTGAACTTTTTACTTTAACAATATCCATTTGAGTAGCAGCATGTGCTATCTTCTCCTGTTCAAGATTTTTGGTCATCTTTTCCAATTGTTTAGAAACAATTTCTAATTCTTTTAGTGTTTTGTTCCATGAAGTTTGAAGAGAAATAATCTTTTGATCTGCTGTTTTATGATCAGATTTTAGTTTGTTATGCATTGACTCTTTTTGTTTTAGTTTCTCACAGATTTTATATGAGTAGTTTCTATAGTATTCAACATGTTCATAGCATGATTTTGTGCAGATTTTTTCTCTCACTTCAGATGGGATTTCAGGGAATTTTGGAGATAAGGTTTTAGATTTTGAAGATGAAGTGTCAACCTTAGGTTGATCAGACTGTGCCATTAGAGCTACTTCATCTGTATCATCATTAGGATCAGATTTGTCACTCCAATCATAGTCATCTTCTTCATTCTCACCTTCCACCTTTGGATCATTATTTTCTGACCAATCTTCTCCCTGGATTTCTGTAACAAGAGATAAACTTGATGTTAAATCATTAGTAAACTGTTCAGCATATGCACTCCAATCATAACCATCTTTAATGCTGACTACTAAATCTTTATTGGTTTCATCAGATGATTTTGTTTCATCTTTAAGCTCAGGCATAGGAAGACTTTGATAAGGCTTTTGAAAAGTCTTCTGAGCTGGTTGAAACCTTTGATTGCTAGAACTTGATTGAGCATTTTCTCCATTATTCCTTGGAGCTTTGCATTCTCTGGAGAAATGTCCATAACTGTTACAGTTAAAACACCTTGATTTTGACTTATCAAACCCAACAGTCTTGTTACCACTTGGCTTGTACTTCCTGTTGACATATGAGTGTTTTTGTGTCCTGTAAGCAATCATCACCATCTGCCAGTTTAAGTCCATCTCTTCAACATCTTCAGGATCCATTTCAAACAAATCGTGCAAAACAAAGTCTAATTGAGTTAAATGGCTACCTTGATATGCTTTAAAACTAGCCATAAATGCAGTGAATGCAGTTTTAGACTCTTCATCCTCTAATAGGATGTTTATCACATCTTTAACTTTGCTAGATTTAGCAGAGTTAGATGAAGAAGTCTCTGTTTGAACATTAGATGTTTGAGACTGAGATTTAGGAGGAGATTGAGAATGAGACTGAGTTGTATAAGCAGGAGCACTAGTAAATGATGAATCAGTGAAAAATCTTGCTCCAACAAATAAATCTCCCTCTTCTTCTGTAATTTTATCACTTTTTGCCATGAATGAATTTTCAATAGTGTTTGCAGAAGAAGCAACAAACTGATACTGAGACATTGATGCTGCTCTATCATTATTCCTTGAGCTTTCATCAATCTTTACTGGCTCTATCTTGGCAATAAGTAGATCTAGATCCATAGGGAACTTCTCAGTATGCTTTAGTAAGGTTACTGTTTGTTTCCATGATGAGGGTAAAGCATTGAGTAGTCTAAGATTTAGATCTTCAAGATCAGGCTTAATACCAGCTGTTGGCATCTCAGTTGTAAGTTGAACAAATCTGTTCATCATCTGATTTATGGTTTCTCCAGACAAATATTCAAACAATTCTAATTGCCTTTTCAACTTTTGTTTCTTGAGATTTTGAATCTCCTTGCCTCCTTCACAAATGGTCTTTAAGGCTTTATATATGGTGTATCCAGTTTGATATCCATCAAGCCTTGCAAGAACTTCCAGAGGTAGTCCTTTACACATCAAGGAATATGCTTTGATATCATTCTTTACTCTTCTCAAATCATCTCCTTGAAGACCATCTTCAGGATAGGGTTCTTGAGAATCTTTATTATAAACAAACCCTCTGTCAGGCCCATCAGTGATTATAGGAATGTATGGTCCTTTTTCTATAGATTTCCAAAGATCAGTGTCAATGGAATTAAAATGCTGTTTTAACCTGAGAGAACAATTTTTGAAATCAGCTCTATTTTTAAGTTTTGGAACTCTATTTTTTAGAAGATTTCACCATTCTTATATTTTTGTTGTTTTTCTTAGATTTTTAATTATGAAAAGAAATGAAAAAATTATTGAAAAATTTTCTTAAAAAAAAGTTCTAAGTATCAAGGGTGATACGCCTGAACAGTAATTAAACTCCCATACAGTTAATGCGCTTAAGTTGAAAGACGTCTAAGGGAATGCCATAGAAAATTTTTCCAAAATGCCCAAGTTGATACGTCTGAACAGTAGTAAAACGCCTGAACAGTTGTAATGCGCCTACACAGTTGTAATGCGCCTCAACAGTTATCAACCGTCTAAACAGTTCTAATACACCTCAACAGAGATGATACGTCTGGACTTTTACTCTTCAACAGTAGTCAAACGTCTGAACTGAAAACGTCTAAACAGTGTTAATGCGACTAAACAGTAGTCAAACGCCTAACACTTAGACAATTTTTCAGCAAACCTCAACTCTAATGCGCCACATTCATCATGTTCATATGAATGTAACTGACTCAATCTTCTGAAATTCTTCAAAAGTTGATGAATTGGATTGAAACTTTCCAATTAGACATGTTTTATACCGATAATCATTCTTCTAACATCACTTTATTTCAATATCAACAACAAATCAATCAATTTTGTGATTTCCAGTTCGAAAAATAGTGAACTTTTCGAACACAAATTCAACAAATTATCTTGAATTTGATAAATTTTACTGCTGATTATGGTTCAAAACATGTTTTTGATGATGAAACAAATCTGAAATCCACAAATTTTCAATTGAATTGTCTACCAATCATAGATTCAGTGAATTTTTTGAGTTTGAAAGTTCGACAAACCTCAAAAATCACTCAACCAACAGCTCTGATACCATTTGATAGGATCAAATGTACCAATCTGTGATGATGTATGAACACAATTCAAAGAAATACAAACAAAGTAATCAAATCAAGCAAGATATCAACAAAATTCATAGTTTCATTAATATCAAGCAAAGACAATTACAAAGTAAGCAGTTATGAATCTGTTGTTCGTCACTACTCTCTTCTCTTACTTGCAACAAGTCTAAGCTATTTATAATGAAAGACATGGAACTAACAAATTACAAAACTAGTCCCTATACTATTACAAATAGTAAAAAGACACATAAAGACAACATGTTAATCTTTCTAGAGAACTAACGATCCAGGAGTGGTGGGTACAACTACCTCATTATCCAGATTGTGAACCGCAGGTTCAGTATCTGAGGTAGTGGGAGTTGGGAGTTCTGAAGTGTTAGAGGCATCTACATCTGATGCTTGTGTACTTGTAGTAGTAGAAACCTGTGCCTCCTGATCCACCTGAAAATTTTACACTTCCTCATCATCAGAAGAGGAGTCACTTACCTCCAGTGCTCCCCCTGAGTTACTAGAAGACTGACCTTGTGACCCGGATATTGTCGAGTCTACGGGCGGTGTGTTTAAGACATCATACATCATCTTTGTCGAAAGCTCAACATCAGAAGGTGTGAGAGTAATGTTAAAGGACTTGAATAATCCATCATAATCGAAAAAGAAGGCGGCTCCTTTTCCTGCAGGGGGGTGGTGAATCTCTGAACATCGACGTTGCATCACACTTCTACTTGACCTGATGAGTTGTTGTAAACCCTCTTATTCGATATGTTGTATCCTAGAAAAATACCTTCTTCAGCCTTTTCACTGAACTTTCCTGACTGATGTTTCTTCAGCAGTGTACATGGTGCGCCAAACGGTTCAAAATACTCTAGATTAGGTTTACGTCGTTGGAGCAACTCGTAACACGTTTTACCATGTCTTTTAACCACCAAGACTCGATTCAAAGTGTAACATGCATTTGCAACGCCTCATTCCAGAATTGGATAGGCAGTTTTGAGTCTGCTAGCATCGTCCTGGCTGTCTTTATCAAGCTTCTGTTCTTCCATTCAGCAACTCCGTTCATCTGTGGAGTGTAGGCAGATGTGAACTGATGTACAATTCCCTTTTCTTTGCAGAATGCCTCCATCCACTGATTCTTGAATTCTGTACCGTTGTCTGAGCGAATCTGACGTACCTTTAACTTGTATAGAGATTCCAATGTGGTCACAAGTTTTTTGAACGAATCAAATGTTTCTGATTTGGATTTCAGAAACATTACCCAAGAGAATCTGGAATAGTCATCGGTGACTACATAACAATACAGATCTCCAGCGATGCTCTTGGTGCTCACAGGACCAAACAGATCCATATGTAGAAGTTCGAGAGGCAATTCAATAGAGTTGACGTTCTTTGCCTTGTGAGACTTCTTGGTTTGTTTCCCTTTCTTACACGCCACATAGAAATCTGGAAGTTGAAAGTTTTTGACATTAACTCCATTGACCAAATCATTCTGAATGAGATGATTCATGTTTCTTGGATTTATGTGTCCCATTCTTCTATGCCACGAGATGGATTCCTTCTCAGTTGCCTTTGACAAGAAGCATTGGACTTGATGATCGGTTGTGGAGACCTTTGATAGATCCAAGACGTATAAGTCATTATACCTTGAAGCTGACGTTAAAAATTGGTCCTCCGGAATGATGTACTCCTTCTTCAACATGTAGCACTTCTTGTTGTCAAAAACAACTTTGAAACCTTTGTCACAAATCTGTGATACAGATAGTAAGTTATTTTGTAGTTGCTGAACATAGTTGACCTTGTCTAACTTAACTTTCTGATTTCCCACTTCTCCCTGTGTAGTGATGTAACCTCCTTTATTTCAAGCAAAGGAAACATGTCCTCCCTTAATCTGTTTGACGTTTGAGAGGAGTGACAGGTTCCCACTCATGTGCCTTGAAGATTCGTTTTTGTATCTTCTTCAATCAGGGGTTTGACCACTTTTTGCAGTATCTTCAGTTTCTGACATTGCTAATTCGACCATGATATCAGCTTCATTTTCAGTATCGTCATCCAACACCTCAACATTTGCAATGTTAGATTCTCCTGGAGATACAAATTTGAAGGTCTAATCTTGTCCTTCGTCACCTTGAGCAGTCAAAGCCTTTGTCTCTGAACTAGAGGAGGTAGCTCCACCTGTTGGTTTGTCCTGACGGTCAAAAGTCGAGAAGGGGTTGTCGTTTCCTTTCTTCTTGGGCTTAACACACTCACGTGTAAAGTGCCCATTCTCTCCACAGTTGAAACATGTAACTTTGGACTTATCAAAACCAAAAGTATTGTCTTTAGTAGCTATCAAATTTTGTCCCGTCTTCTTAACAAACTTTTTGTTAGGACCTGGATTTGAACGAATACCTAGTGATTAGCGTGTTAAACCAACTCAAATAGTGTGGAATCCTATTTGATTGGCAATCCAATCAGTGAGAACACACGAAGAATCAATCAAGTATTGAATCTAATGTTAGAAGTCGATTAGGAATCGATCTATGTGTTCTGTGAACTTGGAGAACGATTTGGGAGGTCTCTGGACGGCTAGGTACGTCTGGAATCGAAATGGTATGATGCTTCCGTTTTTCCACGAATTGGGTCTATTTAGGTTAGTATTGTCAATCGTGCGACTGGGCCATAAGTATGGTTCAGTCGTGCGATTGAACCATGCGGTTGATTCATCCGCACGACTGAGTGTTCAGTCGTGCGACTGAGCCAATCTTATGTGTCAATCATACGACTGATCCAGTCTCCTGGTTCAGTCGTGCGATTGAGTCAAACGTATGAAGTTATTCATGCGTGTGGTCCATTCGCATGGGCCATTCGCATGAGAACTTCATTAAGTTAAGTTTGAATGTTTTATTAATATAACATTATGTGTAACCACTCAAACAATCATAAACCCAATCAATCAATCACGACTCATTATGAAATATTAACATTTCAAATAACAAACAATCCATTCATTTCATTAATCAATACAACTTACATCATAATCAGACAGACAAGATTTATTACGTTACAAATCATGATCTAGGGACATACATGCATCAACAAACTCCCCCTTGGACCTAGATCTATCTAATCTCTTGTCTTCTGCATAACCTCCTTATACTTCTTGTACTTCTCCTCTTTGGTGACTCCTGTGTGAATCTCAAACGCAAAGCATAGTCGTATAACGTTTTGGAACTGGAGGGCTTGTACAATATCTTGTGTGTCATAGAACAATGGCCCCTTGTATAATGTATAGACATCATTAGCAGACAAGTTGGTTAGCCACATCGGGTCGAATACCCTGATTGTATCCATTTGGCCCTCTCTGTTTAGGACTATGACCGCTTCAGCTGTTCTCCAATCATAGTACCACCATTTGAAGTGTGGAGTGAAGTCCTGTGGCATTTCTCTGAGAGGGATTCTCGACATAGTCCGTGGAGGACTCCACTTCAACATAATCTTGGGCTTGCCAGTAATGGCATCAACCTCAGACCTTCTTATGTACCTCGTAGGCTGTTGGGGTCTGAAGTTAACCCATCTGGTGTGGTACTCCTTCTTAAGGGCAGCCTCGAACCAGCCTGACATCTTCCTTGGGTCAGCATACAGCAGCTTTAGCTTAGCCAGCTGGTTGAGCTCAAAACAGGTAGAGTCTTCAGATCATGTGGAAACCTGAAGTACTCTATGCCCTGTTCCCTCTTAACTGCATACGCGTTAAGATCATCAAAATAAGCCCATGCTATAATCCTGCCTGACACCTTGTGGTGTTTCTTGACTCTGTAGAGCTTGGTGTAGGCATCTTTCTTTGGTGCAGCACGTTGGGCTCTCACTTCTTCAAAACAGGCAGCCCACTCAGCCTTTCGAATGTCTACGTCATCATTTGAGGCTTGGGCTGTTCCTTCTATCTTTTCGGTTTCCTGCTCCATCTCTTGTTCAGTCCTCAAACGTATCACTGACTAGGGACTCACCCAGATTGGGAACCACATTACCCTCGTTGTCAGCATACTGAGGATACTCTTCTGCAGTAATATCTTCGACCTCGACTTCATAAACATCATTTAGCTCTTCATCACTGGTCGAATCAACTGTTGGAGCATCTTTGACGATTCATCATCCGGATTAAGTCTGAACATCTCTGCCAGTTGCTCGTTAGATAGGTCATGAATTATTTCCCCTTCTTCAGGGGTATAACTCACAGACCTTCTTACAATCCCTTGCAGATCAAGAATCATGGTTAGTTGAGTCTTGACCTATTGAAGGGGAGCAATATCAAACTCATCTCTTTGAAAATTTGAATCTGTTTGATTTAAATATTCAACACATAAATCATTAGTAAGTAATCAAACAGAATTACATTAACTTAATATATAAACATTCAAAACATTTGTTTTTCAGTACATGATTCAAACACAAAAATAAATAAATACACAAAACATCTAATCTGTACTTTTGTCTTGAATCATGGTCTCATCGCTCGGAGGAGCAGAGGTAGTAGCTGACGGGTCCTGTCGATTCTTCGATCGTCTTTCTTGACCTGAAGCAGAGGCCGATGCAGCCGCATCCCTCCTTCTGCTTCGTCATCATCATCCTTTCCCTCTGTCCTTTCATCATCTGTTTCCTCCTCATCCTCTCATCCTCCTCATCCTCATCATCATCTTCATCCTCGTCATCACACATCTCCATCATCTCCATCACCCTCCTTTATCTTTAAGGGCTCATCCTTTGATCCCTTTAACCGCAGCATGATGGTCTTGTTGGTAGTCTCCACTCCTCTATACGTTTGGCTGATTGGGCTTGCTGGTCCTGGAGTTGGGACATCTCGACTCTCTGTGCATCCATCAGCTGGGTCTGCTGCTCTATCACCCGAGCCTGCTCTGCCATCTGCTGAGACTGGGCAGCAGTCAGGTCGGTTAGCTGGCGAATCTGCGCAGCTTTCTCCTCGTCGGCAGCTAGCAACGCATCACTATAACGGTTTATCGCCGACAGTTGTTCCTCTACTCCGATTTTGAGGTAAAGGAGATCCGTACAAGTGTGAGGACTGGGCTGATGGTCCTGCATGATGTGAGTGGGGTGGTATTGGCATTGGTGAATATGGGTCGGTAAACTGGTGAAGGTGATGTAGGTGTAATGGTAATGGTGGTGGATGGGAAATGTACAGTGGGGTAGGTAATGTGGTGGCTGGGTAGCAGTGGTGGAAAAATTGTGGCTGTGGTGATGGGTGGTTATGTCAGTGAGGTGGTTAGTGGTGGCTGTAGTGTGTGGTGTAAGGCTACAAGTGGTAACGAAGGTCAGTCACGCTTCTTGTAAGGATTCCTGAAGTCTGATGCAACCCAAAACAGCCTAAGTGTCTCAGCAACATGCACTAAGTACTGAAGTGAAGAATGCTTCGGAAGTTTTACACAAAGCATTAGAAAATACTCTAAGTGTAAAATCTTCCGAAGCCAAGACCAATATCTTCCGAAGCCAAACATGAAGTCTTCCGAAGCTTCAGAGACAAAGTCTTCCGAAGCTTCAACCTATGAAGACAGATTTCTTCTTCGAAGACTTTTAGTACACATGCTTTATCTGATGTACTGTTCCATAAAGCACCTTTTCCGCTGCATCTCTGTAAAGTCACCAACTTACATGAGTTGGTGAAAAGGGTCTTGCTTTTGGTAACTGTACATTGAGGTCTTGAGTCTTCAACTTTCCACTTTATGTACTTTATCCTTTTTGTATTGTATAAGGATGTGAGCTATGGCATGTCATAGTCACAAGGTCAAAAGGCAGATATGCCTTTTGATCCTACAATTGATTTTGTTAGTGTCTAGTCAATTGTATCCAGCTGGCTTTCAAAGTATAGCCGGCTGTAGGTTGTAGTATAAGTATTTCAAGTTCTTGTATCTTTTCTTTATGCTTTGTAACACTTGTAAAAGAACTTGAGAAAGCAATATACTGCCTCCTTGAAACCCATACTCTCTTGTTCTGTCTCTTGCTTTACTTGTGTTCTTTGTATCACTTTTGGTTACCCAGTTCACTGTTTGATTAGAGTTTAGTTAATCTCCTCATTGTGTTGTTGTGTTGTAATTGTGTTTAAGCCCTTAAACGGTCCTGCAATTGGTATCAGAGCTTCCAGGCTCTTGATATAAGATCTAACCATCTTAAGATCCCTCACACACACAAAAGCTAAACTCTTCAAATGGCTTCCATCTCAAAGACTGATATGGAGACTGGAACCATGAACAAATCCCCACTGATCACTCTTGATGATTTTGACACCTGGTGCATGAGGATGGAAGGCTTCATCAGGTCTCTTGATTCAAGAATGTGGGAATCTGTTGAGAATGGACCTTTCATACCCAGCACCCCCCTCTGCTACTGGGCTGGTATGATTCCTAAAGATGTGGCCAACTACTCAGATGAAGATAGAAAAAGAGTAGAGATTGACAGGAAGGCCATGACTGCTCTTCAGACTGCTCTCCCAAACTCTGTATACAGAGGTTTTAAGAAGTGCAAGACAGCCAAACAGCTGTGGGATGCACTGAAGCTGATGTATGAAGGCTCCTCTGAAGCCAAGGAGAACAAGAAAGATCTTCTGAAGCAGCAGTTTGAAAATTTCACCTTCAAAGCAGGTGAGACCATGACCCAACAATACTTCAGGTATGTTGAGATTGTGGATACCCTAGTGGATGGAGGAGTTCCTCTTGAGAACAGGGACATTGTAAGGAAGTTCATGTCCTCACTTCCTAGGCAATGGACACACTATTGTGTGGTGATCAAGAGGACTGAGAACCTTAAGACTCTTACTCTTACAGAGTTGTATGGGATTCTCAGTGGATACCAGATGGAGATGAACATGCAAGGTTCATCTGGCAACTCCAACAATCAAATGGGTTCAGCCCTTCATGTGGTTGAAAGGGACAGCATAGAACCCCAGCATCATCTCTTATGCTACCCTGACAACTCACAAAAGGGTCCTTTCATCACCTTCCCGGAGACACCAAGGGAGAACTTTACTCAAGGAAGCCCATTCCAAGAGACAAGTTCTTCTCAAGCCTTTGTGTCTGCAGATGAAAGCTGTGGGAATTATCTCTTTCACTCTTGAAGACCTGGACTGTATCCATCCAGATGACCTGGAATACATGGAGATAGTTCAGCAGATGGCTCTCCTCACTCACAGAGCCAAGAAGTTCTACAAGAGGACAGGAAGAAGATTTCCAAGCAATGCTACCAGTAGTAAGTTTGGGCTGGATAAAAGCAAAGTTAAGTGTTACAACTGTAACCTTATGGGTCACTTTGCCAGGGAGTGTAAGGCACCTAAAGCAAATGGGGGCCAAACACAACCCAGACCAAACTTTACTGACAAAGCTCCTCAGGCTGAGAAGACAAAGCAACATGCTGCTGTTGCTGTTGAAGAAGGAGGCTTTGACTGGAGTTTTCAGGTGGAGGATGCTTCTCCAAACCAAGCACTGATGGCTGACCATGATGAAGCCAAGGTATTGGAACATCTTTGCTCCCCTGAATGCATTGCTAAAGTAAATAGATACAGGTCCTAAACCTAGAGATGAGATCTGATCTTGAGTCATTAAACATATTAAAATCTGATTTTAGAAAGTCTGAAAATGATTACAAGTTAAAGATAGAGGACTTGGAGAAAACCATTTCAGTACTAAAACATGAACATACAGATTTCAGAACTCAGATCCAAGATCTCATCACTAAGTTAACTGAGTGCCAGGCTGAGCTTGTGATCAGCAAAGCCAAGGCAGAGAAGAGTGTTCTTGAAGAAGAGACCTTCAAGAACATGATATCCTCATCCCTGCACAACAAGGTTTGTTATCAAAATAGACAGGGACTGGATCAAATGAGATAGCTCCTCCACACACAATCTTGTCTGTAAGATCTCCTAGGTGTGGAACTTGTGAAGATGAGCTTCCTCTCATAGATCCTGTAAGTGAGGATGATGAAGAAGTGATAGTGAAGAATTCCTCTGAGAAGAGTGAAGAAGAGGATTCTTCCAAGGGCCACTATCCTTCTGAGGAGAAGAAATCAACTGTGATGACCAAGTCCAAAAGAAAGAACTTGATCAGAAAGAGCAAAAGGAAGGCAAAGAAGGCTCAAGAAATCAAGGCTACTTTTGATGCTAAGCAGAAACAAGTTTTTATCTCTGCAGGTTTCAAAGTAGTAAGGACTGAAGACATCAACCAAGACTCCTCAGCTAAGAGTCATGGTTCTTGTTCAAATCATCTCAGTGCCAAGAAGAAGACTGAGCTGCTGTGTACCACTGCTGCACAGCCTGGACCATCAAACTCCAAGAACAGTTCACAGCCCAAAGGAACTGTCTCAGCATCTACCAAGATGAAGGTGGAGAAGGGATGTGACCAAAGCCAGTCTTGCTCTCAAAGGGAGACTTCTTTGAAGAAGAAAATGTTGTGTGTTATGTGTGAAAGTACTTCTCACATTGCTAAGGATTGCCCATACAATCCTAAAAGTACTGTCCACATGACTAAAACAAAGACTTCAAAGAGTCTCAAGAAGTCTCAAGCTTCGGAAGGAAAGTCTGTTTCCTTCGGAAGCTCCAAATCAAAGAAGAAGGTAAATGGAAAATTACCTTCGGAAGCAAAGTTGGTCTCGGAAGAAAGGAGTTCTTCCGAAGCACTGAAGTCTGCTGCAGTGACTGTAGATTCTTCCGAAGGATCAGTCATCAAAACTTGTGAAGTTCCAAAAGCTTCTAAGGTTTTGAAGGTCAAGTCCAAGACTCCAAAGGTGGTGTGGAAGTCTAAGAAAGACCAAATGACTGAGGTTTCTCCATCAACAACAGCTGAAGATCCCCATAGTACAACCATAGGATCTATTACTGTTGCATTACCTTCTATTACTATTAATGAGCCCAAGACAAGTAAGGCTTGGGTTTCCAAATGTAACTAATCATTTTCTTTGTGCAGGAACAGCTCAAGACAAACAGGAATGTCTGGATAATTGACAGTGGCTGTTCCAGGCACATGACAGGCAATAGGTCTCTACTCCATAATTTTGAGAGAATTGATGGAGGACCAGTTGCTTTTGGAGGAGATGAAGGTGGTTACATTTCTGGAAGGGGCAAGGTCACAAATGGTAAGCTCAGCATTGAGAAGGTAAACTTTGTTAAGGAGCTTGGGTACAATCTTCTGAGTGTATCCCAATTTTGTGATCAGAGTCATAACATGCTCTTTACTGAGCATGAGTGCATTGTTCTCAAGCCTGGTGTGGTCATTCCTCATGAGCATATCCTGCTCAGAGCCCCCAGGAAAGGGAACATGTACAAGATGGATTTGCAAGAAACATCTCCCTCAGGAGAAGTTTCATGCTTTCTATCTAAAGCAAATAGTGATGAGTCTTTCCTATGGCATAAAAGAATGTGCCATGTAAACTTTAAGAACATGAATAAATTAATTAAACATGATCTGGTAACTGGAATGCCAAAGAAAGAGTTTACTAGTGATGATCATTGTGTTGCATGCCTGAAAGGGAAGCAACACAAGGTATCTCACAAGCCTAAGGAAAAGAACTCCATCACTACTCCCCTACACTTGTTACATATGGATCTCTTTGGCCCCACCAGTGTAATGAGTTTAGGAAGGACCTCTTACTGTCTGGTGATCACAGATATTGGTCTTCTTCCTTAGAACTAAGGATGAAACCCCTGAGATTCTGAAGAATTTCATCTTAAAAGTTGAGAATCAATGTGATCACAAGGTCAAAACCATAAGATGTGATCAGGGAACTGAATTCAAGAACCAAATCCTTGATGCATTTTGTGATGAAAAGGGTATTACAAGACAATATAGTGCTCCCAGGACTCCTCAGCAAAACGGAGTTGCTGAGAGGAGAAACAGGACACTTATTGAAGCTGCAAGAACTATGTTGTCTGACTCTAAACTGCCTATCACCTTCTGGGCAGAGGCAGTCAATACTGCTTGCTATGTGCAAAACAGAGTTTTAGTAGTTAAGACACATGGTAAGACTCCTTATGAACTTTGGCACAAGAGGAAACCTTTCATTGGTTTTCTCAGGTCATTTGGATGTCCCTGCACCATCTTGAATACCAAAGATCAAATTGCCAAGTTTGCTGAGAAATCAGATGATGGACATTTCATTGGATACTCTTCTCAAGCTAAAGCTTATAGAGTATACAATCTCAGAACTAGAATTGTTGAGGAGTCAGCCAATGTGACTTTCAATGAGCACACTCCTTGTGTGGCTGGTTCTGGTCCGGATTGGCTGTTTGATCTTGATTTAGTTACCAACTGTTTTAACAAATCTTGTGAGCATGTTTCAGGATCTGCAGAAAATCTAAATACAGGTGATCCTGATCCAAGATTTGAGCTAGGAAGACCTTCAACTCATACATCTTCAGCTCCAGTTGGAACTACTTCAGCAAATGAGGTTTCTATCAGCACAACAATGACAAATTCAGCTGATCTCTGGCATGCCTTCAAATTCCAAGCTCAGAGGCCTCTCAACCAGATAAAGACACCTCACTTGTAGAAGACAACAATGGTGATGGTGATAGTGATCAGGAATTTCTTGATGCTAATAACCATACCATAGATGACAACATCAATGATGTCTCACACTCATTGGATCAAGTTAATCTTGATAAGTGTGATAATGTGGAGGGTGAATCTTCCAGACCAGATTTTCTCAAATTTAGATTTCTCTTTCTCAACAACTTGCTGTGATCCCTCAGCTAAGGATCCACAAGTCTCACCCCACCACAAACATCATTGGAGATGTTGTCACAGGGGTAAGAACAAGAGGACAAACCCATGAAGCAAATGTTTGTCTTCACTCTTGTTTCTTATCTCAGATAGAGCCCAAGAAAGTTGATGAAGCTCTAAAGGATGGAAGTTGGGTTGAAGCTATGCAACAAGAGCTGCTTCAATTCAAAAGGCAGAAAGTTTGGAACCTTTGTCCTCTTCCTCATGGGAAGACTACCATTGGAACCAAATGGGTTTTTAGAAACAAGAAGGATGATAGAGGAATCATCATCAAGAACAAGGCAAGACTAGTTGTTCAAGGATACACACAAGAAGAAGGGATTGACTACACTGATGTCTTTGCTCCTGTAGCAAGACTAGAAGCTGTTAGGATATTCCTGGCATTTGCTGCATCCAAGAACTTCAAGGTCTACCAACTTGATGTAAAGTGTGCTTTCTTATATGGAGTGATTGATGAGGAGGTTTATGTCAAACACCACCTGGTTTTGTAGACCCTGATCATCCTGATTATGTCTGCAAGCTTGACAAAGCTCTTTATGGGCTGCATCAGGCACCCAGGAAGTGGTATGAGACACTATCTGAGTATCTTTGTAAGCATGGATACAGAAGAGGTACTATAGATGGAACTCTCTTCATCAAAGGACAGGGAAATGACTTATTGCTGGTTCAAGTATATGTTGATGACATCATCTTTGGTTCAACTAATCCAAAGCTCTGCAAAGACTTTGAGAAGCTGATGAAAGACAGATTTGAGATGAGTTCAATGGGAGAACTCACTTCTTTCTGGGAATTCAAGTGAAGCAGGTTGAAGATGGCATCTTCATAAGTCAGTCAAAGTATGTTCAAGACATACTCAAGAGGTTCAATATGACTGATTGTAAGATTGCTAAGACACCCATAGCCAGAAACCACTCCCTTGGTCCAGATCTTGAGGGGGAGTGTGTAGATGAGCATTTATACAGGGCTATGATTGGGTCTCTTATGTATCTTACAGCTAGCAGGCCTGATATCATGTTTGCTACATGTATTTGTGCAAGATATCAAGCCAACCCTAAGATGTCTCACTTAATCACTGTGAAAAGGATTTTAAGATACCTCAAAGGTGCTTCAACACTTGGTCTATGGTATCCAAAGAATCCAAATTTCAATCTGTATGCCTATACAGATAGTGATTATGGTGGTTGCAATATGACTGCAAAGTCTACATCTGGGGGCAATAAGTGCTATCTCTATCACTGAGAACCCTGTGCAGCACTCAAGGACCAACACCATCAACACAGGTATCATTTAATAAAAGAGATAACTATGAAAAAAGGATTAAATAAACTAGTCAAAGTTCATACAGATGAACAATATGCTGATCTGTTCACAAAAGCTTTTGATGAACAGAGATTTAAGTATCTGATATCAGCTATTGGGATGATTAACTTTGAGTAGACTTTTTATTAAAACTAATTCTAATTATTTCTTCTTAAAATATGTGTGTCCTAAGTTGTCTAGTTCATCACTTTCATAAGCTTTTGTTCTTTGGATGTAAAATTCTTTTGAAGACTTTCCTTAGATTCTTGAAATTTTTTAGATACTTCGGAAGATAAAATTTTATCTTCGGAAGAAAAACATGTCTTCAAAATACATAACTGTCTAAGAGATTTTACCTTCGGAAGAAGTCAAATTCATCTTCCGAAGCTTAAAATTCTTATCTCAGACACTTATTTATTTTTAAGACCCTTTTCCTTCCGAAGCAAAATTAACCTTCGGAAGCTTTGTTTATTTCTATACAAAGCATTCAAGGGTTTATTTCTCTTCCGAAGCATAAATTTCAAGACTCTCAGGAAAATCTTCCGAAGCCATTTTAGCTTCGGAAGCTTTTTTCACATCAAACTTCCGAAGACAAATAAACTTCGGAGCTTTTCGAATTCCAAGAAAACTACTTTTTGAGCAAAAGTAAACTACCTTTTTCAGAGGTGGGACCGACTTTTCGGATTTCAAAGTTTATCCTCTTTCATTAACTTTGGTTCAAATTCCCTTTTCATATAATACCCAAAGGTTCCCCCTCTTTCCCACTATCTTCCTCAATTCTACTGTTTCTCTAACCTAATTCTCTAAACCGCCTTTGCTTTCTACCTTTCTTCACCCTTAAGCTTCTGAAATGGCCAACCTTAACCGCAGAAACAACCCTGATTTCTCCATGCAACTACACAGGCAACATAATCAAGTTGCTCTGTTAAGCTCTGAGAAAGATGCAAGTTTCTCAGAGATTTGCCAATTCTTGACTCTGTCAAATTATTCACCTCCCTGACCATTGATCCTACTCTATATGAGGATCACTTGCTTGAATTCTGGAAGACCTGCCAAGAGGTCATTATGGATGGGGAGAAGGCACTGTCTGCCACAGTGCAAGGGAGGACAATCTTCATCACTCCGGCCATCATTAACCAACATCTACAGCTGGATGATGAAGAAGGTGAGGTGTCCTTCCCAAAAGAAGCTGTTAATCATTCTTTTGAGCAGATGGGCTATGAGGGAGATTTCTCTGTAAAGACCTTTAGGAAAGGGAAGGTCTCATCCCAATGGAAATTCCTGCTCCATGTGGTTATCCACAGCTTGTCAAACAAGCATGGTGGATGGGACCAGATTCCTGAGGATCTCTCCTTTATAGTTCATGGAATGGTTCAGGGGTCAAGTTCAGGTATTCACAATTTGTTTATACTAATTTACTTGCAAACTTAGACTCCTTAGAGTATTACATGTTTCCTAGATATGTTCAACACATTCTCAACTGTGAACTGGGCTCACAGTTGAGGGAAACAGGTAATATTCTTAAATTGGGACAGATGAAGCCCGGCATCTTTAAAATAATGAAGAAGCCAACTGTAGGCTTCTCTGGGGTAGAAACAGCCCTAGTCCCAAAAATGTTAGAGCTCATTGCTCAAGGTGACAACCTAGCAACACAAGCTAGTGTTGAACCCACACCTCTTTTGTCCTTACCATTAAAAAGACCAGAAATCACCCTCACCTACCAAAGAAAATCCAAACGAACCCCTGCTCAGGCTATTGAGTCTGTGCAGGCCCCCAAATACTCAACCTTACAGGAAGAAGTGGACACTAGAGCTCCCACTTCTCCTGAGGAGCAAACCACTCCCATTACTTCACCTATCAGGGCTGAGGTTCCTCAAGCTCACCCTGATGAGCTCAATAGCCCAACAACCTTAAGCCTTCACTCTGAGTCTCAACACTCAAGTGGACAACCTTCAGGGGACAGCTACCATCCCCAGCCTTTGGATCTCAACCAACCAATTCCCAACCTATCCTTTTACACTGATGAAGACTTAGGATTCAGTGAGTACCATGAGTCTCTCTTCTCCTCCCCTACTCAAAGAGAGATGAGTACCTCTGACTCTCCTCAGTCTATCCCCCATCAGTCACCTATTACTGAGGTGGACACTTCTGAACCTGTTCAGGATGTCCATATGGAAGAGGCTCTCACTTTTGAAAGTGATTACATCATTAAGACCTCAACCATGGCAACTCAGCCCATTGGCATCTCAACTGAGGCTGCCAGTGAGCAGAGGAAAACCAGCAGCCAAGAAACTCAAGCTGGTGGTGAGAGAGAGGACTTTGGTCCAATCATCTCATCCCCCAATGAATCTTCTGATGAAGATGAGGGGAATTTGAGACTAAAGGTGCAAAACTGTCAAAAACATGCACCTACTTAGTCTCTAAGGTTAGTCACTTGGAATCTCAGGTGACTACCCTGCAAAACAGGGTCAATGATCAGCAACTCCAGATTTCATATCTGCAGGAAAAACTAGCTGGGAGACCTTTAAGGAGAGCTCAACCAGGAACACAAGAACCTGTGGAAGTGATTGACTTATCCTCCAGCTCACCTATGCAAGTGGGTGATGCTACCAAAAAGGGGGAGAAAGTTGTTACAACCACAGAACCTGGGAGTTCTTCAGAGAGAATGGACATAGAGGACTCACCATCCTCACTTGCTGTTGTGCATTCTCAGCAACTTCCTCAAGTTCACATTAATGTGGACTCTATAGACTCTCTCATCAGGAGTCTCTTTGAGGAAGGCATACCAAGGGCTGTCTCATCTCCACCACTAGGAACTGGCAATCACATCATAAGGTGGAGGTATGATGATGACAGGAGAGCCCTCATACTTCAAAGAGTTCAAGGCCAACAAGAAGTTTTTCAATTCCAAAGCCTGAGCTTTTATGAAAGACTGGATTTAGTCAACTTGCCACTTGTCAATCCAAGCAATTCAAGACAAGCTGACAGGCTGGCTCAAAGAATCCAAGACAGGATCCTTGCAGAGTTTACTCTAAGAAGGAGACTTAGGGAATCAGGCAATGTCATCGGTCAACTGGATGTTGAGGTGGACCCTAAGATTAGTTTCATAGGGGAAACCTTGACTGAAGGCCCAGTGACAGAACCTGAGACCCCTGTCTCATCATCAACAACTGCTGCTGAGGTCCAAACTCCATCTGAGACACCTGCTGGTGAAGGTGTTTCTCAGCCTCTCTCTGGCCAGAGCATGGAAGCTACTCCAAGCAATGAAGGCCAAGCCTCAATCCACCCTGAGTCACAAAGGTCTGTTGGTGACAAAGGGAAAAGGATAATGACTCCTGAGGAAATTGAGGAGGAGAGAGAGAGAGGAAAAGGAGACTAAGGGGAGAAAGTTCCACTGGGTCATCTAGCTTCATGCAAGCTGCAATCAGGGCTGCTCCCAGACCAAATACTCAAGATGATGAGTTAAGGGCAGTCAGGATTACCTACTTACAGACCAGGAACTATGACATTGATGAGATCATCTCCCTCCCCTTAGAAGAACTAAATGAACTGGCTGACAGGGAAGTGTCAAGAGAGTTGAAGGAGAAAGAGGATGCAATGATACTTCTCCAACTCAAAGAGGAGAAGAGACAGAAAAGACTTTACAAGCATGCTCCTACTCTCTCACCAGTTCAAGAAAGTCCTGCACAGGAAGATGTGGCTCCACAAGAACCTCAGGTAGATAAAGAAGAAGATAGGATCAAGATGATCAACTACCTGAGTGCCACAGGCTTCTATCAGGCAGATGCACTTCTCCCTTTGTCCTATGACTTCATTGAGTTCGAGTATCTAAAGCAACTTGAGCTTGAGTTAGTCAAGGAAAGAAAGACAACTAAAAGGAACTAAGGGAAGAAGCTGCAAAGTCAAGGGCCATCATTCAAAAGAATGCAAAGAAGTCTGCTGACAGACAAAGAATGGTGAGCTTCTTGAAGCTGTATGGATTCTCCGGAAGGAGACTTGGCCCCATGTCTCTATCCACTATGGATGAGCATATTAGGGTGATCAAGCAGAAGATTAAAAGTGGAGAACTCATTGACTTGCACTCTCTTCCAAGTCAAGTCCCACCTGAAGTGGAGGTCAAGTTTGAACAACCAGAGACACCTCAACCAGCACCTCCAGCTGAGCCTCAGCAAGCTTCATCTTCTGATCCTAGGCAGGGTCAAACTCCCTCTCCTTCTGAACCTGTGAGGGAGGAACACCCAACTGAGAAAGACACTGATGATCAACATGGTGCTGCAGACCAGTCTTCTCAGTTAAAGACATCCAAGAGGAAGAAGAGGATGGCTTCTAAACCAAAGACTAAGAAGAAGAAGCCAAAGTCATCTACCTCTGCACCTCAGGCTGAATCAGATCAACCTGAGGAAGTGCATGATGAGGCAGCCCAATCAACTCCTATTCAAGTGGCTCCTCTAACTAGTGAGACACCCATCTTGTCCTGGACTTACTCTACCAATCCAGAAGATGGACTGTTATCAGAGATCAAGGTGTTGAGAATGTCTACTCATGGCAAGACATAATCAACTTACCTCTGCATGATCTCTTTGAGATGAGAAGATACTATGAAAGTCTTGATGATCCTGACCATCTCATGAAGAAAGGAATGGTCCTGATTGTACTGAAGACTACCAACATTTGAAGATCTTCCAAGTGTTTTGGTAGCATCAGCCTAGGGGGAGTTTGTAAGGATTCCTTGAAGTCTGATGCAACCCAAAACAGCCTAAGTGTCTCAGCAACATGCACTAAGTACTGAAGTGAAGAATGCTTCGGAAGTTTTACACAAAGCATTAGAAAATACTCTAAGTGTAAAATCTTCCGAAGCCAAGACCAATATCTTCCGAAGCCAAACATGAAGTCTTCCGAAGCTTCAGAGACAAAGTCTTCCGAAGCTTCAACCTATGAAGACAGATTTCTTCCGAAGACTTTTTAGTACATGCTTTATCTGATGTACTGTTCCATAAAGCACCTTTTCCGCTGCATCTCTGTAAAGTCACCAACTTACATGAGTTGGTGAAAAGGGCCTTGCTTTTGGTAACTGTACATTGAGGTCTTGAGTCTTCAACTTTCCACTTTATGTACTTTATCCTTTTTGTATTGTATAAGGATGTGAGCTATGGCATGTCATAGTCACAAGGTCAAAAGGCAGATATGCCTTTTGATCCTACAATTGATTTTGTTAGTGTCTAGTCAATTGTATCCAGCTGGCTTTCAAAGTATAGCCGGCTGTAGGTTGTAGTATAAGTATTTCAAGTTCTTGTATCTTTTTTTTATGCTTTGTAACACTTGTAAAAGAACTTGAGAAAGCAATATACTGCCTCCTTGAAACCCATACTCTCTTGTTCTGTCTCTTGCTTTACTTGTGTTCTTTGTATCACTTTTGGTTACCCAGTTCACTGTTTGATTAGAGTTAGTTAATCTCCTCATTGTGTTGTTGTGTTGTAATTGTGTTTAAGCCCTTAAACGGTCCTGCACATTTAACTTCCATAAACAACGCAGGGGAATCATCAAAATAAACATCTCATTTCTATATAATGCTTTTGCAAGTTAATACAATCGTTCATTTCAAAACATCATTCGTTCGCATTACAATGCAAAAACATTAAACAAAAGAATGCCCTCCAAAGAGCTGAGTAGCCGCCCCGTGCCATCCTCAGCAATCATTACCTGCCAACTGGAAACTCATAAAAGTCAGCGTTGCTGAGTGAGTTCTAGTTTTATAATAAAACATATTTTTCTTTCATTAAAACCGTTCTTTACTTTTGCATGTGATCATACATCATACGTACACATAGATAATATCATTATTATCTTCATTAATCGTTCTTACTTTCTTTCTTTCATTCGTACGTTCATTACTTTCGATGACATGTACATTACCCCGAACATTATGCACGAAGCGGGTAACTGGGCCTGAGGTCTTTCATAGACCTCGAACATTGGGCACGGAGTTGACTCCAGTACCTAGGGCAAGTACATTCACCATTTATCTTTCTCTTTCATTCCGGATCAATGCCATATGCTATACCCCGAACATTGTGCATGAAGCGGGTAACTGGGCCTGAGGTCTTTCATAGACCTCGAACATTGGGCACGGAACTGACTCCAGTACCAAGGGCAAGTACATTCACCATTTATCTTTCTCTTTCATTCCGGATCAATGCCATATGCTATACCCCGAACATTGTGCACGAAGCGGGTAACTGGGCCTGAGGTCTTTCATAGACCTCGAACATTGTGCACGAAGTTGACTCCAGCACCTAGGGCAAGCGCAAGGATCCCATACATATGGTCAATCACAAAGATTGGACCCAAGTGTGAATCCTTCTGGGGTAGCTAACCCGCACACCGTTGAGCTAACACCCTTCATTGGGTGTGAACGTCCATACATTTGCTTGCAAGCCTTTCTTACATTCATTCATTATTAAAGCATGCATTCATTCATCATGTTCCTCTTTTCATTATCTTCCACTTTACGTTACATAATACTTTCCTTTCATTCATTAACATAACGCGTAAGGCCATGGAAAGATAAACATACATCATAATAAGGAACATCAACATACACAGTCAGTATCATCATACAGGAATCATCATACATACATAACATACATCATGCATAATCATACAACATCATACATCCTCAACATCATCTATGCCCAACATAACCTCTATGGCCTCAAAAGTCATCTTATATGAACTCCCGGGAATCTTCCACATCAAAACCTACATCTGCACTTTCCCCCGAAAGTCAGTAAATAAACTACGTTCTTTCGGGCGTATGAGCCCTACTTGGGTGTATGGACACCCTCCAGTCGCATGGCCTTCCAGGCGACTGACATTTAAGCGAATGGACATCAGGCGAATGGACCCTATGCGAATGGACCTATGGGCGAATGGACACCTATGCGTATGGACTCTCAGTCGCATGACTTCCATGCGTATGGCCTTCAGTCGCATGACTTCAGGCGCATGGGCTTCAGTCGCATACCCTTCGTACGAATGGACCTCAGTCGCATGACCTCCAGACGCATGGACCTCAGTCGCATAACCTTCAATCGCATACCTTACAGGCGCATGAACTTCAGTCGTATGACTTCCATGCGTATGGACCTCAGTCGCATGGAAATCGTGCGCATGGACCTCAGTCGCATGCCATTCGGCCGTATGGCCTCCAGTCACATGCCATTCGGTCGCTTAGCCCTAGCTGATGCAGAATGTAGTTCATCCCGACCCAATCAGCCATATTCGACCTCCAAGCTCTCCCAAACTCATTCTAAGCCCAAATCAACCATCCTAAACCTTAGGAAAACATACCACAACACCATTCAAGCACACACAAGCCCGAAAACAAACTCCACTCGCATCACACACAACACATACTGTAAATCCAGGATAATCAAACTTGAATCAAATCATGAAGATTATAGATCAATAATGATGAACACAATAAAAACCCTTTGATCTCTATTGATTGCTAATAATATTGTTTACAAGTAAATCCCTCAATCAATTGGTCATGCAACCATCACAACACTAATGACAATTAACCTATTTTATAGTCTAGACTAATATTCACTAATTGCACTTAACCCCCTAAACTTAGGCTAATTAATGAAAATTACATATTAAACATAAAAATGACTAAAACAAGATAAAATATATTTTTTCACGCATATATATATTATTACAATAAAACTCCTAGTCATCAAAATCTTCAACGTCTCGTCTCGATTCTTCGTCTCGTACTTGTCGGGTTTGACTTTTGCGTTGACTTTGACCGTGCCGTTGACTTTTGTTGACTTTGATTGTGTTGATAATATAGACTATCTTGTACAGCTCCAACAATACTCCCCTTAGTCTATCATTATCAACGTATTCATACGAATTCAGCCCCAAGAAGTAAACAGTAGAAAGATCTTCAAATTGAAGCTTTCTGAATCTGATGAGAAAGATTATTCATCTCATAAGCTCCCCCTATTTATGTGCTCCCCCTTTTTGAATGCAACCTTTGCGAGGATATTGAACCAGCTTTCCCAAATCTCTAATCTTGAGTGCTTCAGAAGATGTAGGAGGAGGATTCCTAGCTCGGTATCCTCTGCAAACTTGAGAAACAGATTCTCTGATCTGGTACACTACTCAAATGATGACCGGCCATCACTTACAGCAAAAATCTAAAACACATTCACAAACACAATCTCGACATTTCTAATTACATCATTTCATTTTAACAAAATAAACTCGTGTTTATCTGTGTGTGAAAACAAGCGAACCCGTGTTCGTTTGTGCGTAATTCTGTGAAATGCATGAAAAATGATAACATTGTAACAACATAATATGGAAGACCTAAAAGAAATTAAAATGAAATTGTTTTCTTATTTTTTACTATATATATTTCATATAACATCTTTTTTTATCTATTGTTATTATTATTTTATTTTTCTATTTTTTTAAACCGAGAACTGAATCGATCATGAGATCAGATCCTCAAGATATACTTTAGCACAAAGATGAATTTAATCATCGACAAGCAATGAGATCACACTGATAACTGAATCTAATCACAATCTTTGAATGATTTTGAAATTCTCAAACAGATCAATAATGATTGCTGATATGTTTGTCCATTTAAACCCTTGCCCTATCTTTTTCAACAAGCAGTAGATGATTTGTTAAGGTTCGATTAAATACTTTAGAATGCTAGGACCTCACAATCATTTGGCAAAAACCCTCACCCAACCTCAGGATTTCTTGAATTTTGTTACAATCTGTATAGAGAAAGGTGTGTGCATTAGTGTGCAAGTGATTATCAACAGAATATTGCATTCTGTGATGAATTCATTCTTTAGATGATTTGACACAACTTAGACCAAAATGGTGAGAGCTCAAGGTCTATACTCACGTATAACAAAGGAGATAACCATTTAATCATGTGCCGATGAGAGCTCCAGTTCAGTACTATCATACAACAGAGGAGATCATCACTCCAGGTCAGTACTTTCGTATAGCAGAGGAGATTAGCACAAACACAAGACATATAAATACACCAGACATGGCTCAAAAGATATGACTTATATGATTTGTATCATGGTGGGTGAAAGATCAATTCTCAATCCAATTTTTTTCGGGACTCAGTTTTCGTGTAGGCCAAAATAATTGCGTAAATCCAGACATCATTAAGCATATATTTTAATTTAAATCATTATGCTGCTGTCTACTTTATTCATTAGGCTGAGTCTACCAAGCATATCATTAAAGCATCTGTTTGTTTTTCTATTATTTGTAATTAAAAATAAGATATGAATCAGATAACAACATCAGTTACTATCATTTCTCATTTTAAAAACGCAAGTCATGCAAAAACAAGCATTTCAAGAAGATATACAATCATTTCTCAATCATCTCGAACCAAGTTCCCAATTCTCTTTTCATTTTTATTACTTATACTCTCCCCCTAAATTTTATTTTTGCAAACTTATTTTTTATTTTATTTTTTTATATTTTTTTTTAATAATTTTTTTTAATTTTTTATAATACTGTACAAAAATAAAAATTTATCAAAGAAGGTCTTCCAAACTACACTGATATGAAGATAAGAAATGAATGCTCAAGAAATATACAGTGATTGTGAAGTGAGAACTGTGATTGTGCATATAAAAATCCAGATGATGGATAAAATACCATGATCTTAACCTGTTTGTTCCGCCTTAAATTTGATTTAGGAGCAATCTCTGTCAGTAAACCGGATTACTAACAGTCCTCCTGAATCGCTCCTGCACTCATTAACAGATTAGTTTGAAAGGGGAACCTAGGCCATCGTAGTCCTGGAAGTTCCTTTTTCATCAACATAAGAAACCTGCTTCTACACACCACCGTTTAAACAATCTGGGATATATGTATCCTTCTTTTTAATTTGCCAAATTTGTTTTGATTCAATTAGTTTGGATTTGAATGAATTAAATTTGGAAATCATTTTCTGTTTAAGACCGGAAGGAAAATAATTTGGTTTTGAACCTTTGGTCATTTTCATCTTTGAATCATGTGAAACCGGCTTCACATGAAAAGGTTGGATGGAGGGTTTTTCATCCAACCATTCAAAGATGTATGCTTTTTACCTCTTGATCCAGAGAAGCAACCCGTGTTGCCTTTACCGTCTGGAATATTCTTTGTAGACTTACATTCGGAGAAGTTCGTTTTGCCAATACCATTCGAAGCAAGTCTTTGAGGGCACTTCTTTACCACATGACCTTCTTTTCCACACTCAAAACAAGCCTTGAATGGCTTTTGATTCTTTGTAGTCCCGTGTCGTGCAGGTGGTGATGAGGATTGCTTGGAGCTTGTAGCAGATTCTTACTTGTTCTGAAGTTTCCCATGCTGAGCAGTGAATGAGATCTTTACTGATTGACTGGGATGCTTTGCAATTGGAGAAGAGATCCGTATTGGTCTTGATTCAGCTTTTGGAAGCTTTTGTGACTTGATAATTTTAGGAGATATCTTGATCTGTGAGGAACCAACACGCACCTCTGTGATTGATTCATCATCTGAGCTTGTCCAGTCTCGTATACACAGATCTTTCTCCAACGGATCTTGATTGACATCTCCTATTGTGTCGGCTTCGCTTATAGGATTCTCATTTCCTGATGATTCAACAACTGTTCCTTCTTTGACAAACCTGACGGAAACAAACGAAGGAATGTTACCTGATTTGAATTTGTTGAAGAAAGTTGAAGAAGCAACTGATATTGGTGTTGGAGCATCAGAAGTAGAATCTGTTGGGTTTGTTGGACCTTTAACAAACTAGTTTAACCATTTAAACTTAGAAAAACGCAGCGGAATAATAGATTAATATCATGTTGTAATCTGAAAATTAAAAGTTCATAACTTTGTTTCAACAAACCCAAAACATAGGATCAATCATATGTGTTTGAACTAGCTATCAAGAGAAGGAAACAACCAAACAAACATCAACAAACTACCTTTGTACGCTGCTGAAAACGTGAATGAAACACCTTCCATAAGGGCTGCTAAAAACGTGATTTGGGTGAAGAAAAGGCTGCTCTTGAATGGCCAAAACACCAAAGTAGATGTCCTCAAGTGTCCATACCCACAAGCCTCTAAGAAACACCATCTTTGCTCTAGGATTTGAACACCAAATCGGATCAAGAAGGCTGCTGGAACCTCTATTCCAGCCGTGAACATCAACAAGGATGTTAGAAGTTTGTTCCAGCCATGATATCTTTCTTCCAAAAGAAAGATCATGTTCTTGTGACCCTTTTGCATATAAGAGAGTGAGAGAGATCTGAAAATGGAGTGTGTATCTTCTAAGAGAGCCAAGAACCCAAGAGAAAAAAAACACAAAACAAAGGGATGGGGCTGCACTAAGGGGGCGGCCGAACACCCTTTAGGGTTGTTTTAATTTTGTGATTTTTCCAAAATGGTCCTTGTATATTAATCTTTTGTCAAACTAAAGATTAATAAAGATACATATATATAATTAACCTTTTAATTATATAACATACACACACTTTTATTATTTGATGTTATTTAACTAAATTAAACAACATTACAAATAATGTCCATGAACAAAATATCCATATAAGTTGTTCAATCTCATATGCAACTTATTTAGAAAACCCATTTTCTAAATTGGTGTATTTATTTAATTGCATGATCATATCATCAATTAAATATTAATTGGTGTTTGCTAAGCTTGTTATTGGGTATGACCCGACTTGGATCATAACGTACTAACCACATCAATGTTCTATGTGTCTTGGGCATAAAGGATCCAACAATCTCCCACTTGCACAAGATACATAGAAGATTGATGCAAGCAGTAAATACCGCCTAACAACGGTTTACTACCCTTAATACGCATGACTATAAGCCATTCAATACATCATCCCCTTTCAAGTTCCAAACTTGAAATGATTTAGGTGAATCAATCATTTATCCTTTTGTTACAGATGTCATGTTAAATCCAAGGACACATAATGATCATTCCTTGTTGATTTAACTTAATCAGGCCTTAGACATCATACTCTCAACGAATAAGAGGAACAAATCCCATCTTGACTACATACGTTTCTCACAATCACCTTATGTCATATCTGAACATAGCCTTATGTACTGACCATTATTTCATATCAGCGAAGAACTAGCTCAAGGTATAACACTTGGTGAATATCAAAACCCAATATGTATCTCAGGTCAGAGGATACCAAATGATATTCGCCTTTACTCAAATTTACTTATGATCAATCAATAAGATTCCATGTAGTAAGATTTGAGACGCGGGTCAGTCCAATATTCGTATCCCACGAATATCTATGAACTTTGGCAGCAACCAATTGCTCTATATTCATGCCTTATGAATATCCACCAATCCAAGTTCATAATAGTCTTACATTCATATTTGTTCCCACAAATATGACCGACTACGGACATTTAGAATAAAAGAATTATTCATGGATGTAAACATGCTAAAAGGGAACATAACTCAATATATAAAAGAGTTAAATATTACAATTGTTCCATGTTTTATATGCTAAACAGATCAATTCTAATCACCAGTAAATCGAAGTCCTAAGGCACAAGTATGACCCTCATACTTTGCCCTCATCGAGGAGCTTCGTTAGTGGATCAGCAATGTTTTGATCTTTATGAACTTTACGAATACATATCATTACCCTTTTCAACTCCATACCTCATGATGTTGAATCTCCGCTCAAGGTGCTTAGTCTTTTGATGAGTACGGGGTTCCTTGATTTGAGCAATCCCCCCACGTAATTACCAAAGATTTCGAGGGGGTCTTGAATGGTAGAGACCACCCCTAGGTAAGCAATGGACAAATTTATCCATGCAGCTTCCCAAGCTGCCAATGAAGCGGCTATGTATTCGGATTTTGTAGTGAACAATGCTACCGTGTCTTGCTTTGAACCTTTCAAGGACACTTCTCCTCCATTCATAATGGAAGTATACCCCGATTGTGATCGAAAATCATCTCGATCAGTTTTGGAAGCCTGCATCCGTGTAACCCTTTACAACGACTTCCTTTTCAATAGATCCGTATATTAGAAACAAATCCTTAGTCCTACTAAGGTATTTCAATATACTTGTAAGAGCCATCCGATGGTTATTTCTATTGGTATCTACTTTGTCATACTTAATAAGCATGACTCGTCCGGTCTAGTGCATATCATCACACAATGATGGATCCTATAGCAGATGCGTATAGGATATCATTCATTTGATTTTGCTCATCCTATGAGCTTGGACATTGAGACGTAGTCAACACTGTCCCTCCTTGAATAGGTACCATACCTTTCTAAGAGTTTTTCCATCTTTGTTGATACATGTATGTCCCTAGATCATGATTTGTAATGTAATGAACTTGTCTGTCTGATTATGATGTAATTGTAATCGATTAATGAAATCATATGAATTGGTTGTTACTTGTAATGTTTAATATTTCATTAATGTGTTGTAATTGAATTGATTGGGTTTATGAGTGTTTGAATGAGTGCACAGTAAGTTATATTAAATAGAACATTCAAACTTAACTTAATGAAGTTCTCATGCGGATGGCCCATGCGAATGGACCACACGCATGAATAACTTCATACGATTGACTCAATCGCACGACTGAACCAGGAGACTGGATCAGTCGTATGATTGACACATAAGATTGACTCAATCGCACGACTGAACACTCAGTCGTGCGGATGAATCAACCGCATGGTTCAATCGCACGACTGAACCATACTTATGGCCCAGTCGCACGATTGAACAATACTAACCTATAAATAGACCCAATTCGTGGGAAAACGTAAGCATTGATCCCATTACGATTCCAGACGTACCCTAGCCGTCCAGAAGCCTCCCAAATCGTTCTCCAAGTTCATAGAACACATCAGATCGGTTCCTAATCGATTTCTGACGTTGATTTCAATTCTTAATTGATTCATCGTGTGTTCTCACTGATTGGATCGCCAATCAAATAGGATTCCGCACTATTTGGTTTGGTTTAACACGCAATCACTCGGTATTTCGTTCAAATACCAGGTCCTAACAAGTGGTATCAGAGCCAAAATATGTCATTCATGATGGTGCCTATCGATGTTTTGTCTCGCAGGTTGAGCCAAAATATGTCAGTGAAGCACTCAATGATGAGGCGTGGGTGAGTGCCATGCAAGAAGAACTTCTGCAGTTTAAGAAGTTAGGTGTATGGACACTGGTTGATAAACCTAAAGGTGCTAAAGTCATTGGCACTAAATGGGTACTAAAATGCAAGAAGGATGACCAAGGGGTCATTATCAGGAATAAAGCTCGACTGGTGGTCCAAGGTTTTCGCCAAGTCGAGGGAATTGACTACAATGAGGTGTTTGCACCCGTGGCAAGGATGGAAGAATTGACTACAATGAGGTGTTTGCACCCGTGGCAAGGATGGAAGCGTATCTTCGTATGCATCGTACATGAAGATCAAAGTCTACCAATTAGATGTAAAGAGTGCATTCCTTCATGGGGAAATCAGAGAAACAGTCTATGTAAGTCAACCCGAGGGTTTTGAAGATCCTTATCATCGGGATAGAGTCTACAAGCTCGACAAAGCTTTGTATGGGCTTCATCAAGCTCCTCG